>CAXAMN010025084.1:606178-656547 GCA_963970005.1 Durusdinium trenchii | reverse complement strand
GAGTCTCTTCACCCACCGTCCGTCGCTGAACAAAATGAACATCTTGGCCCCCCAAGCATCGGAGTTGCTGGCAGAACCAGGACCCGACACCGTGGGGTGCCCTGGACATGGAAGCCTTTTGCGGTCGTTCGCCAGGACACCCCGCGTTTTCGGAGGGTCCAGGGATGATAGAATCTTTTTGAGAAGGGACATCACCCATCAGTGCCATAAGGAGAATAAACAATACCCTAAGCACAACTATGCCCATCCCTCTTCCAACTGTCCCAGCTCTTTCTGTCTGGACATAGCGCGTTCTTCGTGCGCCACCGCCCGCTTTTCCCGCGGTGCCAGAGTCTTGCTCTGCCCCACAGGGCCGGGCGATCAAAACAGTGATCGTCATAGACGCTTACGCGCAGCTTGCGCATAGGTGGGCTGGGAAATATATCAATGTGATCTTCAAAGATCAGTGTCCTCTTCAATGAGATCAGCGACATCCTCAATGAGGTGTTGAACAACTCTACCTGAACTCCAAAGTCCAACAGGAAGGGGGGCTCAGGAACAAAGAACATTCTCGGCTTCACAAGGGCCCAAGTATCAAGAATCAGTTTGGATGCCGAAACACTAGTGGACTCTGAAAGCAACTTCCTCGTATTTGAATCAAGGAACTGTATTGAAGAACATGCGGCTGCTGGTCAGTTCACCTCATACACACACAAATGGGCAACATCCACAACTACTGGGTGGGGGGTAGTTCTGTTCATGTAGCACGGGCTGGGTGACTTTAACCCTACACTTGTCTTGAATCACCCTCAAGATGCTTCAAGGTCTTCTGGTGACAAGTGCCAAACTGAACAAACATCACGCAAAGATGGCCCACTACTACAGTGACTCCGCAGCGTTCCGCGCACGTCTGGCTGGAGATGCTGAGAGTCACAATTTATAAAATTAACGAATTGAAATGGGTAGGAGAGCCAAAAAGACATGCAGACTGTCATTACTCAAGCTTCAGAAGCTGAACTTGTAGCAACATCATTTTGGAAACGGCAAGACCTCTATATTTCCGGCAAGGCTGTTCAAGTCCGTTGAACCCTATAAACGGGCCTACAAGGCAATTTGGAGCCCCGCACCCTGGAATCCCCTTCAAAGCACACCAAATGCAAACGCATGCCCCTCCCACGGCATGCTTTTGTCGTTCCTTGTTCTTATCCCTAGGGCTCCTACCACCTCCTGAGAAGGTGGTTGGGGTGGGTTTTACGGGTCTAACCACCTTCTGGAGCTCTAGGGTATATACATAGACGTTCACCATAGTTGCTCTGCAGGAATATCTACAGGACAAGTCCTCGTCCATTGCTCCTATTCGGACCCATACCGAGATGCTTCAGTAGATGGAAACCATCCCATGAAACAGCCATGAAGCCAACCACTGAGGGGAATGACTCACAGCCTGCCTGTCAGCCCTCCTTCCTCAAGCCTTCCCAGCTCTCAACTTCGCTTCTCAAAGGCTGCCAGCCGCGCCTCCATGTCCTCCGTACCGTTGCAGCGCAGGTCCACCATTTCAGAGCTACCCAACTTCGTCAAGATCGAACGCATGTGCTCGCCCGAACGGCTGAAAAAAAAGGATCCAACATGATCCAAGAACCTCCTGGGAAGAGTTGGTAGCTTTGGAGGGTCAGCCAACGGCTTGCAGGGAGGCACCTGTCCAGCCTTACAAAGATGCGAAGCAACAAATTAACAATTTGCAGGGTCCTGGATGAGCTAATTCAGGGAACAAATGGAACATCGTACTTTCTAAAACCAAGGGGTGGCATGTTTTGGCCACGGGTGTGTTCTTGTACTGTGCATTTGGCATTCCTCGCTCGTTTTCGGTCAGTTAAAGGAATCGTGATGTTTGCGGCTGACTTGACAGAAAACATGGTGACACTGAACATATTCCGTATTGACTTCCGTATTGATAACCTATATTCAACCCATTCGCAACCTGTGCTAATCCGTGGGTTATGTGCCGAATTCAATTCTTGAGTTTTTGTAGGCTCACAACTGCATGTTGAAGTCTCACTTTCGTGCGGTGGGGTGGGAAGGGTGGGAGAGATACCTACAGTGGAGAACTCACATTTCGGCAAACATTGAATTGCGCCGCCTGCAAAACAAACAGGTGTGCAATCATCTAGATAGTGTTCGGCTTAGCTGTATATAGACTCTTGAATATATTGCAACCCCCAAAAGGCTTGTCAATCCATGTCTTGGGAGCTTTTACTAATCAAGATCTACATTAGAATCCCTACTAGGCTTCCAACAACCATTAATTTAATAGGCTTTACCAAATCAACTAAGGATTTATCACTACAAAAACCAGGTCAACCATGTTTTGAATGGTCTTGGAAGTGTAGGGGAATGAGGAGTCCAGCCATCCACATCCATCGCTCTTTGCTGGGTCACAGCGCCGGGGCCCGTAGCAGGACTGGTGCCCGATGCCCCACAGTAACCATGTTCTTTGCCTCTAAAAACCATGCAACTCCCTAGTGGCCCTAGTGCCCAACTACCTCAACTAATTACCTTCTAAGAGGGCGTTGGGAATGGGTTTGGAGGGTCTAGAGTCTAGAGTCTATAGTACTATAATTACCTTCCAAGGAGACACGTGGAAGGCTAGGGAAAGAAAGGCCGACATAGCCCGAACCATCTCGAACCGGACAGATGTCCTTGAGATCTGGATCTGCCTTCATGTCCTTGTTGCCTCAGCCAAGCTGCCGGAGCCAGCAACTCGTGAAAACACTCCCGGGAGCCAGCAACTGTCCCTAGGGCTCCAACCATATCCTCAGAAGGTGGTTAGACCCCGAAAACCCACCCCGACCACCTTCTCAGGAGGTGGTTGGAGCCCTAGGGTGTTGCAGTTCCGGTGGGAAAGGCGGCTGTTTTCGTCGACAGCGTACGGACTTCCAAGATGTGACTTCCCAGGACGGAAGTCAACGGCGTCTGGACCAATTACATCTACACCAACGTATGACACGTAGTATGTCCCTGACATTCGCAAAGGAGTCAACAAACACATAATACTACCCCAAACTAACCCGTTGGGCCAACGGATCAGTTTGGTGTATTACCTTAAAAGTATTATGTCCTATGTGAACCATGCCTTGGTGTCTCATCCTCACGAGTTTCGTCCGTCCAAGAACGTGTCCGCGCCAGGGAGCTGTAGCCGAACTCGCTGCGAAGCTTGGCCTTGTAAATCTCGATTTCATTCCTGAACACCGGGATCGATCAGATTCCAACGGCTCGAATCCCCAGTGGTGTTTGGCGGTGGGGGGAGGGGATCCGGCAAACATAAGTTGATGGTTTTGGCAATGATTATTGCAGGGGGTGTAGAGAGGGTAAGGCAAATACTATGTACAGTTTCTTGGATGTTGGTGATATGGGGTAGAGTTTCGACGCCTAAATGAGGGTCAGAAAGGGTTCAATTCGAGAATTGCAATGGTTGAAGTATCTCAAACATGATCATAAATTTCAACAACCTGAATTTGGTTTTGCCCCACTGGTGAGTCTGCCAGCTTATGTATGCTTATGTAGGGTCCCTTCCAAGACAACACCTGAAAAATCACACCCAAATGAACCGCCCCTGGAGTTGTTCTTCTCGCCTGATTCACATTGCCAAAATAGTAATCGGTCACACTGACTGAAACACTCTCATTGAAGCTCAGATTTCTTCGCAGGGCTTCAAGATTGCGCTGGCATTACTCCCAGCCCCGAAACCATTCGTGTGTCACTGGAGCAATGACTTCCATGGGTCGTTAAGGGTTTGCTCAATAAGGTTTTCAGGTCAGAGTTCCAGAAATCAAGCAAAGCCTCTGAAGAGCTTGAGCAAGGATCAAACCGGGAAGTAGTAATCTGGTTGGTGTTTTCAACCCACTTGAAACATATTAGTCAGAGGGCCCAATCATCCCCAAGTAAGGGTTGAACATAAACCTATCCGAAACCATCACCTATAGTAATTGTCATTATTGTCATTGTGTAGAAGCTGAACATCATTATAATATATTATTGTTATAATTTGTTATACATATATATATATACACATTAACTATTAAATAAACACAGTAAGCACATGTTTTTAAAAACACATCCGCCAAAGCACTGGAGCTGTGCGAATTCCTTCTGTTCCTCTGCGCTCAAAGGGGTCTTCTTCTTCGAATCCTTCTTCGCGTCCTGAAGTCCGGAGCCAGTTCGGCGGACGAGTTGCCCGTGGCACTGCGTGGCACTGCTCACACCTCAAAGCCATGGGGAACCATGGGGAACGCGGTCCCGGATGTTGCGCGGTCCCGGATGACATCGAAAGGCAAATTGACATCGACATAGTCATTGGGCGGGGTGACAAAAAGACTCACATGTTCATACACAAAGACTCAAAGAGTGGTAGTGCATCTCTATCCAAATTGAAGATAGAAATCAGTTGGGAATGGTCAGGCGTCACCGTGCGTTTGCTCCAGGTTCTCTTCACGTTGATCCTTACGAATCCTTCTTGAGTATGTTAACCCCTACTATACAATGGCCCATCTCCAAACACAGCACGTGACAAACATTCACCATGAAACAGCCGAACGAAGACTCCAACAAACCTGCAAGAAAGAACACGTATTGCATGGATGCGGGTGAAACACAGTGCCCCAACAGCTAAGAGAACAAACAATCAGTGGACGTCGGAAAGACATGATGGTGACCACATGACAAAGTAGCACACTCTTTGTCCTTCCTTACATGATAAGTCTCAAAGGTGATTTTTTATTCCAGATTTCATCATGGCATGTCACCTTTTTTGGGGACGAGGAGAGGAAGTCTGTCTCCCCTCAGACTCAGAACGTTTGCCGTGGATCGCGAGTGGTTGATGGGGCCGTCCTTCTCCTTCTTGGTGCTTCCTGGGTCCTGCAACTGTTCAGTGTGTCAGTGGGTGAACAAAAACCGTCAGAAAACCCAAACATGTGAACATGGCTCTTTCAAAAGGTGGAGTTTAGGTACCAGTGAGGTTCTGAAAGAGATAAGGCTCAATGCCCCAGCCTGAAGAAACCCTAGCCTGTGATGGCGAAGGCTTAATCACGACAGAATTCGTTAACAACCAAGGAAGGATGGAGGGCCTTTGAGAAACCCATTGAAATGATTGATTTGTCATGGAAACAGATCCATTTACTCCACCTCCAATCATGGAAGTGGACGTGGCCTCTTGGAAGACGCTCCCTTTACCAAGAGCTTGTCCACTTCCTGGATGTTTTTCAGTGTAATGGAGGAACAGCATCCGAACTCGGGGGGCCGCTGTCCATCCACTTCAGGCCATTGCTTCGGATGGTGATTGCTTCGGCCATCGTGGTCGGTCCTAGGTTGAGTATAGGGTGGCCATCGCTCTTAGGACCTTTAGACTGTTCTTTCTGTATTCATTTACAGTATCTGTTCTTCTTTGTATTGGTGTCCGTTCGTTTTGCCCCTACAGTATGGCCTATGGAGCCCTTCTTGGGTTCCGAACGACCCACCGGTGCACTCACAGGGTTCATACTGTGTAAGTTTCTTTTCAAAGGTTCGATGGCACAAATGAATCCAAGCTGGGTGGTTTATATGCACCCTCATCTACAAGGACATCTTAGGGTTTGTGCCATCTTCTCTTAATACAAAACAACAACGATTTCAAATCTTCATCAAAGCCCGCTGTCATCCCCAGACTCTGCTGTCACAGCTGTGGCACGCCTGCTTCTCTTTGAGCTCGTTCATGCGCGCGACCATCTTCACAACCTCCTCATCCTTGTTCTGCTGACCACCGCTCATGCCCTGCTCCTGCAGAAATGGAGGGAAAGCCACGCCATCTGCACGGGCCTTGGGACCAGAAAATGGTTCAAGAAAAGGAGGAAGAACAGCAACTTCCAAACGACCACCCAGCAAAAGAACCAAAGGTTTCCAAATGCCAAATCTAATTGGAGTTCGCTACTCCTTTGAGATCTTTGAGTCCAAAGTCGAAAAGACACGGCAGTGGGTCAACGGGAAAACGCTGCACCACCGCAGAATGAACAGAATAAACAACCTGCAGGTCAACCTACCAGAGTCAACCAGTCTCCAGTTCTTCTTTGACCCCAAGGCACAAGGGACGCATTCAGGGCCATGGGACAACCACCCAGCCCACCCCCTTCCGAGCCCATGAACCTGTCGGTCGAACCAGAGATGCCGGTTCAAACGATGGGTGTGTCGATGATGGGCCATGAATCCGCTCTCACCTAGGGATCCAAACCCTAGGCCTCCAAGTACCGAGGAGGGCTTGGTGGTGGGTGCCAGGAGGGTCCAGTCATACCGAACCTTTGGAGGCACGACGGGGAGGTGTAGGGAAAAGCCAAGCACATATATGAAACTACAGGTCTTATGAAGCTCGATGAGGTCGACCAGGTGACACTTGGCCCAACTGGACTTGGGAAATGAGGATGAAACAGAAAGGCGAGTCCACCACCCACGCGAACATGGTAAAGAGGCAAGCCTGTCGGACATCTAAGATCTCCACCTTTACGTCCCTTTGGATCCACATACCGAACCTCAGGTTAGGTAAGACTGGACCCGACAATGGCGCCTACATAAGAGTGTCTCCGTCCTCACCTACTTCTCAGGTTCGGTATGTGGATCCATAGGGCTTGACTCTTGACGTTTCGGTCAGCAACTTCACCCCCCCGATGGGAAACGAAGGGCCGGATTTCCAGGTGCCAGTCGTGGATTCTTTTTTGGAATCGTGCCCGGGCCCCTTCACCTCTGGGGTGGTTGATGGACACCCCGAGTCACCTCTTTTTCGAGGTGTCGACCTCTTAGACACCCCTCGCAGGCCCGGGGACCCTGAGTCCACTCGCCCCTTTTCGGCCGCTCCCCAGTCGGTCCTTCAAGATGGCCTTCCTCTCCACGATCTGTTGCTTCAAATCCTCCAGCTCCTGACGGATCACGGGCGGACCACTGGTAAAGTAAAAGGTATGTAGAGGTATGTTGGGTATATCCCATGATCATGACGTTAGTGGATGATGCTTAGGTATGCTTAGGTATGCTTAGGCTTAGGTTGCAGTCCTTTCTACGTTCTTTATTATTCTGTCTTTAAATATTTTAATATCTTTTACTGACTGTTACCTGGTTTGCTGAGGCAACATATGTAGAGGTTCTATAACTGTCCTTAGGCAAACCGGGCTCAGGGGTCTCGCGATCGAGTCATGTTGTCAGTCCCTAGGGCCCTCCTCCTCAAAAGGTACGACTGGAGCCCTAGGGCCCTCCGGGATCCAGTCGTACCTTTTGAGGTGGGACGGCTCCGGTTGGGTCTGCAGGGTCCACATACCGAAGCTGAGGAGGTACGACTGGAGCCCTGATGATAGGGAGTGTGAGTGCTCTTTTTGGCCGGAACCGGGTTCCGATGGCGGGTTTTTCGCACGCCGATGTGGTAGAACTTTCCTATAGTCTGCTCCCTCAAATCCGACTGATCATCAGTCTAGGATTTGAATGCTTCAGGCCAAGAAGGGTCTTCAGTGATGAGTTGGTCATAGCATGTCTGGATCCACCACCATGGTGTTTTTGGATCTGTTGGGGAAGGAACGAGGTGTTGGTGAGAGGTAAGAGGAAAGGAGGGTTAGTTCCAACCTCCTGATCTAGTTGAACTGACAGGATATGAATATGGGAACTCGGAACCCCATGTCATGCTCAGGTGGTGCTTTTGATGCAGCACAAAAAGTGTAGCTGCAAGATGCTGCAAGTCAATTTGGACATGATCATTCAAGTGCAGAAACACCAATCAGTTGTGCACCGACTGATGAGAACTGCCATCGTTCACTTCTCGGCAGCTGCGCAGAAACGAGAATACCCTGCCTTGGTCTCTGCGGGGCTTAAGCCCGCACTCTCCTTCTTAGGCTCCTTCTTGGTGTCCTGGCCGGACAAAAAACCATGTTCACGGCCCAAAGCAAAAGCTGGGGGGGTTCTGGATCTAGCCGTCCACTGTAAAGCAAATCCAATGTTTTCTGGCTTCCTTCTGCCAACCAAAGCTGCACCAACGGCCCTTGCGCTTCGCATGTGGGCAAAACATCAGCAATATTCAGCAACAAGGCACGGACAAGTAGACTAACAACCAAGTAAAGGCGGGACCACTTCCCTAAAGCATCTGCGCAATTCGTAGGGCTAAACTGTTGGATGACTATAACCCGTCTCAAAAAGTGTACTGAACAGGATGACACATCAAGCTTGACCACACACAAACTACTGCCAAGGCAAACAAATATCATTGTATAAGGCCTCACATAGCTGCCATAGCTGCAAGCTTTGACCCACATCTTACGTAAGCATCGTAAGCATATATGGCCATGCTTACGCACCACCCAGGCCCATATACCCCATTTCAAGCAACCAATCCATCAAGTGCCGACCACTGCTCTCCCCAAACACAGCTCCCTTCTGCAAGGTCCTTCTTGGCTTTATCCACCTTCACCTCTTCCACCACCTCTTCCTTCTCCGCCTGCTTGGGCGCCTCTGCTGGCTTGGTCACGAAGTAACCAAACTTCGGCTCCAGGCCTTCGACAAGGCGAGTCGGCGGAAGAAACCCCCACGGACGCCCCACAGGCCTTAGAGACAGGTGGCTCATTTGTTAGGATACTGTAACCGGTGGCGGCACGGTACCATGGTAAAGTGATTGGTGGTGATGAGGACCTTGAGATTCACTCACATGGTTCTGATTCTGTGATGCCATTGTTCCTGTTTGACGGAACTGCAGTTGGCAATGGTTTTTGTTTTGATTGTTTTGTGGACAAGGTTTTTACGCAATTTGTTCCAGGCATCACATGAGGTGAACAGGGATAACACCTTGTTTATGATCATATATGAATATGAGACCACAATCGACATTGTCTTTGTCGAGATCCTATTCCGTTCGGGAGGTAGGGCGCTTGGTGATGCTTGGTTTCAATGCATCCATTTTGTTCAACTGTTCAACCATCCTATTTGATTGATTAAATGTGTTTTGTGTTTAGTTGCAAGGACCTCCAAGCTCATAGTGAGAACTGTTGCAAAGCCCACCACTGTGACAAACACAGTATCCTGGTCCTAGTGGCCTGTAAACACAGCGTGCTGGAAGATTGCATAGTTTTACGGCTGAACTGAATTGTAGGTACCAAGTGTGGGGTAGCAATTCATGCAAATAATATGCGTTCTGCGTTCAGTATGTATTCCGCCAGAATTGAAGATGTTGGAAGGATTCATGACCCCAATATATTAATACATATATGGGATATACTCACTGGAACCGCAAACAGATCCATGAGTGAAGGTTCATGTCCACGTCTCGTCTTTCCATGTCGTTCCCATCGCCTTTCACGATCTTGCAGGCGTCAACATAACACCTGAGGTCATCAGGACATTGTCCGGCGAAAGTGACATGTGCGATTCGACCACATGTCAAATGTGACATGTGACATTTGGTCGAAGTGCAAGTGATGACGCCAGGTGTTGCGAGCAGTTTTGCAGCCAACACGAAACGAGAGTCGGAACGGCCCTGCGTCTGCGTCCAAGCGGCTGCTCAGCCTTGAGCTCCGCCACCTCTTTTCCCTTGGCAGCGCGCTCCTTCTTATTCTCCTCGAGTCACTGGGTGGGTCAGGTCTTTTCTGCGGAATGGTGTATTGAACGTGTAGAGCAGACCTCGAACGGTTTCCAGTGTCCCAATGAATTGGTTTACGGGAACATCTGCAGGAAACCCCCGTTGTCCCCCCGAAAACTAATTATAGGTTTTCCTATAGGTTTCCCCTTCAACCAAGTCTGGGACAAAGAAATTTACACGCTTTGCAGCTGCACCACTCACGAGGTCACCTCCCACTTTCTCCTTGCCCGTGAGCAGGTTCGCTTCCGCTTCCAAGGCTTGAATGCCTTGGGATTGAGACCAGTGGTCCAAACCAGGAACACACACACAACCCCTCACATTGTAGATCTGATACCCGTGCCAAACATGTTTTGAATACTTTCTCAGCAAGTACAATGGATCAAACGAACACCCTGTATGTGCAACGCTCAGCAGGTTTGAGCTTCTGCTCTGGCTCTTGAAAAAGCTGTGTCACCATCCCAGCAGAAAGTGAGACATGTTCAAAGCCCTGGCCCAAACCAATTTGTCCTCCACTCAAACTCTCCACGAAGCCCCATCTTTCTCAACTTGTAAATCCCAAACTCCATCCAGTTAAAAACATATGAAAACTCTATGCCGATGCTTTCTGGTGACAAGTTATATGCTGGGCTTTTCCCAGCAAGCCGAGTGGCGAGCTTCCACCTCTGTCTTATACTTCCTGAATGCCAAACAAATCAATGCAAATTGCCCTTCTGGAGACCCGGATGGCACCTTGCAAGGGTTCCCACAATCAGTTTCTTTTCTTCATCTCCTACCCATGCCACCCATGCTGGATGTGAAAGAAGAGAGCTTCCACGCTGCCAGGCGAGTCAGGCAGAAGTTGCAACTACCACCCACCAGCAGCACCGGAGTCCTAGTCCACCTCCTTGAGGATATCTCATTGAAGCAACTCGGTACATGCCACAGGGGTATATAAAACATGTGACAGCAAATCATCCCAACGGCCTTGGCCTCTCTGGCGTGTGGATCCTGCAAAGTGAACACAACTTCTATGGATGCCTGCTAGCATTTTCCAACAACAACTCACCTTAATCAAGTCACCAACTGTGTATCAAACCCTCGACTCAACCAGACCAAACCTCTTCTCAACTCACCATCACCCCACATCAATCCGCATCACATCACCTGTGATGCAATTTCCTTGCCAGGCCGACTTCATGCGCGTCCCACGGAACTGGCCGCAGCCGGTCGAGCGTCTCAGCGCCGGCGGTGTCGACCTCAGCAGCGCTGCCCTGCTGAGCTTCGAAGAGCTTCATGCCCTCCTCGGCCTGAGAGATCATTCCGCCTGGCAGCTCGCAGCAGGGCGTTTTCCGGCCTGCGCTTTTCCCCCCCTCTTTCGTCATGGGCTTCTTTGCCGTAGGCCCTATAGGGGCTTCAGGGATCAGAAGTGCCTTCTTATAGAAGGTACTTACACCCTCCAAACCCATCCCAAACACCCACTAGACTCACCCTTCAGGCCACAAGCACGACCGACCCCACGTGTACGTAGCAGACTTGGCCAGCCTGTTCCGCGAATCTCAGTCATGGCCAACAAGAGAGGGCAACGGCAACGGAGCGTTGGAGTGCAAGGACCAATACGGCTGGGAAATGGGCTGCGGAAGTGGCGAGACTGATTTCAGTGTCGGACATGAAGGACTCTCAAAGACTGTATACCCCCAACTTTGACCACCCTTCGGTGGGCTCTAAGACCTCTAGTCGGCCGCTTTGGCTTAAGCTTGGGGTTTAGATATAACTAAGAACCACTCAAGGTTAAACCCCTAGCAGGAATCTAAGGACAGGTAAGGACAGGTAAGGATAGACTCTCAAAGAATTCAGTATACCCCCAACTTTGACCACCAAAGGGGTACGAGTACAAATAGACATGGTAAAAAAATATGAGCACCTGAAGCATCCTTTGTAGCACTTATTTCTGGCGAACCATGGTTTGGAGCACTTATTGGAAGTTTGAGCGTTAATTGAGGGTATGTAAACTTTTCAGGACATATGAGCGCTTTTTGGTGATGTAAATTCTAAAGCCTACTGGTTCCTGACCAGTGTCCTTATCAACCCTTGGGGGCCCTATGGACCGGGTGGAAATCCTATATGACCTCCTACTAGTAGTATGTGCAAATGAAACCACAAAGGTTTGGTTCCAACCTTCTGGGCGTGCTTTACAACAATTTTTCCAAAAAGGGTGCCCGCAACTTGGGCGCAAATTCCCGCAACCCGGGCGCAAATTCCCGCAACCCGGGCGCAATTTTAAAAAGTGGCGGATTGTTATTTTACTTACTGTAAATATGTTATGTTGATACTGATGATCAAAGAAAGGGGTTGCTGGCTGCCGCTTCGTAGTGTGTGAGCGTGTGTTGTGTGTGCATGGGATGGGTGCCAGCATGTGGCAGGGGAATGGACTTGAAGACCACATAAGGTGGAATGAAGCTACATCTGACTTTCCAGTGGTACGCTTTTTCAAGGCATGAACACTTTTTTTGATGATGTGCAGTTTTTTTTCTGTCACTTTGTTCTGCTACGACGGAGGGTTCAGGCATACTGCAAACCAAGGATCGATAGCCTCAAAAAAAAACGCTTGGACAAAAGCAAATGCTAGAAAGCAGCTCCCCCAAACACTCCATGTATGGAATACATGCCTCCATTGACCCTGAAAACCACTTTGGCCTGCCTCCATTGCACCTGGGAAAACCTTCTTGAACAACATTTAACATGGTCATTCTCGTTAAGGGTTTCTGGAGCCGAATGGGCAGCCGAACAAGCTGGCTTGTCTTTCGTCGACCGTGGTGCTCGGAACAGTTCAACTATGTTCAACTCATTCCGATCGCCCCAAAGTCACACTCTGACGAGCACATCCCATTGCATGGGCCCCATCCTGGTTTAAAACGACCTTCCTTTACAAAACAGGGAAGTGAGATGTTTCACGAAACATCCACCACGTGAGGTGTTCGGTCTGTGTACCCCATCCACTATTCGGAGTGGACGGTGTTCCCCAAGTCTCTTCGTTCACCCGTCCATCTCGGGTCCTGTCAGACTCGCTGCTTTTCCCCGCGGTGCCAAGAGTCCTTCTCTGCCCCAACGGCAGGGAAAACGCTGAGGTGCTTGCTCATAAGTGGGCTGGGAACTAGATCCCATGTGCTTCAAAAGATCAGTGACCTGAACTCCCATGAGGTGTTAAACAACAGAACCCCTGAACTCCCATGTCCAACAAAGGGCTCTCACATCACGAAGGTGCATGATCTCACATCACAAGGTGCACCAAAATCAAGAAACGTTTGTTTGGGACTCTGAATGTGGTCTTCTCGGACAACCAAGAGTCTTATCGACTGTCCTTTTGAATTCAAGGTGTTAGTCCACCTCATAAAGACTTTCTGGGCCAAAGGGCAACATACACAACTGGGTGGGGGGAAGATTTGTTCATATTAGTATGGGCTGGGTGCTTTAACCCTGCAACCCATGTTGAATCACACTCACACAAGAAGTTGAGGCTTCAAAAGTGGTGAGTTCTGCACTCCGCTCAAATCGCCCACAGTAGTGACTCCGCAGCGTTTCCGCGCACGTCTGGCTGGAGATGCTGGGAGTCACATTTAATAAAACTAACGAATTGAATGGAGAGGAGGACCAAAAAGACAGCTACAGACTGTGTACTCAAGTTTCAGAAGCTGAACTGGGAAAAACGAGGTCTCTACTTCAAGCAACAAGGATGTTAAAACCCGTTGAAGCCTGTAAACAGACGTTACCAGGCAATGAGTATTTTTCGGCCCGTGAGTATGACAGCCTGCCCGTCCCTCCCATCTCCAGCCTTCCCAGCTCTCAACTTCGCTTCTCGAAAGCAGCCAGTCGGGCCTCCATGTCCTCCAGTTGCGCAGGTCCACAGTACCGACCGGGTACGCACCAAGACCACCGACCGCGCCCCATTCATGAACGGGGCATGAAGAAAGTGCCTGATCAGGGAAGAACGGTGATGAGGTCTGGTGCCTGAATGGATGATGGTTGGGACGGTTAGGTTGCAGGCCTTGTCCAAAAGTTTACTGACTGTTACAGGCAATAGGACAAATCCGCGGCATACAAGTTGTACCAAATAATGCCCTCATGGAAGTGGCACGCTTCGAGTTTTCGACTCGTATACAAACGTTCTAGAGAGGGCTTCTGCTTGAATAGCCAAGCCATCCACTTCCATAGTTGTGCTTGTGCTCCTAAGAATTGGGGATTCCCATTCCATGTTCTATACGTAGTGACTAAAGCCATTTCTAGAACCAAACTCATCACGCAAAACACAAAAAAACAAACTCTAGGCCGCCTGGGCCCTAAACCTCCAGTCGTTCCTTCTCAGGTTCGGCAAAACTGAAGTGCCAAAAGTCGGTACGTCCAGTCCTACCTGCGTTACGCGACGACAGTCCTTGAGATCCGGATCTGCCTTCATGTCCTTGTTGCCTCAGCCGAGAAATGCGCCACGAGCCCCGGAAAAACGGTGGGAAGGCTTGGAAAGCGGTTCGCTTTCGTTTGGAAGACTTCGATATGACGGATGTCCAGCCTGAAGGACATCCTCGGCACGGTTTCGCTGCGCCTTTGAACAAGTGGTAGAGTTTCTTCACATGATGATGATGATAACATGTCTAATTGTAGTATTGATACTTAAACAGTAGCATAGAGAGAACCCTCCCCACCAAATAAATAACAGAAGTGCCAACAAGACACCCAAACCAACCAATTGGGCCAGCGAATTTGTCTCTTACAATGATGTATATACCCTAGAAGTCCAGGTCAACTATTTTCGGCACCACCCAAGTAAAGGAAGTTCCTTTTCGGACCACCGAGTCAGACCGTTTTAAAACGTCGACTAGACTCCCAGGGTGACTTTGGCCTCAATCAACCGTGCGGATCCGATGCGTTTGGTCTGCCGCCGCCGCCGCCGCGGAGCTCCTCTGCTCCTCCGCTCCGATGGCGGCTCGTCCTGCCTCACGTGCCGCCAAGGGGCTGTAGCCGAACTCGCTTCGAAGCTTGGCCTTGTAAATCTCGATCTCGTTCCTGATCAAACGAAGACGGCTCGAATCACACTCCAACGGCTCGAATCCCCAGTGGTTTGCACTGGTGGGTGGTCTGCTAAACATCCTGTTGAGGATTTCAGCCAGGATTATTGAGCGGGGGGACCAGCGTGGACGGAGACTCTGGAGGGCTTGTAATTGTATCTGGCTGAGATCAAACCATTCAACACCCAGATTTCTTCCTCACAGAAGCACACAAGTGCTGATCATTCTACCAAGTTCACTTACAATCACTTACTATTACATCTACGGCGTCGCTTTGAATTAGGGTCAATTCCAATACGTTCTCTAGAGGTTCGTCAGATGACGGGGGTAGACCATTCACCGACCGACCCTTAGGGGATTGTTCTGGACAGGCCAATCCCGAATGGGCTCCTGGCCCACCGAGAAGGAGAAGGTGGTTGGGCTGGGTGCTTGGGGGGGGTCTAACCAGCTTCTAGGAGCCCATTCGGGATATCTCCTCACATTCGGTGGTTAGACCCCCATGGCACCCATCCCAACCACCAGTCACCTTACGGAGGTGGGTCAGGAGCCTATTCGGGAATATGGGTGTGCCTTTGAATTAGGGAGACCGACACTGACCCGTCGACCGGTGGGCTGTGCCCTTCAACTACAGACCCATATACCCTATGGATCCACTGCCACCGTACCTCAGGTTAGGTAAGACTGGACCCTCCTGGCCCCTACATAAAGAGTCTCCAATCACCGTACCTCAGACGCCTACATCAGGTTAGGTATGTGGATCACAGACCCATATAGTGGATGGAGAGGTTGGATGGCGTGGTCCCCATCTGTCCAAGCATCTTGCGGGGGGTGTGACGTCCCGTCGAACCTCCGAAAGAGAACACATCTGAAGAATCTGTGGAACCGGTCCCCTGACCCCTGCTGAGTTAGGAGGGTCAACTGATAGTGGATCTTGTTGCATGCGCCATGACACTCTGACACGGCCAAATGTAAGAGATGGAGACGGAAGGAGGGAATTAAACGCAATACGTGTTTAAGATCTAAGCCTGCTGGGAGGAAACATCTTTTGCTGTATCTGAGTGGACCTGCAATGCATGATGCCTTTGAATGGCATGGCTCTCAAAAGGCATGCAATTGCTTCTCAACAGCTGCTTAATGTTCTTGTGAAGCAAACTGAAACATGACCAATCCGTGAAGACCAACCAGTTCACAAAGCAAAACACTTGATATACAAGATTATACAAGTAATCACAAAGATACCAGTATAAGTATACACGTAATAATTATACAAGCAGTATACAAGTATATAAGCAGTATAGTATACGTAAGAGTTGAATGCCAAAGCACTGGAGCTGTGCGAATTCCTTCTGTTCCTCTGCGCTCAATGGAGTCTTCTTCTTCGAATCCTTCTTCGCATCCTGAAGTCAGTCAAATGCGTGGTGTGGGCCAGGCGGGTGGTGGGCGGGCCGAAGGAACCCGCTGGTGCTGTATCCTCACCTCAACCGATCGGACAATTGATGTTCTTGGAGTTCAGCAACCGGCTTCTCAAGAGACGAATCGACAATGAACACGTCGTCACCTTCTCCCCGGTCACGCTTCCAACCACCAAACCCCATTTATATGAAGAAAGCAATTGGGAGCGAGAATGGCAGCTGTTTTGGTCTGGACCCTTTCTACTACCCTCTCTTTCTCTCTCTCTCTCTCTCTTTCATATGTCATGTCTAAGTTCTTTCATGTGTCAAGTCCTCAGGGAAACCTTTTGTATCCCCTTCAAATCGTTTGACTATGTCAACCGCTGAGCTGCGGGTCTTCATTCGGTGTACAGGTCCGTCCACTCAACATCCTCCCCATCCAGAAACAACCTGATAAAGATTCCGACCAACCTAAAGGAGCATGTGCATGGACATGAGACACTGTGTTTCACTGCGTACCCCAGCGGCTCACACTCTCAAGACATGATGAAGACAAAATGACAAAGTCATTTGACCACTCTTTGTCCTTACGTCTGCGTATTCTCAAACCTGTTGGTGATGGTGTCTTCAACGTGTCTCCCCTTTTAGGACAAGGCGACGAGGAAAGTCTTGCGAAACAATGCAAAACAGCTCCCCTCATTCTTCCCTAGGGCTTCTACCATCTCCTCAGAAAATGGTTAGAACATGTTAGAACCACCTGGCACCCACCCCACCCACCTTCTCCTCACGTTCGGTGTACTTGGAGCCCTATATATAGGGTCCGACGCCAGAGCATCTCGCCGTCCAGGTCCGGTTTCGCGGTTCGCCGCGCGGTTTCGCGTCGACACGGTGCGGTTCGGTCCTTCTCCTTCTTGGTGCTTCCTGGGTCCTGCACGCGAATCTCTTCACCCGGGCAAAGCCGGTGGGATGCGATGGGTCCATCTACGCTCTCCGAACTGACCAACTTCATCCCGAACCTGCAATGAGGTCCAAGCAGGTCCAAAAGACACGTTCCTTTCGGCTTGAAGTGATGGATTAAGTAAATGTCGACTAACGCATCCATCCAAAGCAAGACCAAGTCTAGGTCACAAATGCCCAAACTGAGTTCGCCGGAGCTCCCCTTTTTCAACACCAAGCCATCTGGTGGCATGTAAGGGTTTCGTCATGTTTTCTTCGTCCGAGATCCACATGTTCGACGCGTTTTCCCCATGTCAAGCCACTCCCAGAGAGCCACTCAGTTCCCTCCTCACCCACCGGAGCATACCGACCGGTGCATACTGAACAATCCCTAATGGGCTCCTGGCCTACCTCCTGAGATGGTTGGGGTGGGTGCGAGGGGGTCTAACCACCTTCTGTGGATATGATTGGAGCTCTAGGGAATTACATGTTGACTGCAAACCACTAAGCAGTTCCATCCTCAGACCCTTGCTGTCACAGCTGTGACACGCCTGCTTCTCTTTGAGCTCGTTCATGCGTGCGACCATCTTCACAACCTCCTCATCCTTGTTCTGCTGACCACCGCTCATGCCCTGCTCCTGCACATGATGCACAAAAAGCCACATCATCAGGACATGGGGGATGGTCACCAGAAATAGTTGGAGTTAAGACCCAAAAAAGAACTCCAGGAGCAAAATCTAGTGTGACACCTGCCTAAGATCAAGTTCCCTTAACATCAAATTGTCACTACCGCCTCGGACAGCAGGCATCCATGAAAACCCTCTCTGCCATGCAACTATGGCCTACATTTAGGGACGTTTCAGCTCATATTCGGCCACAATATGTCAGCAGTCCTTTGCAAAAGAGTTGGTCGTCGCCCTCTGAAACCACAAACGATCTCTCTCTCCAGGGAGCTCCCCTCACTGAAAAGTGGGACGTGTGTGACCCAGTGACGAGTCAACTGGGAGCATTCCCCAAAACGGCATGAACAAAACCCAGTGCATTCCAGTTACAGTACCACATGGTACCACTATATAAGGAACCAGGGATTCTAGGTCCATGGTGTTAGTCGAACTGGAACCACTGGTTACCAGCTATAGGTAACTGGATGCCCTGGGAAAGACATCTGACATGCTCACACTCCAAAGCACCAGCACACTGGCGCGGAGGAACCACATTGTTTGTCAGGGCTCTCAAGAAAGCCATCTACCATTTTCAAAAGGGTACCGTGAGAATGATCCAGAGTTGCTGCAGGGTCCTTCAAGATGGCCTTCCTCTCAACGATTTGTTGCTTCAAATCCTCCAGCTCCTGCAGATCACCGGCGGTCGCACCGATCACGCGGTTCGTTTGTCGATCGCACCGTTTCGGCCTCGCGGTGAGGGAAAGCCTCAGTGCCTAGAGGCACAGTAAAGGGCCAGATCACCTCATTTTACCGGACTTGTGTCAAACAACAACTGAGGCACTGAGGTAAAGGATCCAATTTGCAGGGAAAGGTTACCACCTGTTGGATCGTTCAGAATTGATGGCGGAATTCCCCAACTGGCTCAAAAAGGTCCCATCAAAATCCACTGACTGGCCACCATGGGTCACCTGGGGGAGTCCCATACTCTCCCGCAAACTAACATGGAACCAGAATTGTTTGGTGGAAAACACTTTTCCTCTACAACCCAGTGGTTGTGAAGTTCCATGTTAATCTGCAGGGGAGTAAGTGACTCACAACTACCTGCCGTTCCTGAGCTCGACCGCCAACTCTGCTGAGAGATCGGACATCGCTCCAACCTATACCAGCGATGGCCTGGCGCCCACATCAAACACTCCTGTAAACTGCCAACTGGGCCGTGAATATACCTGGACCCTCCTGTCGGGGTGTCCTGGCTGGACTACCCCACACTACCTATAGGCTTCCAGACAGGGCACCCCTTGGAGGGTCCTGGTAGATGATGCTGATTTACTACCCGGTGGTGTTCAGGGTCCATGTGCTCCTTGTGAAGGGTAGGACCCATCAACTCCCGGCAGTGTTGACCGCTCTCGGACTTGATCGCCGTTGGTCTCCGGGCCGTCTTTGCGTCTCCCTGAGGTGCTTGGAGAAGCTCAAGGGGTAGATCCATGAGAACCGTCCATGGCACGGCAGGTCTCCAACTAATTCAACCCCTCAAAGAGCTCTCTTTGGACCTCCTGAGAAGCTGTTTGGAGAGGGAGCTCCGGCCCTCTTCAACAGCCCAGCCATCGGACGTGGACGACCGCAGGATTTGGTTGGTAACGGGGGAATGTTTACACCCTAGGCCTCCAAGTTCTGAGAAGGTATGACTGGGCCCTTCAAACCAAACCCCTCCTCAGAAAGTACTTGGAGGCCTAGGAAGTAAACAGCCGACCTTCCGCATTCTCAACCATGGGCCCTGTGTCGGTGAACCGCGCACGTCCAACTGCGACGTGACTCGTGGTCTTCCACAGCATCGCCCGGTCCAGCAGGACGTGGACCGTGGACCGTCGGTTCAATCTGAACAACAATTGGCTCCACGTCCACGGTCTGAAGTCTGAAGTCTGACGCCTTAGAAATCTCTTCGCCTGCCCTTGGGGTCGCTTCTGCGATCAGGCATTGGATGGTGTGGCGGCCAGTTCCTTCATGTGATCAACATACATCTATTATATGAATAGTATCTATATTATACATGTACAGGACGCAGCATTGAATGAAGTATTCCTCCTTTGATACATATTTCATGAGGCCGGCCGAACAATTGGGAAGCTTACAACACAATTGGAAACCAATTCCGCACCATCCCTCATGACCACGATGGTTCAATTCGCCCATCGCAGAATACCCCGCCTTGGTCTCTGCAGGGCTCAAACCCGCACTCTCCTTCTTCGGTTCCTTCTTGCTGTCCTGGCCGACCATGGAACACCCATGTTCACGGCCCAAAGATGCCCAAAGCAAACCAACAGCTCGGGGGATTCCGTTGGCTTCTGCTTCTTTGGTCACCTCCACACTCTCAGGAACGAACCCAGCGAACCATCTCTCGCCCGAGCCGAGCCCTTTGGGAGAAAACAGCTCCCCTCCCACAGCTGGCTCTTTGGGCCAAACCCCCGTGATGGGGGGCCAAACCCCCCCTGGACTGGACCCACCATTTGGTCCATTTGATCTTAATGAACTACTCATTCTCAACCACCATTTGATCTTAAATATGCACCGCAGCCCTACCTGCAGCCCTCTATCATCTGGTGCCGCTCCCAAGCCGGACCCACACAAAAAAAAGCCGGTGCTTCAAGCAGCTTAGAGCCGCATGCCTGAAGGGGCCTTCACATGGGCCTGTCCCCAAGGAACATGCACGTTCGTACACTGCAACCCAGTGAAGGCCCGCTTACTTGTCAAAGGACGTCTGCGCAGGACGTCTGCGCACTATATAGAAGGTTATATAAACGTTTGAATGATTCTTTATGATTGTATCTAAAGTGTCGCAAAGGCTTAAAAGTGAATGAATGACACATTCAATTTTATCTAGGATCTACTAATTTTGAGCCCCTAACAGGCGCATAGCCATAGTTGTAATTTCAGATCACCATCTTGCATACCCCATTTCAAGCAACCAAACCATATATCGCCGACCCGATGGCTCCCCTTCTGCAAGGTCCTTCTTGGCCTTGTCCACCTTCACCTCTTCCACCACCTCTTCCTTCTCCGCCTGCTTGGGCGCCTCTGCTGGCTTGGTCACGAAGTAACCAAACTTCGGCTCCAGGCCTTGCAGGCGGCCATGGGCGGCTGCAGGGACACCCCTGAAACCTACACCAGCACCTTCCCACAGGTCATCACTTGCGAGTTGTTTGGGTCCAACAACCCCACAAAAGCAAAGGATGCAAAGGCTCTTATAATGACATGAGGTGTTTGTTTGGGATGCTGTCTCTTCGTTTTGGCCCGCGTGTGAAGGCTGGAGACCTTCCATAGAAGGCCTAGCCTATCCAGGTGTTGGATACGGGTATAAAAGACACCCAATGATAGACCTTCCATAATACAGGTATAGACTATAGACACCCAATACCTGTATGGTATTGGTATTATTTGGTATCTAATATTTTCATGTCTAAATACTCTATCAAAGCACTTTTTGATCAGGGCTCCAAGGATTCAGGATGAGCCATTGGCAAATCATTGGATCCGAAGTCCATGAGTGAAACACACACACACAACCGTCTAAATAGGTCCATGTCCATGTCTTCCCATCATGGCCTTTCACGATCTTGCAGGCGTCCACGTAACACCTTGGTCATCCGGACATGGTCCGGCGCGAGCGTTCGTCATGGCCATGTCGCAGCATGTCGCAGCAAGTGGTGCCATGGCACCAAGTCCTACGAGCAAATTCTAGCTGAACCGGACGCCAAGTCCTACGAGAAAATTCTAGCCGAACCGGAGTCCAAGCGTCTGCTCAGCCTTGAGCTCCGCCACCTCTTTCCCCTTGGCAGCGCGCTCCTTCTTGTTGTCCTCGAGTCACCGGCCGAGCTGGGCCCAGCTGGGCGTGAGTGTGGAAGAGCTACACCCTGACCCAAACCCAAAACGCCAGTCGTACCTTCTGAGGTTCGGTGTTTGGGCTGAGTTTGGAGATTCCAAATACCTTCTGAGGAGGTATTTGGAGGCCTATAGGTTAATGGACGGATGGATTTTTTAGTTTATTCGGAATGGTGGCTCGAACGTGTAGAGCTGAGTCCGAACCCACAATACGAGAGCACTGCCCTAGCCACCAGTTCATCGTAGGCAGATCCATCCAAGCCGTTTAGGGTTTAGGGTTTAGACGCTTTGCCACTAGACCCCTCACGGGGCCACACTTCCTGACCCAAAACCGCCTTCTCCCACTCTCTCCTTGCCCGTGAGCAGGTTCGCTTCCGCTTCCAAGGCTTGAATGCCTTGGGGTTCAGACCGGTGGTCCAAACAACCACTCAGATGCAATAGACGCAATGGACGTTTTCAGGTAGCCACGGTACCCACATCAATCCAAGACCTTCTCAGCCAAGCTCAGCTATACAGTATATGGATCAAAGGAACACCCTGTATGTGCAACGCTCAGCTAATTGGGAAAGTTGAGACATGAGCTTCTGCCCTGGCTGCGTTGACATTGGAACCATTGTGGACCTGAGACTTTTGGAGGCACTGGTCCACTGGTCCAAACCATTTACACCCGGAAAGATTAACATGGAACCTGGAAATGGAACTCTAGAAGACAATTTTCCTTTACAACCCAGCGGTTTTCAGGTTCCATGTTAGTTTTCCAGGGTGTATGTCCCATCTTTGTGAACTTGTAGATTTTAGTTGAGGATCCAAAGCTCCATCCGCACTGAATACCTGCGATTTTGGTGTGACAAGCTATGCCTACAATCCACCAAAAGGTCCCAAACCCATTTGGGTCTCCTGCAACAGCCCAGCCAGGTAGTTGATGGGATCTCAATCATGCGCTGCCTGGCCTTGCCTTGCCCTTTTCCAGCGAGCCGAGTGGCGAGCTTCCACCTCTGTCTTATACTTCCTCAGTGCGACACAAATCAACGCAAATTGCCCTTCTTGAGACCCGGATGGCACCTTGCAAGGGTTCCCACGATCAGCTTCCTTTCTTCATCTCCTACCCATGCTGGATGTGAAAGAAGAGAGCCTCCACGCTGCCAGGCACCTCCGCACAAGTGGTTTCCAGGATGAGTCGGGCAGGAGTCGCAACTAACACCCACCAGCAGCACCGGAGTTCTAGTCCACCTCCTTGAGTATAACTCATTAAAGCAACTCGGTACCTGCCACCTGGTGAGCGTCTTTCTGGCGTGTAGATACAAATTGAATACGGTGATTGCCGTGGATTAGAAAGTATGGCCCAACAAGGGACTTACCTGATACTGATCAAGTCATCATATCAGGCAAACAATGTTTAACATTGTTTAACAATATGCAGTATATATTCAAGTAGTTTAACACTGTTTAACAATGTTAACTCCTTAGGCATTGTAGTCAACTCCTGTATGGCCAGGTAGTTTAAGAATGTTTAACTCCTTAGAGCAACTCGGCAGCCATGACATTCACGCAATGATACTGGTCGAGCGTCTCAGCGCCGGCGGTGTCGACCTCCGCAGCGCTGCCCTGCTGAGCTTCGAAGAGCTTCATGCCCTCCTCGGCCTGAGAGATCATTCCGCCTGGCAGCGTCCGCAGCAGGCTGCGGGTCAACACCCCGTAACTCTTAACCGCTGAACATGAAAGTCAACAGATTCCTCACCAGCACGGGAGGTCAACCCACCAGCATTTGGGGCTCCAGGTTTTGACCCACGGCCATCTCGCAGCGGTCTTCTCCGTTTCGTCTGAGCGGTCCAGATCGGATGAGGCGGACCTGACGGGACGGTGGTTCGTGGTTCGTTGAAGCGAGCCAAGGCTTCATCCAAGTGCCTGACAGGACGGCTCGCAGTTGTTTGAACACCTGGTTTTTGACATGAGTGCACATCAGGCCATATCAGGCCCTCTGGAGGCTGCCAGGCGCTCTTTCTTGAACAACCCGACGAGAGCTTCGTGGGGTCGACTCCTTTCAACTCAGAGCTGCTTCAGAAGGTGACACGTCAGGGTCAGCCACTTCACGTCGGAGCTCAACTTCCGCGTCCTCCGGTGCGCCAGCTGCGGCTGGGAGTTCAACACCTTCGCACCTTCTGAACCCCCCGGCAGCTGCATACCCACGCAGCAAAAAGGGGACGAAGGTCCCAAGGCCAGACGATGCTGGAACTTCCACCGCATGTCGTGCTGTGCCTCTCCAAGGGCTCCTGTCTCACCAGGTGGTGCTTGGCTGCAGGTGCTCCTGTCCGCCGTACTGGACGCCTTCTTCGGCTTTCCACCGGTCTTCCCTCCACCCGAAGCGGTCCCTGCCGGTCCCTGCGGAGGGTCTTGAAAACGATACGCGGAGGGTCTGGCGGGTTGGGGGCTGTGAGATGGGTTGCAGTGGATGCTCCGGTTGGTTGGAGTTGGTGGGTTGTTTTTGTGTTTTCGCTTGCAGTAGTTATGTGAGTTGTGTGCTCAAGGAACTTTAATGAACATGCATGAAAAGAGATCAGAGTTGGGAGCAGTTACCTCACACATGTTATTCAATTCTTACCTATCAATCTTGAATATTCTTTAATCAAAGGCGTCTATATACAGAAATTGTGTGTAGGTTTGCCATTCCCAATGCAGGAAATGGCGCACAATTCCCCGTCTACGTCCGCCCTTTCATAGATCATTCCAGGTCCATCCATGGACTACCCTAGACTGCTTAGAGATGTCCAGACAGGATGGTCCCGGTTGCGCCACGGAAACTTGTACAAACATCAAGTTCCATCAGCTTCATAGCCACTTCCCTCACCGTCCAGGCCAAAAACATGGACGGCGATAAACCGACCCCAAAAAGAAGCGGCGCATCACCAAATCGCGTGGCCAGCCTGTTCCGCGAATCTCAGTCATGGCCAACAAGAGAGGCAACGGTCGGAGTGCAAGGGACCAATGCGGCTGGGAAAGGGGCTGCGGAAGTGGCGAGGCTGAAAAGCACGGACATCAAGCACTGGGGTGGGAGGACTCTCAAACACTGAAGTATACCCCAAACCTTGACCCTCCTGAGGTGGCCTTTAAGACCCGTCGCCGGCCCTTTTGGGGCCAAACGGATGTATCTAAACCAATCAAAACCACGACTCTGCACGACTTGTGTTCTACATGAAATGGTGGTCCGCTGTGGTTGCGCAGGGTTCGTGACCACAAACATAAAACCTCACTACCGAAAAGAACATGGGATATTCCCTAGGGCTCCTCAGAAGGTGGTTAGACCCTCTCAGGAGGTGGTCGGAGCCCTAGGGATTCTTTTTTGTTCTTCTCTGATAATGGCTGAAAATGCCTGCTGGACCTGGAATGCTCAGCCAAATATCCAAAAACAAGAGCTTCCAAGCTACCCATGGCTGCAGAAAAAGCAACCAAGCTAGTTGAAGGGGACTCTTCCATCTTTCGTCCAGTCTGGGATGTCGAAGGCAAACCCAAATCCAGCTACAGAATCCACGTCCGAAAGCTGTAGTGGCTGAAGAAACCAAAACATCCAAAACATTGGCTTTTTTTCATGGGGTGCCCCTACCCTGCATTTTTTGTGGAACACAGGGGGACTTAGGCTTTAAAAACCATTTCACCATTTCCGGTTCGAGACTTGACATAAAATATATGAAATTCACCCAGACAAATACAACATCTAAGCAAACCATCGAGTAGTCCCACAGACATGCCCCGTCTCGTCGACTCGCTGGGCACGAGCGGTTCTGGGTTCCCCCGGCATTGCCCATGATCGTGGTCGTCTTCCCCGTGCCCGTCTGCCCATAGCAGAACAAGCAGGTGTTGAAGCCCTGAATGCAAACGCTACGAACGGAGCATTTCGGGGCTACGAACGGAGCGATCGGGCGCTACAAACGGGGCTCCTGGCCTTACTACGAAAGGAACAAGGACGCTACGAACGGAGCTTTTTCCCGGTCTTTCTGAACAAGGCCATTCTTCCCGGGCGGGTGCCCGACCGATTCTGCCAGCGTCTTTGGTGGCGGCCGGGATCGCAAATGCTGGGGCACTCCGTCCGTCAGATGTGCTGAGAATTCCTCGTCTTGCTTAAACTGGTATATAGGAACGCAAACCAACAAAAGTATTGGGATTTGATGGTGTCTTCTCTTTTGGAGAACCTTCTGCAGGGGACAGTTAAGGACTGGGGGACACTTGATGGTCACCGGAGACACGCGAAGGCCTAGCCTCGCCTGGAGCATGTGTTGCACCATACGCTCGCCCATGAGCTCGTAGCATCTCTCCTGGCGAGGGGAGCCTGGAGACTAGTGGTTAATGACCAGAAACATCATATGTACTGGCGCCTTCAGTTTGCCTGGAAAATGAAGGTTACAGTATATAACCTAGCTTTTTCTACCTGTTCTTGGGAAACATGGGGAAACCACTCCCAAAAAGAGGTTAACGGTTATCCACTGACTGGGTATGTTTATACAAAGTACTTTCAAGCACATAACTATAAGTACATCATATACCCTGGCCCTAGAGCTCGAAGTGGTTAAGGTGGGTTTGGTCTAGAATAGTTACCTGCTGAAAAACACTACCACTTGGGGCCCAAGGGGGGATTCCAGGAGGCCGTTGTCCACTTCTGGGTATAGGAACAAGCCGCGCACACAAACAAACCTGCTTCTGAAAATCCATTAGGGACACCAGGAAAAAAAGTAGGGGTAACTCAAGATATACCTGGAGTCATCTTCCATTCATCATGGCTTGGGGCATTACTGATTACTGACATTTGCAAAACAGCTGAACAATGCTAGGTTTTAGCATGACTTTCTGCTTACTTGGCAACTCCATTCAGCCGCAGGATCCTCACAATTTTGCCCAGAAGCCTAACGTAGCAATGGTAGACTCATCAAAAACATCTAACGTGGCATTCAGTGCAGACTATATTTGCCGGCTGACGTGGCAATCAGCTGGTTATTCTACCTCATTTTCTAGTTGCCTCGTTAGTACCCCAAAGTGTACTTTACAAATAGATACAAATAGCGCAACCATCATCAAACAATAACTTGACTTTAAATCAAGCGCGGACAAACTCAACATGACAAAGGAACCTTATCCCCAGTCAAGTCCAGTGCTTATCTTGGGGCTCCAAGTATTGAAATTCCATTCTCCACACCATGACCTCACCTGGTCCCTACCCTTTCCAGCACCGAAGGCTGAAAGCCGTAAGTGGGACCTCGCACCCGGCACCGCGAGGGCCGGACCCGCATCCCTGACCCGTGGCTTTTCCGCCGGTCGCACCGGCCGAGACGTCTCGGCGGTCGGTCCTGCGAGACGTACTCCGGGCTGTTTGGATCGGTACTGTCCATGGCCACCTGGGACGGCGAGGAGAGAGCGACGTCCCAGGAGGGTGACGGGCGACGGGCGGATCGGTACTACCAGGAGTCATAGGTCCGTCCGGCTTGGTTGGCTCCGCTACTTGGTATGGCTCCAAATACCCAAGGGTGGCCTGAAGAAGAGGGTGATCAGTCTATCTCGAAATCTTCGCCATGCTGATTTCGCCTGCCTGCGCTGATTTTGCCTCAGCTGGGTGGCCCTCACATCGAAGGCAAAGGCCTTCTTCTGTACGTCCAGCTGCTGCTTGGCATCCAAGGCCTCGGTGGACACGTAGACCTGCTTGTCCTGCGGAACATCTACGCCGCGGTCTTTTTCGCACGGTCCCCGAACATGGAACACCAGGGTGGAGGGGGGACCAGGTAAGCTGGGCCAAATACGTATGAAGTTACGTATGATTAAACCCCTATTATGTCGTATAACTTTGGCTCCTGCTTACGCCCAAGTTCCATATGGCAAGGCCTTCACTATTAGTTCATCTTGCGGTGAGCTTCACGCTTCGTTGGAAGATCCAGTTGCATTTGACGGCGGGAAGGGAGACGAGTCGGCGAATACGATGTAAAACACGGACCTGTATGAAGCGGAATTCACCCGGTGAAAGGGAAAACAAAAATCGACCATGACCCTCCAGTCGGGGTGCCCAATGCTATAGGTAGTGTGGGGTAGTCCATTGGACACCCCTTAGGGGGCCCTGGTAGAGAAAACATCACCCAAACAAATGCTGGGACTTGAGATGTGAACCAGCTTTGCTTTCGTTCGGCCACGCCCTTAGTTTCTTGCCTTCGTGCCTTCCGTGCATTCGTGTTTTCTCGCTGTAAATTGTTCCTGCATTGGGGACCAACAAAAGTTGTGCCTCGGTGTCAGATCATTGCAAAGAGGAAAGAAAGAAGGTTGTTTTGTTGATTCCTAAGCCTGTTGGAGACCTGGCCCGCTGATGCCCGCTGTGGATGTGGTTGGAATAACACTTACACTCTGACTCACTACAGTAACAGGAAGTGTGCACGTTCCTCCAGAAACAGTTGAATGTTCATGAATAGTCAACTTCCATGTTAGTGAGTCCAGTGCACTTTGGCAACCATGCCTCACCACACCCCCGCGGCCTCGATTCTCAAGCAATGCCGCTGGCCTTCGAAGCCAAGAGTTGAGCGAGATGGTGGTCTACTCGAGGCTGCGATCCGGTCGATCCATCAACCAATTTAGGGGTTCCAGTTTCATGGGTTTCCTGGGCGAACGAGCAGTCCCACTTGCTCCTGGCAGTCCACATCAGTCCACTTCATAGGGTATCAATTGGTTTCTGGCTTCCAGGCTGGAACGATCTGATTTGGAACCACCTCCAGGTGGCGGAATGTCATGTCTGGCAGTTGCCCGCTGTCCGTCCGTCCTCTCCCGTTCGGACACCCTCCGCACTTCCGGGCCTCGTTCTCGCTCCACGAGCGGCCTCAAGCGCATGCCCACCTGGGCGTGGTCTCCACGGTCTTCTGCGGCTCGGTCCAGTCGTCTTTGCGAAGCGGATGGATCGGCGGATCCGCTGCTCTGAGGTGATGGGGCACTCTTTTGACCCGTTTGGGCTCCAGTTACCTTCTGAGGTTCGGTGGGACTGGGGTGGGTGCCAGGAGGGTCCAAATACCTTCTGAGGAGGCACCTGGAGCCTATAGGGTTATGATTGATTCTCATTGGAGGCTCCAGTCAAACCTGGCCCGAGGTCAGGTGCACTACCAGTGGAGGCTTCGGACCAGTGCACCACCTGGGCAAATGCTAACTTATCTCTTAACCACCAACATGAACAGCACTAGGATTCACCCCCTGTTGCGGAGCCACATGGTCTCCATGCTCAGACTATATAGAACCCCTGAAACCAACCCAATGATCCCAAAACTATGTAAAGATGCCATACATGGAGTGTCATGGGTTGTAGTCCTTCGTACGCGGTCCAGGGTCGCTGCTACGTGTATGTGTTTTGACCACCCCTTTGTCCTAAACTCCCACGAAAACCATGGCCGTCCTTCACCCCATTGAAGCAGTTGAACCCCGGAACCCTCACTGAAGTTGGTGGCATTGAGTCCGATCTGGGTTTCTGTTTGACCCCCGGGGCCCGGTTCCCGCCTCATATACATGCTTAATATGCACTCATCTGTTGAAGGGCTGACTCAATACAATGGGCTCCTGGCCCATCTCTTCAGAAGGTGGTTAGACCCCCCTGGCACCCACCCCAACCACCTTCTCAGGTGGTGGTTGGAACCGAAGGGCTACAAGGATCTAAACTACAGGAGCTGGGTGGCTGGAACTAATGCAGAGAGCAGAGTGCTTCTCAACACCAATGACCGGCTTCTTGTTCTACAACGATTAAGACGGGCTGTGCCTCAAATGCATGGCGTGGGATGGTCCTGTTCACCAATTTCACCAAACAATCAGCAGTACCGAAAGAATGTTGAACAGATTGAAAAGCACTCTTCTAACTTCAATGCACATGATGTTCTGAATGCAGGTATGATGGAATTGGGGATGTTTGGGCGAAACTATCCGGGATGGTCAAGTATGATCCAGTTCTCCAAGTGATCCGTATTCTTGCGAACATGCCATCATGAAGATGGCTCCCTTAGAATGTGCATGTGCATGAGACCATCATTCATAGGCCCTGAAGCGCCGTGACCTCATGTATTACATCTGGGCCTTTGGAGGTCTTACATCAGCCTGGCTTTCTGCCTACCCAAGGCTCCAAAGTCATGTCCCAAACAACCTCCGGATAGACCTTCCGATCGTCAGGGCTCGTTTGATCGATCGACGTCAGGGCGTGGTCGTGCATGCACGTCTGGTGGCCAAGGTGCCCATATTGACTCGCTGGCGATCATCCCGGCATGGCCTGACAGTCATGGAAGGGGATTGACCATGATTGACCCTTAAGGGAACATGAACAATCAACTTTAGAAGCAAAACAAACATGATCATATAGATGGTAATAGTTACAGGATGTTACAGGAACCTATTGGGGATGGTCATGGGAGTTACCCCTCCTTTACGGCCTTGACAGGCTAAAGGAACCAGGAGCAACCATGCTACTAGGAGCATTTCGGGCATCGCTACGAACGGAGCGATCGGACGCTACGAACGGGGCTCCTGGCCTTACCTACGAGTAAAAAGAAGCTACGAACGGGGGTTCTGGCCTTAGTAGAAACTAGAGCAAGGAGCTACTACCTGGACCCTCCTGTCGGGGTGTCCTGGCTGGACTACCCCACACTACCTTTTGCCTATAGGCTTCCTAGTCCAGGGCACCCCTAAAAGAGGGTCCTGGTAGGAGCTGTTTCGCCTTGGGGGTGGCAGATGTTGCACCATATGACGTCGTCACATGCATCGGTTCGGTTCCACTCAGCCGACTCAGGCTCAACGCACTGATGAACAATAATAACAATAGGAGAAAAAGGTGGGATCCTTCATCTCAAGTGGTCAAGTAGTCAAGAACACCACAAGTGGCCAAGTCATCATCTCAAGTAGTCAAGTAAAGGTTGAACATAAAAGCAAACGTTTTATAGATCATTCTCACCGCCCCAGTTCTCATGAAGCCCTTTCCGCACCGAGGTCCCAACACCGAGACGGCACCGAGGTCCCGGCCCAAACAGCCGGGACGAACAGGGGGCACCGAAACAATACAGCTGGTAGTTTTGAAGCAGCAAGAGTTTTGGTTCATTGGGATTAGATGGGATTAGCAAAGAAGTTAAACGTGTGAAACCCCTAGGGCTCCAACCATCTCCTCAGGTTCGGTGGTTAGACCCCCAAAACACACCCCAACCACCTTCTCAGGAGATGGTTGGAGCCCTAGGGAACATGAAGTTGAACATGCCAACACCACAGATTCCGGGCGATGTCCCAGTGAATAGCCCCTCTAGTTCGGGCGAGAAGCTCGGGGTGTCCATGAACCACTCCTGACGGGGGGTCCCGGTTCTGCACACCGATTCGATTGATTCGCACCCGCCACCGGGGGCGGTTCCCACCAGTTGGAACCGCTACGGCCTGGCCTGGAGTGGTGGATCTAACATTGTCACCATGAAATAGCGAAGATTGTTCAATGTCTTTTGCGGTTTGACCTGTTCAGTGCTGGATCTGCTCAGTGCTGAGTGGCTCTGCTTGTGGGGCACGAGAAATTACCAATGCCCCGGAAAGAAAAGACACAACCGTGGCATGGCATGAGGATCCTTAGCCTTAGCTGTCAAAAAACGTAGCATAAAATGGTTGACTTGGATTTGTAGTCTAAAATCCTGAGTAGAATATTCTCGCTTGGGATTCGAGCTAAGTCTAAGGACTGACTGAAGTCAGCTGCAGTCGCCCCAAATGCGCACATGCCTGGCCTAAACTTAAACTAAACCCATCAAACTCAAACCACCAAAAACATATGACGTCATATGTTGGTCTCATGAGTGTCTATACCTCCTCGAGGTCGACTATGTGGGACAATTCATATGCCAAACCAACCTGGCCGCGGCTGGCTGTTGTTTGCTGCATGTTTCGCTGCGACCCTTTCAACTAGATCTATAGATGGATCTTGATGCCATATAAGTTGGGTGCTTGATGTATTGTTACCCCTGACCAACCATGCATCATCAGGCTTTGAATATGGACATGTGAGAATATTTGTCCTTGAGCTTCCAACCCAGCGCAGCGGCGCCCCGAATCCATCAGAACCCACGAGGCCCTGGGGTCGTAAAGACACGCGAAAAGTAGGTGGATTACAACCGTCCCAAACACTCCATGTATGCCATAGGGGTGGTTTGAGGGGTCAATGTAGGCATATATGGCATATATGCAGTGTCTGGGCGTTGTGTGTTTAAAAAAGGTCACACGCCCGAGCAAACCACAGTCACTACACCCAGACCCAAACCATCCATGTATGGAATAGTTACTTGCCTGGAACCCGTGTGTGCCCCTAATGTAGGTAACTATTCCAGTCCCATGGAGTGTCTGGTATCTGGGAGTCTGGGCCTTTCAAGATGATGGCCCTTGAGTTCTTAACATGTTTTTGTCAAAAGGCCACCACCTGCTACTGCTAGAGTCTCCTAGAGTGCTAGAGTCTCCAAAAAAGTTCCCGGGCTGAACTTTGTTGGTCGTGATCATCTTGGTCACCCACCACAAAAGTGCCCCAGCAAAAGCATGCAAAAGCACCCAAAGTTCAGGCTTGTCAGACTCCGTCCCACATGAACAGAAGCCCCAAAGTCTCCAGAAGTCAATTGTGGAACAACGACGAAGACCGTTCATGAAGGACGTCGTCTTTGCGTTCGCCGGCGGCAGTCAAGTCAGGACGTTCGCCTTTCACCGGTCCCCAATGGTTCGGCTCAAAACTTCCAGGGGCCCGAACCAAACCATGAAAAATAGAGGTGTTCATATACAAAAGCCAGGTTTATGGTTGGGGAAAACCAGGTTTTGGATGGTTTCTGGGGCCCCAAAACTTGAGAAGCTTCCCTGACTCCCTCAGTTTCCGAACGTTCACCTTCTTGCACATGTTCAGTGTGGCAACCGGTCACCAACAACGTTTTTGCAGGTCATCTACTGACTGATTCTCGAAAAACAAAAACGCTTGGAAGTTCAAAGCAGAACTTTGACTCTGAACATCTGCACTGAGCTTCTTGGAGTCCATTTTCGGTGTGTAAGTGCTGCGGGTGCGTCTCCCTTGCATCTGATCGATACCGGAAGACTTGCAGGTTTCTCTCGGCACCCTGTGCCTTCCTTGATAGCAAACCTGACATGAAGCTCACACCAAACCCAAAGACTCCATCCAAGATATGCCTACCAGTGATCGGCTGCCTAATATGCCAGTCCCATGGAGTACATCTGGGTGATCGGTTTCCCAACCACAAAACACACACCGTCCGTCCGAGTCTCACAAGGACTTCTGAACGGGTCGCAGCCGATCTGGGTCCGACCCCTTTCCGTACCAACTCCAGTGCTGTGTTCAAGGTCTACGCCGCTGCAGTCAGCTCCCCCTCCCCGCCAGGATGGTCGCTACATCATGTTACATTGATGGTAGTTACATCATGTTAACGTTATATACATTCCTAGAACCCATTTGGCACCTGTTTTGATAGGAAAAGACCCTATTTTGGCTCCAAAACCGGGGTCAATCAGGTTCTCGGTTGTTTCTGGGCGCGTTTGGTTCTTCAGTCCTTCGGATCCACGGACCCACCGAAGGGGTCCCCAATGCCACGGGTGTCACGTCGGCCACGGCGAAGACGTGATCAACCATGCTTTGAGCCGTCTATATACCCGTTTGGGCTCCTGGCCCGGCTCCTGGGGTGACCGGTGGGACTGGGGTGGGTGCCATGGGGGTCTAAGCACATTCTGAAAGCCTCGCGCAATCCGGTCCTTGTTTCTTGAAAGTGGGTCCTTTCAGATCATCCAATGACTTCCTATAAAGGTCCTGTCCCTAGGCCCTAGGGCTCCAAACATATCCTCAGAAGAAGGTGGTTAGACCCCCAAAACCCACCCCAACCACTTTCTCAGGAGGTGGGCCAGGAGCCCAAACGAGAGAACGGTCTTCCAAGAAAAAATGGTCCCACACATCCCAACTGGGTCACCCGCCCCTTCGCATCCTCCAGTCTCAGTCTCGATATACCTTCAGCTCAGAATTCAGCTACACCCCTTCGGGTCCACCTCCATCCACCACCACCACCAGTCGCACTACACCGGTCGAAAGGGCTCCCGCACGGTCGCCCACTTCAGGGCGGCTGCCAGGGCGCTGCCGCTGCCCGTCCCGGCTGCCTTGCCTCGGGTCCGAACCGACCGGTCTGAGGAGAGACGTTGTGAAAGCCCCAGAGGTCGATTCGACCCATCAAAACCACTTGCCCGTCCCGTTGATCAACCGATGAAACCATCTAAAGCAGCTTACGTTGCGAAACAATCCACCATGTTAGTGATAAACGATGGGTTTTTACAAAAACACATCTATTTGAAACATGGTCTTGGACTTCAAGGGAAGCCGTTTTGTTCCGGGTGGTTCTGAGGTCTTGCTTCTTGGGGACTGGACTGTGGAACCAGGTCGGCTGGTTCCAGTGTTGCGGCCCCCCGTGGAAAGGGGTGGGTTCCGGGGTTGGTTCCGGCCCGGATTCCTGTGAAGGTGTCGGGTCCGTCCCCTGTGAAAGGGGTGGAAAGGGGGGTGGGTCTTGGGGCGGCCAAACGATTTTCCAGAATATGTAGTCTTGGAATGTCTTGGAATGTCCAAGACATTGATCTGCAAACGCAAGCTTGAAGGGAGTCATCGTAGCCAGCTGTGGAAGAAGAACGGGCATGAACATGCATGGACTACAAAGGCACCTGGGCTGAACCCAGCCCTTTTTTCTGTGGTTTCCTCATCGTTACGTTTCGAGCAACAAGTGCGCACTCGCCCCATGTGACAGTGCATTGTAACATGGCATCCACCTAGTGGAAGCAACAGTGAGTTCAAAACGAGTGTGGGTTACCTCTGACTGCCTTTGCGGCTATGGGGAGTCAGGTTGCAGTTTCAACACTTGGGTGTGTGGTGTGAAAACAGGGAGACCTCCCAAACACCCTCATTTGGGGCCAGGGGGTTCTGCCGATAGAAGTGCACACTGGCTTGGTTTGGCTAAAAAAAACTATTGGCCTGGACCTCAAAAATAGAATCGCCCGCTCCACCCACTCTGGGGCTCCGAACTGCCACCACTCTCGCCTCGTGAGGAAGGAATGAGGTCTGACTGACTACTTACCCGTTTGGGCTCCTGGCCCACCTCCTGAGGTTCGGTGGTTGGGGTGGGTGACTATATTTGTCATGTCCTGCGAAACTCTTTTCTAAAATAACAAGGTAATTCAAGACCAATTTGGTGTTCATGGTTTTCACAAACCCCCCTCTTCGTGAGATTCCAGCCCAACTCCTGTTTGAGAGTGTCAAACAAGGGCATTTATTGGGTCACAAATCAAACCCTTTGCCTGGCCCATGGCTTTTGTTCTGCCGAGCGCCCAGTGTGCAGCCCAAGTCACGTAGCAGCCGGGGCAGTTGCTCCAGCGAATTGCGGTGGTCCTGCCACCGGCGTCGTAGACAAACGAAAACAAGCCCAGGAACTAGTCTAAAACAATTTTGGAAGTGGTTGATCTGCAAATGGATCTGGTATAGGCGGTATAGGCAAGAAATCGTTCGTTTCGGAAACTAGGATGCCTCACATGGCCGGGCCAAGCTCAAGTTGACCAGCTACACATGGCCGGGGCCAAGTGTTCCAAACAATTGTTGTTGCATTCAATTTCAAGAGGCGGCCTCTTTTCGAATGGCCGAGCCTTGAGCCGCTTAACAGCAATGGCGCTCAGAGTTGCAGTCCGGTGGCAGTTGCTTTGCGGCTCTTGCACTCACCTGACAAGAGAATTAGCCACCAAGAGCGCCAGGCCGCATACCCCTCCTTCCAGCCGCCATGAGGGACGGCTGGGGCTTCCTTATTCCAGCAGCCATGAAGGACGGCCCCTGGGGCTCGCACTTTTGGAGAAGTGCATTTCCAAATGCGAGGGCGTGTTTCTCCCCAGCGATGCCTGCAGGGAGAAGCAGTATGATATAATAACATATCAACATGTAAACGTGCAAAGCCATGTGTCCGCTGCACTCCATGTGTTCTGCGTTTCCTTCGATCGCGGCACCAACTGCAGGCGCGCGATGACCCCAGCGTTGCAGTGGATGATGCGGTCCTCATGGTGAACACCTCGATGATGTCACGGAGCCTGAGGAAAGCAATCTTGGAATTCATCATGGGCCCGAACCTCACACTCCAAGCGCTGTGAGAAGGAGGGTGAGGAGGCGCTGCGAAGCAATCCACCAGGTCCAACTCAAACAAGTGCCTGTCACCTTGCTTGTCTGGGTGCCCTCTCGACAACAACTGTTTTCGCATGCCCGCATCGGCTGCTTACGAGGACCTGGCTGCCCCCGAACTCTTGCAGCAACAGCCTGTCTCCTTGCCAAACCACCACTTGCATCATCGTTCCGTTCAAGTCCTTCCCGCGCTCCAAATGGAGATCAAGATCATGGACCAGTGCCCAGGCGCACTGACTAGAAGGAGCGAGCGTCAGAGCGAGCTCATCAATCACTCCCTCAAGCTCCCTTGGCGGCCGCACAATGTTGACAGATCCTTTGATGATCTTCTCCTTCACATCGTTCCAATTGTCCACCAGCATGAAGTTCTTCATCATGCCCAACCTCGACAACTGGTATTGTGCGGGTGCCGCTGGATGGTTGGGGTCCGCCTCCTGGTACTCCTTGATCGATGCATGGTAGTCGGTCCTGAACTTGGGGTACGCAGGGTTCGTCCACACAAAGGAGGCATCGCGAGCATTGTAGGCGAACATGAGATGCTTGTTGCTGATCCAGTCTGGCGACAAGATCGCGGCATCAGTTCGAAACAGTCGAACGCCTTCTTGGATCATGAGTTCCGTATCGAAGGCTAAATAGATCGGCTGCCCAGCTCGCGTTCCCGCTAGCTTCCTCATGTTGGCAATCCAGGACGGCGTCACAGTGAAGTAGTTGTGACCGCCCGGTCTTGCGAGGGAATCCACCCACGACCAACCCGTTCTTGATGATGTCACTGCAACCCCTGAAGTCGGTTGAGTGATAGACGATGCGTGGGAAGGTCGTAAACATATGTGAGGTTTCCGGATCGGAATTGAACCTCGGGTGGTCGCCACGATCCAGCTTCTGGATGTCGAAGTCGTCATCCAGGCTGTAGATTTCCTGGCAGATAGCGCGGTTCCCAATTCTCCCGATGACCCAAGGGCCTGTTGGGAGCAGCTCTGCCTAGATGTAAGATCATCCGAAATTGTAAAAATCAAAAATGTCTGTTTTCAGAGCAATTTGTTGTTTTATTCGTCCAAAATCTGGGCATTGGCTCCAGAAAAATAGTTTAGAGCCAGCTTTATAAAGTTCAGCTCCGAAAAATCCAAGAAACACTTAGGAACAGTGGCGATTGCAAATTCTTTACAAAATGAAAGCAATTGAAAGCATACTGAAAGCACATGAAAGCAGAATGAAAACAACAAGAAAATCTTGCAACTTCCAAAACAATTAGGCTTTTAATTGCAAACCAAACCCTTATGAAAAGCTTCACTGCAACAAGCTTTCCAAGGGTACTCCTCACAACTGCCAAGGATCCACAGTATATAGGGACGAGGTCCACAAATACAAACCCTCTCCCTACTGTGGCTCCTGGCTTGCTTTGGAATGTTTCCTTTTACAGTACATTTCTGTATTAAGTGGCAGCAATATGAAAGCAAATCAAAGCACAATGAAAGCAGAATGAAAGCAAGTGAAAGCAGAATGACAGCAGCATGAAGGCAAAATACATGCAAATTACAGCAAAATGACTATTACTATGGACCCCTGCCGATCCTGATTGGTAAGACCTATATAATACTGCTAAAACTCTGAAACATAGTTCTGAGCACAATGTCGTTTAAGGTTCATCTATTATGCTCAAATATGTTGTGATCCTAATTTTTGATTATCCGAGCAAACTTAGGGTTTTAAATCCTTCGGAGACCTGTGAATACTACTGAGCCAATGCCTGTCTTGCTGAGAGTATTGATAATTATCAATAGGTTTCTCTAGTGCGTCTTCAAAACTGACAGCTTCAAAAGCCACCAATTCCTTGAACAATCCTGTATGTAAAGATAGCTCCTACACAAATTTTCAATGTATTAGGCCAGGAAGGCCCCTGATCCTCAATAAAATATATACAATATTAATAACTACAATGTTTAATACTGCCAAGCCAATGTCTGGCTTGCTTGCTGAGAGCACTGATAAGTATAGGTTTCTCTAGTTCTTCTTGGAAACCGACAGCTTCCCACAGCCAACAAATCCGTAATCAATCCTGTCTGTAAAGATAGCTCCTAAACAAATTTCCAAGGTAGTAGACCAGGAAGGCCCCTGATCATAAATTTGCTTTAATGGTCCTCAATTGTGCAAAGCTTTGCCTCAATAAAAATACATGTACAACCTTAATTGCTACACATCTCAATACTACTAAGCCAATGGCTGGCTTGCTGAGAGTATTGAAAGTATAGGTTTCTCTAGTTCTTCCACAAAGCCGCAAAGGACCTGCAAACCTTCTTTGTACCCTTCTTAGTAGTATGAAAGGATTGCCGAGAATATCTACAAAAACCTGAGAAAGGAACATAAATAACTAGAATCTATGACTATGAATTGAAAAGAAAGAAACATTAATACTACAGTCAACTACACTCAATTACAAAAGGAATCCTCCCAGGAACCCAGATGTGTTTTGGTGGTAGATTATTGTAGAGCCCATCCCTTTTGTTTAGAGGAGGGGGGATCCCTTTTAGTAATCAGGATCCTACATTAATACGGATCTCGCTTGAGTGGTTCTTGAATAGCACAATGCAAGCTTCTCAACTAACACATATGTACTGGAATATCTGCCTGACCGACATTGACCGGGGTCAACCAATTCCGTATCCAGTGGATTCCAGTGGCATATGTGCCAGTCTCGTAGAGCATCTGGTAGATGAATCTGCACACCACATCGAACAACGGTTTATTGGGTCAGTAAAATTCAGCCAGCTATAGAAGGTGCGGTTTTCTACTGACTCCTTCAGTTCCGCAGGAAAACAAAAGGATAGCCTGTTTCCACCTGTTCTCGTTTTAGTGGGAAAAGCAATCCCAAACAAAAAGGTAGCCAGGTCGTCCACTGCGCAGGTCTACGGTTGTTGAACTCCTGGCGTTCCATGTTTTGCCCTGCTGGATGGCTATGAGACGTTGGAGATGACCCCCAAGTGCCATCGTGCCTGATGGCTTTGAATGGGGGGCGAAGGCAGGTCGTGGCAGGGCTTCAAGGTGGTGCAATGACTGCAGAAGTGCACATATGATTACATGGTATTATATATGACTATATATACATATACGTATATATGTACATGTATGTACCATCTTTAGCCCAAAGCGATTGGGTTCTAAAGCGGCCTAAGAAATTCCAAGGGTGTCCAGTGGAAGAGATACTTTCCTGGTGACCCCAACAGCATGGTTCTATCAATAGTTATTCAGTCTGACACTGCAAAAAGAAACTGCGCTCACTCCCTGAAACTGCGCTCACTGTTTAACCTGGTCGTGGGAGGTCAACTTACCAGGGTGAAACGAGCTCCAGGTTGTGACCCACAGCCACATCGTACATCGTGCCGTGAACTGACATCGTGCCACGACCCAACCACCGCTCCTGCGCCTTGAGGAGCTTCGCCTTTTCTCCGGCGAGGTCCTCCTTGTCAGCAGCGACCCGGCCTCGGCGAAACCACGGTCGATGCGATGCCAGGGATGCTTTGTTGCATGGCCATGATGGGGAAATCATGGGAAAACCTATAGACGTGTCCCTTTTCATTCCGAAGTTCACATGCATCATTTGGGTGTTTCGGTGCATTTGGGGCTTGGACGAGCTGCTTCTCACACGGTACCCTCTTGTTGAGCGCAAGCGAGCGCTGTTGCTCGTAGATGCTGAGACAATGGCCAGCTACCGCTTCTGTCGCTAAGCACCACGGCTGGCTGGAAAGTGCTGTGCTGTGAAGTACCTTTCTGCCCTAGGATGCCCCAGGGATCCAGTGGCATCCCAGGCAGTTCCTACGAATTATCACTGGTACAACCAGTGCCAGTTCGACGAAAACCCGTCCAGCCCCTCCGACCGAACGAAGGGCCCAACTGCCTGGGATGCCACTGGGCTAGGGATCCACCGAACCCTGAGAAAGTGAGGTGTTCGGCACTGTGTTTTATGCTGCCTGGGTCGGGTCCAGCCGTACCGAACCTGAGGTTCGGTACGTCATGACCTGGATCCCTATAGGGAAGTTACTGGAAGCACTTGTAGAAGCCCTAGGGCTCCAACCACCTCCTGAGAAAGTGGTTGGGGTGGGTTTTAGGGGGTCTAACCACCTTCTGAGGATATGGTTGGAGCCCTAGGGAAGAGTGAACTAAGGAACCCACACATGAGGCAGTCCCAAGGGCCGAAGATCTGGTCCCAAGGGCCGAAGAGCCGCAGTGGCCCTTTTCGATGCGTTGGGTTTCTTGATGGCTTGAGATCCCATACCCTACACCGACTTCGTCGTACCTCCTCAGGTTCGGTATGACTGGACCCTCCTGGCACCCACCCCAGTCGCAGCGAACCTCAGAAGGTACGACTGGAGGCCAAACGGGATAAGTTCGGTCAACTGACCGGTCAACTGCCGGGTGTCGACCATGGCCTCTGCTCCTCGATGTCTGTTACATCTCTGGACCCCCCGAGGTTGGGCATTGACAGCCTTCACCTCAAGGCTGAAACACAACGCCTGCTCCAAAGGGCCATGAAACACAAGCCTCTTCTTGCTACTATTGACATCTACTTGCTAGTTGTTGTTTCTTTCATCTCCCATGTACTTTTACATCGATCGAGGAACCTTTTTGCGGCTCGCAGTGGGGACACCATTCCCCCAACAAGGTGAAACACCATGACACAAGTATCTACCCTCCCTCCAACAAACATGGAAGAGTCAGTTGCCATGATTGACCATCCATCTGCCAGGGTCACCAGGGTCTGTCAGGGTCACCAGGGTCTGTCAGGGTCACCAGGGTCTGCCAGGGTCACCAGGGTCTGTCAGGGTCCTTCTTCTTCCCCGTGCTTCGGATTGCTGGCCCAAGGAGCCCAGGACGCACACCTCGGCTCAGCCGACCGGGCCAAGGGACCGGGAAACATCTGCGGACCCAGAAGACAATGGCTGGAGAAAAGAAACCACAAAGACAAAGACTCTCGTTTTTCAAAATATGTACCGATCAGGCCAGGGGTGCTTTTAGGGGTGAATGTATGTACATATGCCAGTCCCATGGAGTGGATGGAAAAGAAGAACACACAAAAAACGGACAAGAAAAGGGCCTCCCTGCGATTCTTACATGTGGCGCTGAAACAACAAATGCTGCAGTACAGCTGTCTGGGGTGGATCATGCTGGCCTATTACATGGCAGTGACACTCTCTTAAGTCATGTGCAGGAACTTCTACTGCAAACCTGATCTATAGTACCCCCTGTCGCATAGGGGATGATCACACCCGATATGGAAGGCTCGTTAGTCGTTCAGTCGCGCACATCCCATGGACAAAAGTTATGATGTGACCAAACCCTAGGCCTCCAAGTACCTTCTGAGGTTCGGTGTCTGGGGGTGTAGGGAAAGGACAAGGCCCTCACTGCACTGTCTCAGGTTTTCATCTCACACCCACCCAATCCAAAAAATTGCCATCGTCACGACAATCGCTGACAACTTTCGATTCATGTTTATGGAATGGCTGGGGCACATGACTAAATGACACTAAATGCGGTTCCTGAAAGTCCTGTAAACAAATAACTTAGTTTTCCCGAACCCAGAACGAAGGCCAGTCGAACAGTCGACAGTCGCCCCGAACGTTCGAGGTCACCAACAGCTCAGGTCGACCTCCAGTTCGAGGTCGACCGCTCAGGTCGTTCGAACCTCGTTTTCTCTACTCAGGCGGCCACTTCTTTCAGGTCTCCAGTGAAAAAGAACTTGGGCTGCGCCTGGCAGGGTGGCTTCGGCACCAGAACACAGCTTGGGAGTCTGAAAGGCACAATTTGTGCAGCAGCGGCGGATCTGACTCAAAGCGTGAACATTTTGAACAGCTTTGGCACGTGAGAAAATCATCTGTCCCAATTATGGATTCCTTAGTTTACTTATTCAATCTTTTTTTCGAACGATTCTGCCTGGTGTGGCAGTGAAAGGCTTGACTCAACTTCTTGGCTTATGAGAACTCGCATCGTAAGCTGGGCCCTCGTTCAGGCTTGGACTCAAGCCGAAGAGTGTTCGTGTACCTGGTTGAAATGTGTTAAATTGTTATTATCATGAAGCAGTTTCCCGAATGCGGCATGACATTGCACATGTAAGTGTGCACTGCCCAATGTCTGTGGGCCATGGAAAGGTAGTTTCAAAACCAAAAGGCAAGTTCAAAGCCCACCCAAAAGGCAAACGACCCGTAACCCCAGAGTCCAATGACCCGTAACCCCAAGAAGAGCTTTTATAGGTCATTGAACTCCTTCACCAGGCCTCAGCGCCTCCGCCCAAACCTGGGCAGGGCAGGGCAGGGCAGCTTGGGTACAAGGCCGCCTGGTTCGCCGCCCGTGCCAGGCTGGTTCGTCCTTGAGTGGGTTTTTGGGGCTTACAGGACCAAGCCCCATACGTTGGGTGTGGGTATATAACTTATGTATGTCTAATGTGTGTATATATATATATGTGTGTGTGTGTATCTATGTATGTGTAGAATATGTGTAGATACCCAGCCCAGCACCTTCCGAAATCGGGGATCTGGCTGGAATACCCCCCAAGGATCGGACACCCCTTGTGGATCGGACACCTGGACATGAAGCTCAAGGGGTGCCCGACGAGGATCCACCCATCTCAGCTTCGGTACGACTGGGCCCGACGTGACGGTCGGCGCCTGCATAACACTCCGTCATCACCGACCTGGTTCGGTATGTGGATCCATAGGTCCATAGAGATCATAGAGGTGTATCACTGCCATAGATCCATAGATCCATAGGGGTGTATCACTGCTATAGGGGTGTATCCATAGATCCATAGAGGTGTAACACTGGGTGTATCATATACTATATACCTGCCACTCCAGGTCACCACCTGCCACCACGCACGATGCCGTCGTCTCCAGCCATCACCCAGAGCCGGGACCTGTCGAGCCGGATGCTGAACAGCCAAGCACTCCAGCCAAGCCAAAGAGCCAAAGAGCATCGCGAAAACATGAAGTCTTTTAGATGTGTTGGTGTCTGCGCGCGCGCCAAGGACACAACAACTACAGTACAAGATTGATAACAAGTTTCAAGGTTGAGGACTTGTCAAGAAAAAATGCGTTGCTAGGATGGAATGAGACCTCTTCGGATACCACAGCCAACGCCAACCAAGTTCCAAAGCGTTCCAAACACACAAACCATCGAGGGCCAGAACCTTTGGGTCTGCAGTTAGAACTCAAACTGTTTGGGCTCGCCGTTGCCGACAATCAAGGGAGTTGGGATGATATCCACTTCAATCTGGATGTGCCTGGAGTCAATAAGTACCTCCGAAAATGGGTACAAGTACGTACCTGTTTTTCAGGGTCATGTCCCATTTTCTTAGGTACTTTGGAGGGTCCAGAACAATTTGTACGTAGAGACCCTCACGCCTCAAAGCCATGCTTTCCATTGACGAAACCAGGCCACCAAGTCCAGCTGCGCAAAGTGCCCCACATCCCGCAGAGTTTGGGCCGCCGCGCGAAGCAGCCCTTTGGTGTTAGGCACATAGCTGGCCCAACCTGCAGCATGATTTTCTCATCAGAACATCCAAAATAACACATCCTGATGGCTTCAGAAAGGGGCCTCCTGGCAATAGCTGGACCCTTTCAATGGAGGTAGACTCGAAATGGGAGCCAAAAAAGGGCAATGCATTAACTTTGATCGCAAAGCAAGGCAGCAACACAATCCCCAAAATGGTAATTCAGAATTGAACTTAACTAAACCAAGGAATGCAACATAAAGACAACACATAATAAGAACAATATAACAAACTGCAATTTAACAATATGAATTAAACATGTTGTCAACAACCTGGGCAATGAACAAGTGGCTGCTTGTGACTCATTGCTTCCCTCCGAACCTGCAAATGTCATTGTTGAGCATGACAAAACATGATTTGATGACCTTTTTTGCCGCAGAAGGAAGAACCAGGCCACGTGGGAACCCAGGTGGCCACCTTGGCTTTTGCGCATGATCCATCCAAGCCTTCCAACCCTTTCGGACGACTGCACGGGACGTGGCATCTGTTTAGTCCTTCCACGGGACTGACATCTCGAACCCAGTCCTAGTATGTCCTTGGACTGGTGGCTTCAACTCATTCTCTCTTTCATATGAGTCAGTGGGTTAGTTGGTGGCCTCCATCTGAAGTGAAGGTTCTGACATCCTTTGATGCTCCAAAACCGTCGGTCACGATCTACATATGCATTTGGAACATCCCTTTAAACATAAAAAACAACAGCATAACTATCTAACAATCTCGAACTCCATATGATGATACTTATATACTTTTGATGCTACATGATGCTACTCATGATGCTACATGGTTCATGAAATATCATCAATTTTATACCAGCACCCTCCAAGTCCAGTGGTTTTTGGACACCTCTTAACCTCTAAGAGGCTGTTTATAAACACCTCAAACGGAGGGTCCTGGTGCACCAACAAGGTTATGACAGACTCGCACCTCGGGCCACCAGCTGGTGATCCACGTAGAAGCGAGCCTGACGGCGTCGGCAGCTTGCACGCAAAGAGTGCACCAGTCGTCCCGGACGACTGGAGGGTCCAGTCATATCCGAGGCACGACTGGAGCCCTGAGGGTGGCAACTGGATTGATTGGTCCTCTCTCTCTGCTTCAGCAGTTCAACCTGACGTCTCGCGATCGAAAAAGACCGGTCGGACCTCGCCTCCTTATTCTTCGTGTCCACTGTGCCACGCAAGTGCGTCCTGGGCCGTGGAGAAGACGGTGGATCACGGTGTGACGGTCCGGTAGGGCAACGAAACCTATAGAATCTATACCAGGACCCTCCGACAGGTCACCAATTGAGACCTGTTAGGGTCCAACAACCCTCAACTAACAGCCTGGCCAGGAGGGTGCTGGTAGATAGCCTATAGAAGTCCAAAAAACATTTTTTGGGCACCGAAGTAGAGGAAGCTCCTTTTCGATAAAGGACCATTCAAGAAATGGTCTTGGACTCGCAGGGGATACTATCAATGTAAAGCTGTGAGAGGATTGTCAACCTGGTTGACTCTCTTGTTCTTCTATGCCACCGTCAAGTGCCCATGTGGTCGGTCCCCCAACACCTTCGCAGGGGTCCGGATCAAACCCTTTCCATTGGAGAAGGGCTCGGATTTCCTAGGGTAGGCAGTGGTCTCAGGTTGGGTCTGAGATGGACTTATTACTTGCAGGTGTTCTCATTATAGATGGGTCTTCTTCATGGCCTTTCATCCTCCGATCGTCTGCGGCCTACTCGATTCAAAAGAAGACCAAAGACTCGCTGCCTTTGGGTCTCCCGTGCCATCGGCCCAAGACCACCTTGCTGCCATAGAGCCTCGGCGAGTGAAGCCGCTGGGTTTCCCGGCACGGTTCGCCGCGCCTCATGCAGTTACTACAGCCTGATGGGTTCACTCAGTGAGGATCAACTCTCCAAAAGATGGGCGTGGATTCCATCCGCTCATGTTTCTAACATGTTCTGTAGGCTAGGTAACTCCTACACTCCGTGGAACACATTCGGATGTGAAAGCCACCCTGTTCCTCAAGGAACATCAGGCTTCCAACGTTTGGGTTTCGGGTGCCTAACAGGAGCACCCTCCAACCGACACGTGCTGGTCCATGTGTAATTACTCCTTTCAAAGGTCATGCAAGATTCTTCGCTCCTCAACAACCCGAACTAGAATATTTGCCAATGACTTGGAGTGATTTCTTCAGATGATGTTGGGTGAATGTACAGATCGATGATATAGTATATATATATATTACAATTATATACCCCTTAAAGCTAAAAATGGGTAATTACATGCCATGCCTATGGATTCGCACTGGCGTTTAACCTTAAACCGCGCAGAGCGCAGGAGCACCATCCCACCCGAGCGATGCAGCGACCCATCCCTTTGACCTTTGACTCCGTTCCACCGAGATCGGAGCTTCTCCCAGGTCTTGCCAGTGCCCACCTGAGTCATTCTGCGTGCGCACGGTGAGACACACGTGGCACACCGTGAGAACACCACGTGTTTTTTGTTTTTTTAATCTGCAGCCCTGGCAATTGCAAAGTGTGGGTATACACCAAGATGTTACGGTGTTAAACCATGTGTATTAAACATGAGCAACACTGCAACACTTTGTGTTGCTATCCAAAGTGTTGCAACCCTTCCGAGTTGGTGGTCGATCGGCTCGTCCGGACGTTGCTCGATGTGGCTCGTGGCTCGTCCGGTCCGCCCGATGCGTTCCTTCGCCGGTCCAGGTCGACCAGCCGAGCGGCCCAGAAAGACCAAACACCATCAGGTTCCACGTAGAAGATGTAGCCGGCCTGGCATGGCGAACCAGGGCCGGCTTGTTGAACAACACCGGCCTTCTTTCGTCGCAAACGAATCGAGATTAAAGAACACACAACAGAATATAACAGAATGCATATGAAAATATTGTGAGATTCCAAGACTCTTTTAAGAATGGTCTTTTGGCGACCCCGAAAGGAACTTCCTTTTTCTCCAGTGGGGCCAAGTATAGTCTTGGAAGAAAACAGCTGTCATCCAAAAGAAAACAGCCTATAGCCTACAACATACTGTACTATAATAATCATGCCGAAAAATGACAAACTTGACCTACCGAACCTGCTATCTGCTATCAAAAAACTCCGAGTATCTCAGGTCCCCCCCTCTGTTTTCTTCCGTCTCTCGATCTTCGCATCCCACGATGACGACGGAAGGCGAACACCTCTTTTGCTCTGAGCCGACGACGACGCTGCAGTGATCTCGCTGGACCCTCCACGTACCCTCAAAACATCTCAAACAAACGGTCCCACAAGGGCTCTAAGTAAGTGGGGCCTTCCAAACCATCAAAACCAAACACCCTTGAAACGGAGGTAGTTGGAGCACTAACATGTGTTTCTTTGTTTCAAGGGATTATATATGTCATGTCCCATGATGATACTTTGGAGACTCCAGGTCTATTTTTGTTCGACTTGAGGGTTCTTCTCGAACTCTCAGGCCTGCACTTATTCTAGGAAAAGTCCCTCGCTCACTCGGTGCCAAATAACTATATACCCAAATGCTCCATACATGCATGTGTTATATATATATATATGCTACATGCCTACATTAACCCCTGAAATCACCCAAATGTGTCCACAGTAACCGATAAATTTATACATGCAACGCTCTGGAGAGTATAGTGTAAATACAAAAAAAGGCACATTTGGGGTGGTCAACTCAGCAATTTTTTGACACAAATGCAACAATCCGTCTACCCATCCGAAACCAATCAAAAGAAAAACACTGCTCATCCATGTCCTTCCCGAATGTCACCATGTCCTTCTTTCGCCCCTCATCGGTCCATGGTCTTCCCAAAAGAAAGAAAAACGAAGATTTCCACGTCGCGAAAGACCCATTTCCAACAAACCAGCTCCAGTTTCACCGGCGGCTCGGGACCTTCACGGTGGCGCCTTTGGCGCCACAATGGTGACAAAACTTGCTATGGCTTGGTTCACAGCCGGGGCGCAAGACGCCGCATTCCTCCGCTTGAAGCCGGAGGGACCGCCAGGACACGATGATTTACAATTTTTAGATGTAGAGTAGAATTTTCGGGCTTGGGGGTGGTAGATTTAAGGGAGGACAGGTAAGTATAGTATTGAGCAGGAACCCTTTTTGTACGAAGAAAATGGTGGGTAGATGTTCCGTACGTAAGTAAGTTTGGGGGAATGTATTCCAGCCCCATCGACGATTTGGGGAAGGGAAGGCTGGGATGATGAAACGATGCCTCTTGTGGGACTTGGTGTCATGGATGGGATGACCAAAGGAATGGGGGACATGGGGCTGGCCAGGTGAGGAAGCCTATAATAGCCTATAGGTGTGGTATGGCGTGGTGAGTGTACACATGTTGATGCTTTTGTTGATCTCCAACTAGTGCCACACATCCCCGCACAATGAAAGCATCGGCATATCATGCTCCGATCAAATCACATCCCAAAACGTTATACTTGCCAGAACATATAGCCGCGCCTTCGTCCCAACAAGATCGACCATCCATAAAAAAGGCTTCTTGTTTTTTCAGTTTTTCCCCCGTGCGTTTTTGTTGGTGTTTTGGACACGTGTGAACCTCATTGAATAAATTATCTATATTCATCAAACTGCGCCGCTCTCCGTCGCCCAGTTTCGAGTCGCGAAGCGCCAGCTGCGCCAAGACGCGTGACAGAACTTGGCCGAGTTCAGAAACTTTGCGCCACATTCGGAGCAAAAGTTGAAGGTTTTTCCTGCCATTGGAGCCAAGGCTTTCGGGTTAGAGTCTTCGTCCAAGGTCGCTGATCCCGAACATGGATGGCCTTCCAACCGCCCACACATGGATGTTCATAGTCTGTCTACCAAGGAACCAGCGCAATTTGTTTCACACATGACTTGAAACAACCGCTTACTGGCAGCCTGTTGATGCTTACCTTTCGGGTCACGAGCACAGCGGAACTGGGGACGCCGGCGGCCCCCCTTCTGTAGCTGGATGGAGCCGGAAATCTGAGGATGGACACTCTTGGGAAGGAAGAGTTGCCCTAAAATGCCTTAAGTATCCTTAACCCTGGGGCTCCAAGTACTTTTAACAGAAGGTATTTGGGCCCTCGAACACCACCCCAAACACCTTCTCATTACCTTCTCAGAAGGCACTTGGAGCTCTAGGGTAAGTATTGACCACCAAAAGCACCCAATGCATGTGGCTGCTACTTCTTCATATCTGATCATATCTGTACATGTCGGTAATCTTTTCTCGTACTTCCCAAATTTCAGCTTGCTGCGCCATCACCGGGTGATGCAGCTTGGAAGCATTAGGCCATTGTCACGCTCATACGCTCGTCCGAAAATGACTCCGTCATCTCCATCCACCTGGGGTCAAACCCAAAAGAATCAATCAGCGGTTCGGTCCACTTAAGTACTAACCCGCTTGTAATGCCAGGCCCTCTGGCCGGTCTCCGCCTGGAGCTCAGCTCTGCATCCTCCCACTGAACACTGCGGAAACCGCCCACTCGCCTTTGGGTGCACAACTGGGCTGCGACCGCGGTGTCACCGCGCGGCCTGGCGCCGGACTCACCCCTGTCGCCGTGGCGACGGCCGGCTGCAGCGGCACCGGCTGCGGCAAAGGCGCAGGCGTGAGTGCGGAGTGAACGGCCGTGGGTGCCAAGACCATTGCCTGTGAGTTGGGTGCTGAGCGTCAAATGAGATACCGAAGTGGTAAATCATCTGCTTTGGGATGAATGGAGAATCTGAAATTTAAAGCTATATATGAGAACTCGATCCATGAGAACTCCCTATAATACTCACAATGTCCATCACTATCCCGATCCGACCGAATGCTGGAATCCTCAAAGTCCTCCACCCCCCCGGGGCAAAGCTGCAAAGCTCCGAGTGGCCGGCGCGTTGACCACGGTGCCCCCCGCAGGAGGTGTGCCCACCGCGCTGTAGAGCCTGGAGGGCTCGGAGTGAACCAAACGAAGGATCGACGAATGCAAACATATAATGGGTTGGCAAATCTTCCAATCTCATGGATTACAGTGGTTTCAGAGTAAATGACTCAAACCCCAAAGCGTCCTTTGTGTATAGAACCACCTCTTTGGGGCCCTGTGCCATCGAACCTCTGAAATCACGGTATAGGGCCATGGCAGATCCTGGGTCTGACCATCCCTACGACCGGGACCTGTCAGTGAACCAGAGACCTTTTGGCAATTGCCTGTGCAATAAGGCCGCCAAAAGAACGAAACAAAAACAGGACCGTTCACCGCCAAGAAGGTTCTTGCGCTCCCTCACAAATCTGTAACCCACTAACAGTTAGAAAATGATTTGAATAGTTCTCAATCTTTAAATGCATCCTCCAGATTGACCACCAAGCAGTTAGAATAGGTATATAAATTAACGGTAAATTATTCAAGTGTGTGTGTGTGTGTGTCGGTCTCTTCGGCTGTTCGGGGGGCGTCGTGGAGAGGAGGACGCTGAAGGAATTTGGTTCCACGCTGTTCCACGTGCGAAACTTCGCGATGTAGCACACATCCCTCTTGGATTTGCTTCAGGAACTGGGACAACAATAAAAAGCAAACACATCTTTCCCAGAAGGGATTTTCTCGCATAGGGTCCCTTTGGGTGAAGAAAAACACTTCCCAGACCGCCAGACCGCCCTTGTTGAAACGCTCTCCAAGGTGCACCACCGGACCTCGTGGTGGCGGTGCGAAGGCCGCCTTGGGAGCCTCCTGCGAGGATGCGAGTGTTCAGCGGGCCAAAGATCGGTATGGCTGGGATGGATTGGTCTCAATCTATTGGGCCACTATTAAGCCCTAGGGCTCCAACCATATCCTCAGAAGGTGGTTAGACCCCCAAAACCCACCCCAACCACTTTCTCAGGAGGTGGTTGGAGCCCTAGGGAAGGTACCCAAACACGACTAATGGGACTGCCATAGGACTGCCGATCAGGCCAGGGGTGGTTTAGGGGCACTTGAGGCCAAGGGGGGGGGCGAAAGCTAGCGCTCCAGAATGGGAAAGTGGAGGGCAGCGAGGTAGGAAAAAACACGGCGCTCTTTTTGGAGGCAGGGGTGAAGAGTCCTTTATATGTGGCTCTTTGCCCGGATCCTCCTGCGAGAGAAGAGAGAGAAGAGAGACGGAAAGACGAGAGACAGAGAGGAGAGAGAGAGAGAGAGAGGAGAGAGAGATGAGAGAGAT
>CAXAMN010025084.1:558614-605778 GCA_963970005.1 Durusdinium trenchii | reverse complement strand
GGGGGGGGGGGTCTTCGACCTGAAAAATCAGGGGTTAGGATTTGCACCCGGTCGAAAAAAACCTTGCTATCGCAAGAGTAACTCCAGCTAGCTTCGCTAGCTTTCGTGAATAGGCATATACATGGAGTCATTTACCAGCACAGGCCCCGGGTCTCCGAACTGGAGGGTTGGGAAGCGCCCGAAGACAGGTTTCAATTGGTGACCTGACTATCGGACACGACTAATGGGACTGCCATAGGACTGCCGATCAGTTGGGGTGGTGCCAGAGGGGTCAATTGATCGGCATATACATGGAGTCTTTGGGGTATATTGTGCTATTTTGAGAGCTACCTGCTAAGCCACTCATATGGCGATAAGTTGTTGATGACCACGTCCAAATAGAATGAATCCATCTCTAACGCTATCATAAGTGTTAGAACGCATAAGATGTTTTAAACTTTAAACAATGCCAAATATATAACCGCTGCCTTATAGGCCCGGCTTCTTGCGAATGTCCGAATGGTGTTTACCCCGCCACGATGGGATACCAACACGCTCCGCGCACAGCATGTCCTGCTTGTAGACCACCTGGAGAGGCCCATGTCCGGATTGCACCATCGGGGCTGTTGTCCTTGGCGCCGGTTCGACGCCGACGACGAGCCGCAGGATCCCCATGGATGGAGCCCCTCACTTCTCCTGAAGTGACACCCCAAACATCGATAACATGAATTAGGATGTCGTTTCATGTTACAGTATCTGAGTAGGTGCTACAACTTCACTGGATGGAGAGTGAAGTGTATGGGAAGAGTGTGGTTTTTCCCTGACAGTTTTTCCAACCATCCGCTGAGGACCAAATCCCCTCCTTAATGGAACAATCTCTCAACAGCTCCTCGCAGTAGCAGTAGTGTCCAATTTGGCTGATTGCCAAGTGGACATGAGGTGGTTGGCTCGCTGAAATGGTGGCTTGTCACGTACGAACTCCAACACTTGAGAAAGCTCTCCACAAACAATCCCAGCTCTGTCTCGAATGCCCATCAGGTCCAAGTCACATCAAGCCGCTAGTGGAGGCCTCGCACGCACAGGAAAAAGCACATGTGACAAACCCGGCCAAACCCTATGCCCGATGCCAATCCCTTCTCGAAGGGGTCGACAAAGGGACCAGGTGGGCCCCGTGGCAAAATGCTAAACCCTTGCGGCACCCCCGCCTTCGCCAGAAAAGAACCTCCCCACTCTCCCCTGCCTGCTTTGGGCCTTTACTGCTGGGCCTTTTCGTCAAGGACAACCTGAGCAATGTGGAAGTCCGATCCAAAGCATTGCGGAGTCCGATCGCACGATGAGGCCAGGCTTGAAGGATGATGAGGTCAGGTAAACCCTGCAAACAAACACTCATCATCACTCATCCCTGGGCCTGTGTTGGCTTCTAATTGGTTTAAAGTGGTCGAATTCTCCCGACTGAAGACTGGTCCAACCCACAGATCGTCCCATGCATCTCAAGCAAAAAATCCCGGAACTTCCGGAACTTGACTCATGAGCTACCCCACCTGGTAGTCATAATCCACCACTTGTGAGGAGGTAAAAGTGAATCATGACTGGACTTCCAGGGTATGTCAGTTGTAGAAGCAAATGGATTACGTCTGGGGCGAAGCCTCACAGGGAAAAATCCGTCTGTCCTATCTTTCTTCCAAAGATTCATACCGGGGTGTATTATAATAGGGAGACCTCCCAAAGACCCTTTGGAAGAAAATAAATAGACTAAAACCCACTGGTTGGGGGTCTCCCTATTGAAATGCACAACCATATTCAGCTTGTATGTTGCATTGACCTTCTTGGCACTGGTTCCTTCTTATTTCTGTCATCCTCTGGAGCTTGCTAATTACAATTGCAAGGTTGTGTCACATGCAAAGACGCCGGACCAGCCAGCCAGCGTCAAAGGCAGCCATCGTTTTTCACTTGGTTTTCAATGGTTTTCGCACATCTTCAGCCCAGCCAGGCCACATCGGGGGGTGACCAGATCAGTGATGGACCCACGTGGCCACTGGAAGAAACGTCTACAACCAGGAGGTGAGAGCCACTTTCATATGTTGGAGGGAGGGTAAGCCTTTTCTCATGTTTTTGGCCGACATGACTGCTGCTTTTTGGCCAGTTTGGCTCTTGGCCACCTGGGTTCGCTAATGATGTTGCTGCCCATCTTCCCTCAGGTTCGGGGCTTCACCCCCGCAAGTTGAAGAACCTTCCGGAGGCCAGTCCTGACTGGGCCCAGCTGCTTGCCCGAGGTCTGCCGCATCGGAGACCGACGGCCGACGTCGACCTCGGCGGTGCGGCGAGGCGAACGCGGCCCTGCAGGGGTGGGTCAGAACCCGAGTTCGACCATCCTATAGGTACCCCAGGTGACGGGTCCTATTTACGGTCACTGGCTACCTCTCTTGGTAGTCGAAGACTTTCGACATCATTCTTTGACTATAAGGGGAACTGAGATGTTCGGTGGATCTTGTGCTTTTGGCCTGAATCTTGTGCGTTTTGGACTTCCAAGAGTTTGTTCAAGTGTCGGGGCGGCGTCAATGAAATGGTCTCACTCTTCAAAACCACAACTTCTCTCAGCCCTTCTGCTGTCGCCTCCATGTCCACGTTGGTGTTTTGGCTTCCAACATGTCCTGGGCCGGGAGCACCGAGCGGAGGGCGAATTTGCCACCTTCCGTGCGTTCCGTCCACGTTCCAGGTTCCTGGCAAACGATGAGAATCCGCCAGTGTCTATCTCCCAAACAATCCAAAGTGTGACCAATTACAATTGGATTGGCTATAGGGGTCGATCTCTGAAGCATAAAGTCATTCTGTCCCTCCATGGGCGACATGTTGAAAGATTCCGAAAGTTTGCTTACCCTAAGGCCCTGTTTGACCCAAAAAAGAACAAGTTTAAAAAAATAAATGAAAAACAAAAACAACACATTCAAAAACCTGGATCTGAGACCCTGAGAGTGCTGACCCCTCCAATAAAGACTCCCTGCCCGTTGTCCACTCCTTTGTCATTTGGTGGCTCAGCATCGCTGTCCAAACTCCAATGACCACGCCCTTGGTGAACTCTTGGTGGTAAGATCTTGTAAGACAAGTATAGTATGTGGAGAGGTGTAGGATTTTAAGACTGTAAGACTGAAGACGAGTATGTGGAAAACCACCTCACCTCAGAGTTGTGGCCCTCTCACCTCACCTCTACCAGAACGATCACCACCTCACCTGGGGGCGGTAGCCTTGCCTTTCGAACGAACTGCGGACTCGTATCGCGCCAGGTCGCTGGTGCCAAAGACCTTTCCTCAGGTGTCGCTGGAAAAACGAGGAACGAAGACGAGTTGCAACATCCAACGGTGGGGTCTCTGTGGTGGTGGCGCAATGCTTTCCTCCTTTCCCTAAGGATCCAAATTAGATCCATAGGGTTTGGAGGCCAAGTCAAGCAAGGACCATGACAAATCCAAGGTCAACATGCAGGTGTTCGGCCAGTGTCTTAACCATATATATATATATCCGATATATAATATTACATAATCATAGTTATCATGACACGCCGTTAAAATACACAAGCATTAACATCAAACATTTCCAGGCCACTGACCAGGCCTCAAGTGGATCAATGCAAATCAGTGGACCTGAGCTTCCAACAGCGCTTCCTGAGCTTGGACAACCTGCTTGGTCTAAGATTCATGGATACAAAGTTTGACAAGCCCCTTCAGGTCAAAATCTGTTTGGGGTTGAGGCTGGGTGGCAAAATAAGTTTTGGGTTGAGGCTGGGTGGCAAAGTCACCTCGCAATCAACAGCACTGCCAACACCGCTGGCAACCGCCTACCCAGGCCAAGTCTAAGCAAGAAACCTGTCCGACAGAGAATCCACATATACCAAGTAAAACCATGCACCAGCACACAAAGCTGCACTATAGCAATGAAGTGCTGGTTCTTCTTTTTCCCATGTAGGACACTTTCATACCAAGGGGAGCTGCTTTTCGGACCTTGGAGGCTGGTGGGGGCGGGGTGGGTGGTCTTCCCCGTCTTCGCGCCGAGTCACCATGTGTGATGGTGTTACCTCGGGATGTGAGGGTCGCTGAGGGTCCGCTCTGCTAAAAAGACCACCCGGCAAAGGATTCCGTGGGTCGGCAGACTCTAGAATCACCTGTACTGTGGCCACCTCACGGCAAGCAACCCCTATGGGGGAAAATCATGCTCTTGAAGCAAAAGGAAAGCAAACCGTGCGGAGCTGACATAGTCTAGCCACTGGCACCTACACCCAAGGAATCGATCGCATGCTTGGAACGGTTCCAAGTCGTTGCCTCTCCTAAACCCGAGGTTGAAGAAGCCGACTGTTCGACTATCCCAGTTGGATCCTTCAGGTCACTTCTATAACCTCTCTTGGAAGTGGCCGACGCCGCGTCAAGTGCATCGGCGCGGAGGCGAAGCGTTCGGCGCGGAGGCGAACGGCTCCGAGGCGGGCGAGACCCACATGTAACCTGAAGGCTCTGTGGAGGTTTCGCATGGGTTGTGCTAGTCTTCGCAGGTCCATGCCGTTTCCGGTCTCTCCCCCGGGTGCTTAAAAAACATAGATAACAAAACCACACATCTGGTTGGTGTTTTCAGCTCACTTGAATTAGTTCAAGGGTCCAATCATCCCCAAGTAAGGGTTGAAAACAAACATATCCGAAACCATCACCTAGACATCTTCCGGAAGTCAGTTGTACTTCAGAAACGTTTGGACGGATCCTCCTGCCGCACCATCCAATAGCGGCACGCGGCTCAAGCTGGCTTTCGTCAGCCCTGTGCCCGCTGGCTTGGCTGGACTCTCCTCCAGAGAGCGCCACCGGTTGGCATGAAGCTATGTGTGCGTTCGGCTCCCCAAGAGGACCGTCATCCTGAGGTACCTATATACCTAGAACCCGTTTGACCTCTGTTTTGATATGAAAAGACTTGTATGGTTTGAGGGATGGAAAAAACCGGCGCTTTTCTTGTACCAGGACACCCTAAGGGGCTTCTATTCATAGCCCCTTAGATGTTAAGGGGTGTCCATTAACCACCCCTTGTGGGTCATGGTAGATGTTCCCTTCAACTGAGTTCACATGAGTTCACCACTGAGATTGTCCCGCCGGGACAGCGAAAAAAACTGTCACCATGTGCAATAGATACAATACTGGTGCACAAACACACAACACATTGGTGGCGGTATTCAGGTCGGTCACTCACCCTAAGGGTCCAGGACCATCCGAATCGGATGTCCTTTGACCCCTCGTTCGACCATTCTCTGGAAGCACGAACTCACCTCCAAGACCATCCGAAGTACGGAGGTACCTGGACCCTATGGGTCAATCTACAGCTTGAGCAGCTAAGATATCAAGAGATACACTCCCTCAAACTAACATGGAAGTGGAGAATGGCCTCTTGGAAGACCATGAAATCCTCTACAAACGGGGTGTGCCATCCACTTCCATGTTAGTGAGTCGGGCAGCATACCGTCAGAGATGCCCAAGCAAACGAAAAAGGACCTCGACCACTAAGGGATTCCAGCTGATGGCTCCGATGCTTCGAAGAGCAGTTTGGAGGGCAAACGTTCTGATACTGCTGGCAGTTTGGAGCCTGTCAGGTAGCTTCAAGAACCAAATCGAAACAGCCCAAACAATGGACCTTCTGAAGATGCGGGGTCCAGGACCTCCAGGAACCAAACAAATCCCCAGGTTTGGGAATTCACCCATGCAGTTCAGGAAAAACTACGAGTACTGTATACGTTGATGTTTTATACCTATCATATTACCATATTACCAAGGGACATTGACATCCCTAGGAGCGCCTCTTCTGGAGCGTCAACAATCATGGAAGAAACCAAACACTGCTCCAAATCGACTCGTTCGGTGCTTTGGGATGGCGCAGGGCTCGTGGCTCAGGACTCGTTCCTCAAACGCTCCATATGTGGAACATATTAATGCCTATACCTGGGCCTCCTAAGGGCACCACCCCTGGGTACGTATGACCCCTGGCGAGTCGTTTGGAACCCGCGACGCCAGTCACCGGTTCAGCTCCGCGCGCTCCGGAGCTAGCGCTCCTGGGTGCAGCTCTTGGCGTGGCTTTTCATGGCACTGGGGGTGAAGGTTCGACCACAATAGGTGCACTTCTCCTTGGTTTCGACCACGGCGCGACTGCTCGTGAGTGGTGCGGCACGACGCGGCACGAAGTGGCCACCACCACGATGAGATGGGGAAGGAATTTGGAGTGGAACACATGCCGGAGTTGCCAATTAGACAGAAGGGAGATCAATGCAAAGATCTTCAAAGCAAGTGCGACCATATTGCTGGTAGCTGGTAGGTAGGTGACCTCTATCCCTGCAACCCCAGGTGCCCAATGGCACCTACAAAGGAATCGACTTGCCGGCAATGGTTCCTCTTAAGAAAGAAATTGGGACCTATACTCAGCAAAAGGACTCGTAGCTGAGACTAGACGAACGAGACTCGCAAACGGAGGGGCGGAGCTGAAAGCTCAACAAAAACAGCAGCGAACGGCCTAAGCTAGTAAGGGGTTGGGGAACTCCCTGGAGCTCCGAACGGCTCCCTGTTGAGCTGGGGAAGGACTGGATACCCCTGGCTCCGTAGCTCGCTCCTGAGCCTAACCTGGACCGAACCCGGCGGTTTCTTGAAGCAATGTCCATTGTGCCAAGCAGGGTGGCGCTGAGCCGTTGGTCATCACATCCACCATTGCTTGGTGCGTAACGTATTGGTCCTGAGTCCTAGGTCCGTTGTTATTGCACCTATCCCAAAATTCAAAACATCACCATCAGGCAACACTAGGTTGTGGCAAGGTTTGGGGAGTTTCTGTCGTCGTTCTGTGTTTTTGTTCCAATGTTTTTAGGACCTGCATTGAATTGCGCTTAATACCAAAGCTAAACTGAGGGCATGCTTGTAAAAAGGTTGTTGTGGCTGAGACATTTCTAAGCAATCGAGTGGCCAAGCTTCCCAGCATTTCCCAGTTTGTCTGTTGGAGCCGGATCAACTTGTGAGCCAATCTGCAACCAATAAAGGATGCAGCCTCTACAGCCCAATGGGAGTTACCGCATGTTACCGCTATGGTCTGGAACCCTGTGGATGCAAAGGCTGAACCCGTACATCGACCGAGCGAGGAACCAGACTGGTTCCCAGCCGAGTCGTGGGCTGCGATCCACTGGGATCCCGCATTCACGGGACACTCTGATCGATTCAAGTGGCTAAGACATCTTCATCCCACTTGTTGTACATCTCCTGCGGAATCACATGTTGTACATGCACTGGATGGTCAATGGAGTGCCTCCAAGTTGGATTGCTGGTCGACTGACCCAAATGAAACATGACACATGAGATCACTGTGACGAATTGAATTCAACCACCAGGTGAGTAACATGGGGGGCGTCCACTTACTAACGCGTGTGTTTCCGTCCCCTTCAACTCCCGCAACGAGGCCAGGCGAGGACTAATCCCTAGGGCTCCAACCATATCCTCAGAAGGTGGTTAGACCCCCAAAACCCACCCCAACCACTTTCTCAGGAGGTGGTTGGAGCCCTAGGGAATCACTAATCCTAGAGGGAAGCGACGATTAGTGACCTTGCTCGGAGTGACCACCAGCATGGAGTCTCACCCTAACAGGTTCATGCCATATGTTCGGCCCTTTCACGGAATGATTCCCATCCATCATCATGCATCCAAATGGCCAACGATTCGCGCACACACAAAATCCGAGCAGGCAGGCTTATAGTCAGCACACAAATATGCAGTCAGCACGCAAATATGCAGGTCGGCCGAGACTGAGCGGAGAAGCTGGAGATCTTTTTAGGACATTCCAGAAGTACTGCTCCCAGTTCCACATAAGAAAGCTGGTTTCGATGCATTTTTGTTCAGCATGTTGAAGGACCAATTAAGGACCAAGCAAATCCGTAGGGCTCCTGGCCCATCTCCGCAGGTGGTCAGACCCCCCTGGCACCCACCCCCAACCATCTTCTCACGAGCGGAGCCCTGGGGGATGTTCCATCTATACTTCTAGGATCCCCATCTCTTAACTAGTAAGGGGTTGGGGAACTCCTTGTTGCTCCCTGTTGAGCTGGGGAAGGACTGGATGCCCCTGGCTCCGAATCGCTCCCTAAGGGGATGGGTGACTTCTAAGAGTCTCATGTCGACGCCTACCGACGACCATCCCTCGACGATCACCCCATTTCTCGACGCCTCGTTGAAGACGGCGCGTTCCTGGTGCCGGTGACGAGTCCTTTCGGAGAATTTCCCCACACGAGCCCCTCAGATCCTCCAGCCAAGCACCACATACCAGGGCCGCCCGGTTTCGGGGTGCCCAATGGACTAGCTCCGAACAGAGGTGAAGTCGATGTCCATTAACCACCCCTGGCACCGGGGGCCCTGGTAAAACCCGGCTGGTGGATGTTCATGGGCAAAAAAACCTGTTGTCTTTTTGTTGGAAGGTGACCTGCAGGTGATCCACTTTTCCTGGCTTTGTCACAAAGACGCCCCTCTTTGGAGGATCTGAGCAGGGGCTCCATTTGGAGATCAACAATGCTAGGGAGAGCAAAGTAGACAGTAGCACAAGACCACTGTAACAACACCACTGAAAGTGGAGAGTGTCCGTCATTCAAAAATTGCTGATCAGTTTCACAGCTATTCACAGTTTGTCAATGACAATACTTGGACATTAGACTTTTGATGGCAACATGTTGGAATGTTCATGACCCAAAGAGTGTCATATGAATCAAGGACGGAGGACCATGCTCGTTCAAAACGGTAAACATGGTTATATAAATACCCTAGGGCTCCAACCACCTCCTGAGGTTCAGTGGTTGGGGTGGGTGCCATGGGGGTCTAACCACCGAACCTGAGGAGATGGGACAGGAGCCCTAGGGATATAATGTTAAATAGTCTCCCAGAACGAACTGACAAAACATCTAAAGCCCTTCCCACTTGGCTCCAGTTGCCTGTCGGAAGCCAGACGAGTCGACGGGAATCGATCCGCAAGACACCGATGAAGTGGTGCCGAAACCAAATGGCATGCCGGGGTTTGGATGACCATGAGAGATCCGAATGCCAAACAGGTGGTGCCATCCACTTCCATGTTAGTGACTCGGACCTCTTCTGAAGGTATTTAGACCCACCAAACCTACCTCAAACACCTCCCCGGAAGGCATTTGGAACCCTATGGGGTTGTTTTCCTCAGAGTGTCATGTTCTCATCATTCTTCCTTGCCTCACCGCCCCACTGGATAATTGTTGGCGCCTGCACTGCACTCACAAAATTGTGTAAGGATTTCTGGACGAATGATGCAGCAACCATACCCCAGCAAATATGGACAATACCCTATAGGATTTCAAGCACGATTAACTTAACAACCATTGTTACTGTACTGAGGAAAAAAGGTCAACCAGTTTTTTTAATGGTCGAACGAGTTTTCTTAATGTGGTCGACCGGAAGGCTAGGGCATATATTATATATACTCCAAGAGCTGTTGCTTCAGGAATGTGTAAGCAAAGTACAGCAACCAACACCTTGAAGTTGACATCGTCTAGTTGTAGCCAAGCCTAACCCCAACAAGCCAGCTCTCCAGCGTACCTTCTCCCTTTGGGGCGCTGTTACCCGCAGTCACGTGAGTCTATCCTATTACCTGGGCCCAGGGGATAGGTTGCAGAAGTAGTCCAAAAATAGTGATAATTGTTTACTGACTGTTGCAGGTAAATAGGACCAAACCCAAAGCATATTATGTCTGGACGATGTTTATCGAGCTAAAAGCATGCGTGCACTGGCAAAGGCCGTAATAAGGAGCCGTCTCTATCTAAGGCTGGTCTTTTCTTAGGGCGAAACCCTGAGAGGTGTTCCTTCTCTAGTTTCTAGATCCTACTCTAACAAAAATAGGATATCCACATCTATGTTATATAATATAGCATAATATAGCCTATGGTTCCTATGGTTCCTCTGGCCCATGCGAAACTGCCAAAGACTTCCATAGCAAACAGCGCCCTCTTCATGTCCTGCTCTGTTCCACGCCAGAACATGTCCCACGATCACCCATCACACGATCACCCATCACCCGAGTTCCAAACTCTCACACCGCACCTCATCCCTCAACGCACCCGTCGTCATCATGGCGTTCAGCCGCTCCGGCCGCGGCGGCAGCGGCCGCTGATCAGCCAAAGGCTTCTGCGCCTCCTCAGGCGCCGAGGGAGGCGGAGGCGCCAAAACAAAAGAGACCCAAACACTCCTTTTTTCGTATATGGAATAATTATACCTATACCAGTACATTAGGGTGGTTTTAGGGGTGTGAATGTATGGACATATGTCAGCCCCATGAAGTGTAATATACAGCGATAGGTCTGAGTCTGCTGTAATTACTTGAGTGGAGTTATATAAGTTGATGGTGAAGTGAGTTGAATTGGTGCATGGAGTAAGGAGGCGGGATAAGAAGGAGAAACGGAGGAGAAGGACATGGAGGCAGTCCCAGGTCTTTGACCGAAGGCTTTGGCAGTGGCTTTGGCCAGCATGATCATTTAGCTCCGGTGACTTGGACGTATGGTTGACTTCATGTTACCTCTCAAGTCCCTAGGGCTCCAACCATATCCTCAGAAGGTGGTTAGACCCCCATGGCACCCACCCCAACCACTTTCTCAGGAGGTGGGCCAGGATCCCTAGGGAGTCGTCGTTCATCAAGCTTTCTTCCACATGTACCAAAAACCAGACCGCCGCCTGCGCCAGCCACTTCTTCTCACCTTGGGAAGGCGGTCTGCTCTGAGCCAGGAGCCAGGTAGACCCCGGAAAAAAGACACAAGCATGCAGGGCCAAATTCATGACTCAATCTTGGCCACATTCTTGACTTTGACTTGGATTTGTAAGGATAGCTGGGGGTCAAACACAGCATCCCGTGATCCATGCATGACCAACAAATCATCCGACCCAGTATCCGACCGACCACGGCCCGGCTTGGCTCAGCTGGTCAGGAGCTATGGCTCAGGAGCTCTGCATAGCTCTGCTGCATCACCACTGGTGTCGTTGACCAAACACCCATGCTCTCCTCCCAAATACGGGAGAAACACCCTGGTCAAATCGAACCTCTTTTCAGGCACCTGCCTTGTCCCAAACCGTCTGAGCCATTGGTTCCATCTTCCGGTTCTATTTTTGTATCGTACTGGGTCTAGAAGGTCTAGAGTCTAGCTGACAAATCACTTTGTCTCACTCCTTAACTTGGATTGGCTGTCCCGGAAATGATCCTTCCCCTAAGATCAAGCCCTCCATAGCAGGAGTCTGGACTCTCATTCGGGCCCGGTTCTCAGGATAGGCATCCCCCGAACACAGCAAAAAGCAGGTTAAAGCACCTTCCTTTCAAGGTCTCCAATCGACTACCCTTAGCACTATACCAGTACTTGTGGATCTCCACTTTGCACGTGCAGGTATGCAACTTCTTCCATGTATGGATGGACTGAGCAGCTCGACAGTTGGTGAATGGCAAAGGAAGTCGGTAGATCTGAGCCTCCAAGTACCTTCTGAGGTTCGGTGGGACTGGGGTGGGTGCCAGGAGGGTCCAAAATGCCGAACCTGAGGAGGTACGACGAAGTCGGTGTAGGGGTAGATCTGAGCCTTCACCACCTTCCTTCGTGCATCGTTCCCGTCAGATCGCCGGCTCGTTCACGGTGCCATGACCCACGGCATCGCCGGGCCACATTGCGGCACGTGGATGGGCAAGGACCGCGAGCCGAACCTGGGAGGTGGGGCGGGCTCCGGACGCCAATCAACCCACCTCCAACCTCCCGAGGTTCGGTGGGACTGGGGTGGGTGCCAGGGAGGTCTAACCACCGAACCTGAGGATATGGTTGGAGCCTTAGGGGAGACAAATCCATCGATATTACCCAGACACGACCCATGGGACTGCCATAGGACTGCCGATCAGGCCAGGGGTGGTGCCAGGGGGATCAATGTATGTATATATGGAGTGTCTGGGTTATACTCTCCCATGGCCCATGACAAGCGAAACTTCTCCCAAATACAGCCAGGACTTTGGAAAATACCCTCCCAAATGTTGAATTTGCTTTAGAAACTGGACACAACAACAAACATGCCCCAGTTTGGGGAATTCACCCAGCTGCGGGACATTCAAAAATTACGCGAAACCCACCAGTACCAGGACACTCACGGCCACAAAGGTAGCACATGAGCATCTGGGGCTTGCTGCCCGACATGGCGTCGAATCTGGGGGAAGCCCAGAAGCGCAGAAGACGGAATCTCCGCAGTCCCACCAGGGAAATAAGCCCTGGAACATTCACATAGAACCTGAAGACCACTCGGTTGTAGAGGAAAATGGTCGTCCAAAGTTTCCAGAGGCCTATTTTCAGGTTCCTCTCTCTCCTCACTGCCAGGTCTCTTGTGGAAGGTTGGGGCTCTGTTGGAGGTCTCAATTAGGTGACCTGGCAGGGAGGTAGTGCTGGTATGTATACTAAGTATATAGTTCAGCTCTCTTCGAAGCGAGAAAGCTCGACCGCATAAAATCGAGCAAGGCCTCCTGTGCAGTCTTCCACCCTACATCCAATGATCTCCGAAGCATGGCCTCCTTGCAGTTCTCCTGCCAATGTCTGAACAAAAAGATGAAGTCCTACAGGACGAGCTGCGTCCGAAAAGAAAAAGAGCCCTCTGGAACACTCAACAACTGCGCTCCCACCCATGGTTTGAATCGTAGATGTCTATGTGTCATGACTCATCTCCGAGAGTCTCAAGTTCAGAGACTTGGTGCTTGAGAGAGCGCAAGCAGAACGGCCGATCTGGGTGACCCCTCATTCTGCCTCTTGCCCAGATCCGGGATGTCCACCAAGAATGCATGTCTATAGTCAGTTGTTCATCCCGAAGCCCGGAAGCAACTCACCCTGGATTGAATCTTCGCTCGGCTCCTACCCAAACTTGTTTACAGCATCATCCATTCAGTGGAGAGCAATAGGTTGCATACGGTATATAATTAATAGCACTAGCAGTACCAGTTCCAAAGAACTTCCAAAGGGTCCAGAGCCATCCTGAGGATGTCCTGGATGCCCCAAAGACCCCAAGGAGACCATTCTCAGGAAGTAAATTGAGCTAGAAGACCATCCTCAGGAGCTATTTGGAGTCTATGGGGCTACCTGTAGCTGGCCTCGGCCTTGGAAGACTTGAAGGAAGGAATGAGACAGGATTCTTCGGCAGGATCTACCGCCTGCAGCCAAGGCCAGCATTTCCTTTTCTGATGTAAACAAACGCCATTTCGGCAACCCCTACGAAGCTTTGGGATGGTTACCTTTTACTAAACCAAATTCCTTTCCTAAAAAACACACACAATGCGTTTAAAGATTTTAAGGGCAAATCATGTCCTTGACCTGCAAAGCTTAGTAGGGGTGACTTTCAACAAATACATATCTGGAAGGAGGAACATGTGTTTGGATGTATCCGTTTGGTACATGTGATGCCATGTCACATATTTTTCCCATTGGAGTGGTTCACATTCATATCTTCGACACTGTGCGATTAAGCTATCAGCCGTTTCATCTATTTGACGACTGGAAGAAGAAAAGCGCTTGATTCCCTCTCTATCACCTGTGATTATGACACCCGCATCAATCCAGTCACCACTAGAAGTCTGTACAATTGTGCTACCGAATTTAGGAGACTACCTCCTGACAAGATGGTTGGGGTGGGTTTGGGGGGTCTAACCACCTAACCTGAGAATATGGTTGGAGCCCTAGGGACAGGACCTTCATAGGAAGTCATTGCATGATCTGAAAGGACCCAACCGGCCCCAAGGACTAGGCTTGAAGCGGACATGAATGCTTTCATCCAATTACACTCCGGCATCAATTCCATGAATTTGATAGCTCCCAGACCATCCATAGTGTGAAATAGTTACATACATCCGCGTCATCCATGGGGTACATCTAATATCTATAGTACCATGTGATATCATGTGATATCTATTCCATGCATGGAAAGATCGCTTCGGCTTCGTTGGAGCCGTTGGAGCCGCTCTTGAGCTCGCCTTGGCGCCCCACTCGCGGGAAGAGACCAAGCACCTGGGCGACCGGGCGTGGCCTCGCTGGGTGGGTCTACGTCGGAGTCAATGTCGTCACTAACCCATACACTCATGGAGTGTATGGGTAAAGGCATCAACAAAAAACGGCTGCAATAGATCGAGCCTTATCCTTCTACCTATAGTTTGTAGAGGAGAAAAATGGAGAAAGGGTGCCAGTCTTCGATGGTGTTTCCACGAGTGTCTGAAAAAGATCACTACGGTCCCTGACAATCTTCGTTGGAATCCTCCTTTGGAGCCGGAATCGGATTTGTCGGGTGATGTTCATCCACCATTCGTCTTGACTTTTGTTGAAGGACTTTTGAAAAGGCCACGCTTGCCACCATTCAGTTTCTTCATCCATATTATTATATTAATCTATCCGCAGAAAGCCGCGGACTCCGCCCGTTTCCTTTGCCACGTGCCGTGCCAGGCACTGATGTCCCAAAGTCCCGCGACACGCTGCCCAAAGCTCCACGCTGAAGGAACCTGCACCGCTCCACGCGGAGCCGAGGGCGGAACATGGTTCACCGGGGAATTGAAACAGAAAGACGCTGCATTACCCTAGGGCTCCAACCACCTCCTGAGAAAGTGGTTGGGGTGGGTTTTGGGGGTCTAACCACCTTCTGAGGATATGGTTGGAGCCCTAGGGTTATATCCCAAACACTCCATGGGACTGCCGTATGTGCCGCCCCATTGGGGTGGTTTGGGGGGTCAATGTAGGCATATATGTCTGGGTAGTTCAATGGGTTCTTCTCACCTTAAAAAGGTCGGGCTCCCGGTAGGTCAACTACTTCTCAGAGACCACCGCGTGCTCGCGCTGTGTCGCGCTCGCGTCCCACCGGTGGGGTTCGCGGAGCGGTGGAAGGGCAAATCCACCGAGTTGCCTTCGAAGAGCCACCTTAGCGGTGGATGGGCGAAGCGGAGTGGTGCGGACATGGGGAAAACTCAAGTACAACTGCAGGACATGAATGTCTGGGAGTTACTGGACATGTCTGGGAGTTAGTTGGCTGCTTTGGAAGCAGTCAAAGACATTTTTCCGAAGCTTCGGGGAGTCACCCAGTTCCACCGGGTGAACCCCCGCAACCCCGCTGAGGCACACCAACGGGGTGCAGCCGGAGTGCACCACCCTGGTAACAACGGTGAGGTGAGGGTCGTCCATTGACCGTCCCTTAACATAGATGCTACCAGGGCCCCTCAAAACCATTCAAAATAGAGGTTTTCATATTAAAAAACCATGTTTTTTGCTAGGGAAAACCAGGTTTTGGATGGTTTATGGGGCCCCTAGGCGGTTATCTCATCCTCCATGTTCATGAAGGTGAGCAAATACTTGTGGACAGTCTCCTAGGTCACACAAAGAAGATGATACATGAGCCGATGATGTGCCAAGATCAACCAGCTGTGCTGGGAAAGAAGATCTGACACCAAAAGATTTGACATGCAGCCAATCGGCCAAATGATCTGTTCAAAATGCATGTTGGAATATGTTGGGGTATATCCAACAGAGGTTGAAGGACCTTATAGACTATCCCAGTTCGGTACCGATGACGGGTCCTATTTACGGTCACTGGCTACCTCTGTTGGATCCCATTACCCGCAACAGTGGATGATGTGGTTTTTCAGAGGTCCTGGTCAAACAAAGCACCGGTTCGGTCCATGATGGTCCCTGGGTATCTCTCAGAATTCGGACACTGTTAGCCTAACTCTCGACCTGTTCTTGCTAAGTGGAGATAGTGGAGGAACAAATCCAAAACACAGGTTATCCACTCTTGGATGAGTCCCCGGAAGTCCTCATGGAAAAGACTTACGGAAGACCAAAACTCTTAGCTGGCTTCAGGCAACAAGGTCCACCTCTTTGTTTGACGGTTGGCTGTGGTTGGCTGAGGGTGTTCTCTCTCTATTTAATGCCCACCAAAATAAACATTTGCTTTAGCAAAGGGCTCACAGCCAAAGACTCCAACTTTGGGGATACAGATTGACTCGGATCAACTCTACCCACATCATTCCACCCATCACTTGAAGGCTTGCCCAGCCCATGCTTGGTCCAAGAATCTAACACATTGCCACCCTTCGAACACGACAAATCCCCAATGATCAAGTTTTCTCTGAAAAAAAGTGTTCCAATTTATAACCCATCCCAGGGCCCTCCGGAGCCAGGGGTGGTAGACATGGATACCCCGAATCACCTCTGTTTGGAGCTGTTAATGGATACATCCCTGGCCCGAAGGCCTTGGTCCACAACTCTTCCAGTTCCATGAACGGTAAATCGATTTCTCTGGTCTTCCCGGCGGACTTCCCCCTTTGGCTTTGACACCCGACCCTTTCTTTTCTTCGGTCCATCAGCGCGCCGCGGAGCGGAGCTTGCTGTCCCCCATGGGACGCATCCCGCCTCGTTCTGCCACTGGGCCAGCGGATGGAGACGGTCCAACTACTCCGCGTTTGCGGAGCGATGACTGTCAGCACACCCGGGGAGGTGCGCCAGTGGTGTGACTGATTAAAACAAAATCACGAGTGGTGCCACTAGGGAGGAAGCACTGGGAAGGAAACTGAAGGAAAGCCATTCAGGCTGGTCAAGGGCGGGTTGATATGTTAACCGCCTGAATAGGCATGCATTTCAAATTAATGCTCCAAGCTAAGCTGATCGGCTTCCTCTGCTAGTGGACTCATCTCCCATGTGATCATCAGGCCGGAGTCACTAGGGAAATGGAACTGCGAGTGTGGACATCGATGTGAAGTCATAACTTAAGTAAATCCATACCAAGCACTTAAGTTGGGGGGATGTTGGGGAGTTGAGAGTTGCATCTGATTGTGAAAGTGATGAAGAACCCCCATCAGAAACGTCATCCATTTGTTTGCGTGCCTTCCAAAAGAATTCTGAAACGATTCAAACGATGGGCACGGTGTTCACCGGTGAGTCTGGTCGGACCTCTTAGGTGGACAGTTCACTCAGCGAGTCAAGCAGGATATACACGATCCCTTCTGTTCCAACATGATCCCTTCCGCCGGGGGCATGGCAGTTCTTTGGGGAGCAACCCACCAACAAGCTCGTCCGTCTACTCCCATCATCTCCCATCCAACACTGGTGTTCTCACCACAGGTACCACGACCTGTTCTCCATCAACACGCAGTTCTGAAAGAAGCTTATAGCTGGATGTGAGGGGTCCAAGTCCAAGGATCAGTGGCGGGAGTAGCATGGAGTCGTAGGGTGCTTGGGACACTCATGGAAGACTTCATTTAGAGCACCCTGGCTCCGTTTAGATCAAAAGATTCCAGTTTCTTCAGCAGTCTTCTTTCCCTTCAGAAAGGCCGATGCTGAGTTGATCCACACAGCTTCTGCGCTTCTGCGCCATTCGCATGTTTGTGCCAATTCGCTCCAGCTGGATGGGCAGCGAAGCGATCCTTCTATTCTCTCGTTGTGGTTGGTGAACTCTCTGTAGCTCCTTGGCTTCCTAGTAGCGTCCTTGCTCCTAGTAGTAAGGCCAGGAGCCCCTAGTAGCATCATCTACCCTGTTGATGGGGGAAGGACTGGATACCCTGGGCGACCATCGCTTCCTCCGGCGTTTGCACCCGCGAAGTGTTAGCACCGAATGGTACCATCATACTCTGCGGCTTGGAGCCGTCAACCAGGTCGCAACTCGGAGTGGTTCTGTCGCCTGTGAACCGAACCGGTCGTTTGGAGTTGTTGGGTCATTTGTTGTTTTATTGTTTATTTTTTCTCACCAGGGCATCCAGGCAAACCACGATGTCGCCGGGAGTCCAAGTTGGTTCCAGTTCGACTAAAACCAGTTCGACCGAACGAGGGCCCCTGGTTCCTTATATAGTTGGGGCATTGGGCCATGTCTCCCTAGCAGGTCTTCGTGCCACCCAGAATCTGGAGGTCCTGAAATCGCCTAGGAAAGACATGTCCGAACAGTTCGCCCCTGCAATGGCGAGTTCCTCCAGGTAAGTCCTGACACCTCCTGGAGAGCCTCAGGCAAAGCTCCACAAGTTTTTTTGATCAAGCCGCCCAAGGGGGCAGGGGCCCATTGACCTCGAAGGACCAAACGGCTTCAAACATGGACTAGTGACTACGACCCTGGGGCGATTCCTTTTTTTTTCCGCCTCTGCGTGGCAGCTGTGGAGTCCTATTCGGGTGGCATGCGGGTCTTGGAAAGCAGTTTTGGAGATGAAAGTAGAATCTGAAAATGGACCACTCTTCGGGTTTCTACGTTTCACTTCCCCACATTAGATTCAAAAACCTGGACCCTCAAAGTACTTTAGAAAATGGGACATGACCCCACCAAAACAGGTACTTGTACCCATTCTTCAAAGGTAATCTATAAAGATCAAGAACACCAACTGCACGGGAAGAAACCTCGGATGAGTATGGATGAGTGCAACCTAGTGCAAAAATTGGATCCCTGTCAACGTGAAGGTGCCAATTCAACCAACCAAAATGAAAAAAATGGAAAAAACAACAACGATTCACCACACATCTCATCAATCTCATGCACCCCGGACGAATACTTCGGGTCCGGTGACCCACAACGTCGGACCCGATCGGACCCGCGGATGCGCATGACACGCAGAGTACCAGCTGGGGAGCAAGGCACGCCAGTACTCACTCCAGTCCTGGAAAGCATGCATACCCATTTATAGCCCTACGCCTTTTTTTCGGCCTCCACTGCCTAACAAGCGATTTGAGGGAATGCGCGCAAAGGCTCAGTCTCGCTAGGGATCTTGGACGAAACCAACATGCACGAGTAGCAATCAGATTGGGTCCACTCATGAGCCTCTGGTGGAGAGACATCTTACTGCAGGTCTGACTGACAAGCCGTTCTGGACCTGAGTCGAGGTCATGGTGGGAAACTCGGACAGTTGCATATATGCTGTATTATAAGTAAGGGAAAGCACCACGAGTTCCAGCGCGATCGAGCCATCGGAGCCCCCCATGTTTCATGCAAGGAATTCGTTGCTTTCGTGTGGTTGAGCTACATTAACCAGACGGTACTCACATGGAAAACCCAGCAACTCAAGCTGCTTGTGGAATCTCCAAGTGAGATGTCTCGGATTTCCATAGCCCAAAAAGCCCTTGCAGCAGTTGGTAATTTTAAAATATATACAATATCTTACCGTGTTCCAAAAGGCTGTCACCTCAGGTTCTGACCCCTTCAGTTGCCAAAACCTTTCAAGGACGGGGAACCCAATCCCCAACACTTTCGATCAGGTTACCCTTGAACACGAAAACGGACGTGGAATTTTTATCCACCTCTATCGACCCAGGCTTTCAAGCTCACTTGATTCAAATGGGGTTGACAGAACCATCAGAACAACTTGTGTTTACTTTAAGTATTTTTCTCTATATAATAAGGATTTAAGTCGACTACAAGCCAAGTTATTTCAATGGTCAAACCGAAGGCGAACGAGTCTAGGGCGATTGGAGCGCGGGATTTTTTCCGGTTGAACGACTCACGAGTGGTGCTTTCTCCAAAACTCCTGAGGTCAGTCAAAGACAAAAATCGTCTTGATCAACTTGTTGAATTGCCTTCAGAATGAGAGTTTGCTGCGAGTGCTTACACATGTTTACACATCCTCCTTAGATCCTGAAAGCATGAAAGTGAGGCACTCAAGAACCACGGGACGAGCAAGTGCCCAGGGGTGCCCGGGGCTCGGGATGCTCGCGCGCCGGCTGATGCTACTGGACGGTGCCCGGCATGTCAACAGCCATGGGCCTTGGTCGGAGGTGCTGGGACATGTCTCTGCGATTCTTGGCTGTTTGGGGCTATACACTCCCCGCAATCATCCAGGGTTATGTGGATGGTATGGCCCTGACAGGATTACCAACACAAACTCTCGATCCAAGTGCCTCCTCCGAGAACACCCACGGCCGGCCACTTCTGAATTCTTCTCTCACACCAACTCAGTTCCCCATCCCTCTGAATCACCCCCCATCCCGGATCTTTGGCACCACACCCCCGCGCGCGCGCGGGCTGAGATGACCGGCGAGCTGGGGACTGGCCCCTGCGGTGTCGGCGGGATCTCCGGCGGAACCTCCATGACGGGGACCTGGCCACGTGGACGGCCGGGCGGTCCGGTGGACGCCCCGGGTCGGCTGTTCACCCGGAGGTTCGTCCCCGTGGTCGGTCAAAAGGTTCTTTGGACCCACCCCAGGCGCTCAAACGCTCACGACGCGAAAACCTCATATGAAGGGGTCGGACCCGAATCCTCTCTCTGGAGACTCCTCTGGGGTCGAACAAAATCCGGTTTTGATAGGCCAAGGGCTGTGAACGGAGCATCTGGGCATGAAGAACATCTGAGTTTATTGGAGACATCTGGAAGAAAAGAACGTTCTGGACCCGCAAGACCATGACAAATATGGCTGCATCTTTCATACCCAAACATGGCCGAGTGATCCCGTATACCTGTCATCCCAAATGTAATCTGCTCCAAGCAAGACAGGTATCGATGGCGTTTTTACCAGGACCCTCCTGTCGGGGTGCCCTGTCTGGAAGCCGAACGGCCGGTAGTGTGGGGTAGTCCAGCCAGGACACCCCGAAGGTCGGAGGGTCCAGGTATAAGTCCTTTAGTTCTTTTTGTGGCCAAACATGGAGATAGTTCTCGACCTTGCGAGTGGCTTCTCGGTTACTGGAGGTCCCTTTTTGTTCAGGTGCGCACTACTTGCCGCTTTTGCATGCAAAAGTGCACTCCTACCCATGCTCTTGATGGGTTTACCAATTGGTGTACCTTCAAAAGTCAGCACCAAAGCTGTTTCGTCCAGCTGGTTTACTTGCTGGTGGAACCCCAAATCTCCAGCAAATACTTGAATCATTTGAGCAAGTTGCTGCAAGGCTTCAAGGTGTCAGATTTATCCAGCACACTTTATATACATATTGGAACCCTCGCGGGCCCGTCGATGCTTCATCTTCGATTGGGTTGATTCGATTACTGTCGGGAAGCTTAGGACCGTTTTTATGTAAGCCTGGACCCTCCAACGACAAGAATTTTCTTATAGTTTTTGTTTTTGACTACATTTTGCAAGCAAAAACTGTAAACGCTACAACCGCTAAGAACGACATAGTTTCCTGGATTCTCGTAATTTACTTCAGTTTTGGTGTCCTGACTGCCAAAGGTTAAGATGGGACGCTTGACAAGAATTACCCGCAAAACGCCCGCAAATATCCCGCAAACGCTAGCAAATACCCGCAAACGCCCGCAAATCACATTTCCTTGTCGTTCCAGTTGTTTTCTCTCTGTTTGACTGTGCCGGTAATGTTTTTACGAAACGCTAGGTTTGTTATCGAATCGACAAGAATGACATGATTTTTTGTCAAACGATTGATTTCAACAAACGACGAGAAATCTCTTTGCATTGGAGGTTCAAGGAGTGTGATTTTGGGGGGGCACTTACCCTCCAAGCTGTGCAAAACAAGGGAACTTGGGCTTCCGGATTGCCAACCAACACCGCTCTTAGAGTCCTCGCCATCTGAACGACTGGGGTAGCTTCACGGCTGGAGCCCGAGTTCGAGACCTATCCACCTCCCAATGCATCGACACTATCGTGCCACCCCAACTGGCCTCCGAGCCGTTTTTCATAGAAAAACTCTGCCATCGATTTCAAGTTCAACCACCCTGTTTCAACCTGGAAACGCCGTCCCAAGATCAAGCAACAACAAGGTTACTTCCAAGTACGGCTTCCTTCCAAACCCCGCTGCAGTCGGAAGCGGCACTCTTCCAGTGGCTGGGACTGCGCCATCCCATCCCGCCTTCGCTATTTGCTCCTTGGATCCCTTGGCACGTCCCGACTTCCGTAGGGAATTCTGCAGGGCCTGACGGATGCCACCGTGCGTGCGAAAGGGAGGATGCTTTGGGCAGCTGCAGGTGGTTTGGTGATGGGCGGCTCCATTTCTTCACTTATATTTAAAAAAAGGACATGTAGCTTGACCAACAAAAATCATCAAACATCCAACAGTTTGATGAACGAGAGGACCTGACATGATCGCCGAAATCAAATCGTAGAGTCCGTAGAGTGCTTTTTTCAGGGCGGCCATGAATGGAGGCAACCTAAATCCTGACGGCGGTACCCTACAGCACAATGAACCATGCCTCGGCGGGTGCTGAGGCGGGACAATCAATGCGACCTTCTTTTAACGCTGCTCTCCCTCTATCTCGGCAAAGTCTGGCTCTTGCCATTTCTGTTGCCATTTCTCCGGCTGTGCCAGAACCGAAATGCCGAAAGGCAGTGCTGCGAACGCCGGTCTCTCTTTGGCACGGCGGTCGTGGCCAATCGTAGCGAATTTCCTGCGGCCACTCAGAGGAGTCGCTAGTTTGCCACGAAGAGGGGTGAGCAAACCAAGGTGATGGTGGAAAGAAGCTTGATGAGAACCTCGATTTCCGCGCTTTGATCGGTTTTGGATCAAACCCCTTGAGCCGAAGAACCCGCGAAGGCTAAGGCTTCATGGTCCATGGACTATCCTCACCACTGGTGATCGGTCCCACGAAGCGCTGCAAGCAGCGCTGCGCTGCGGAACCAGCGCTCCGAGTGCTAAACTTTTGGGGGGGCGGAAAAGTGTTCAACTTACGAACCACTAAATATCGAGGTCAGTGGGATCGAAACCACCGCCAGCCAGTTCTCTTTTTCGCTTCGTTGAAGCGACCATGGCATTGGTTGGACCAACACCGCCCCCACACCAACTAAGCAATAAGAACATCAAGTTGTTGCTTGGGGCGCGTCCGGGAGGGCGCAAAAAACTACAAGTGGCCAGCTGGGCCACGCTGGGCCACATGCCGAATCCCAATTCAAAACATCCACGTCCAAAAAGATCACACCCTGACCCCCTCAGTTTTCCTCAGAGAAAAGGTTAACCTCTTTTCACCTCAGAGACAAGGTTTAGTGAGGAAACCAATCCCGAAAAAAGGTTAAAGGTTATCCACTGACTGGGTAGGCACCCAAACAAGAGTCAAACACAAACACAAACTGTGTGCAGTCAGGGTCCTTTCCAATGAACGTCCCTAAGTCAAATGACATGCCAATTGCCTGTGGGCCTATGGGCATCTGCAACTCTTGTTTGCCACACTGAAGAGGACCCTCACTGCATGCTTCTCAGCAAAGCCGGGCACAAGCAGCAAGAAGATACTAACAGCACCCGACTCTACAGGTCTCTTCTGGGTTTTTGGAAAAAGTGGGAGGTGGAGACCTGGCAGGTTTCGGGCTCTTCCAGTCCCAAAGGCGACATCCAAAAGGAACTGGGGAAAAACATACAGCTTCACCTACCAGGGCCCCCGGTGCCAGGGGTGGTTAATGGACATCCCGAATCACCTCTAAAGAGTTAGTCCATTGGGCACCCCGACACCGGGCGCCCTGGTAGTTGTCCTTGACAAGAAGATAGTGTTTCTGGTTTTCACGGGTTCAGGGTATGTCCACCCCCAAGTAGACTAAACAACTTGTAGACACGTCGAGCAGACTAAACACATACACATCCGGAAAATTAACATAGAGCCCGAGAGACACTGGGTTGCAAAGGAAGATAGCCTTCCAGTCTGGTCCATGCCAAGCCCGGTTCCATGTGAGTCTTCCCGGGTGTATCTGGAACCAAAGCCACTTCGACCCTCGAGGGGTCCAGTCGTCTGTACCGGACCCTGAGAGGGTACGACTGGGACGACTTGCTTCCAGACCAGGTGTTTCCGATATGTCCTTCTTCACTTTCTCCAAAGGGTTGCAGTACCCAAACCATCCAGGCTCCCACGAGAGCTCGCTCGCTGGTGGTCCCAGTTCGACCGAACGAATCCCTGGTTCTTTATATGCTTCCTTCCACCAACAGCACTGGAGCCAGTTCTTTTCCACGCCCAGGCGCATGGAGCGATGGTCCGGCCGTGTCCTTGCTGGGATCTCCCACGGTGTCGCCAGTCACCGCCGCCTTATGCGCAGCGGAGCCCTTGCCGCCATGCACGCCCTGCTCGATGTACTTCTTGGCATTGTCCCAGGCACCCCCTTGCAGGGTGGTGTGGGTGCCGGACCGCACGGGAACTGGTGTCCAACAGCCTGGAGGTCCTGGCTGCTAAGGGTGAAAAACCTCTTTATAGAAGTGGGTTGTGCAAAAATAACCCAAAAGATCCAAAAAGGACTTTAAGGGTCTAAGACTCATGAGGAAAAGCAAGTAAAGGTTCGGTACTCTCGGGGCCACCGGGAAAGGAACATCCAGCTGTTCCGGATGATTAAGAACCTTTGGGACCTTTGTTTCAGGAAAAAATCTGCATGAATAAAGCCATAGTTTTGGGGATGAGCGCCATGGGTTGCTTGTAGATGTTCCCTGAACCAGATACTGGGAAGGTGCCTCACCTATCCTAACTACAGCCTCGGAAGGTGGTTTGCTCCAAGGTGGTTTTGCCAGGATGGACATGATGGACTTCTGAAAGTCAGGGCACATCGCAGCCATGCTTTCCCTCCCTAGAGGTCGACGGAGTTCGGCTCAATTTACTGGAGTTGATATGCAGAAAACCTCCTTAGAACTAGTGAGGTTTTCGGGGATATACTGCCAAGAGATGTACAGAACTACTCAGTGCATGACTATCTGGTCTTCATGCCATGTCAGCCAAGGGTTGCTTTCCACGGTGGTACAATCGGACATCACCACAATCGGACATCACCGTCCGCCAGGGCGGCCGGAGTTGCCCCGCAACCCGTTCGCGGCGGTTTCGGTTGGCCGCTCCGATGCGGTGCCAGACTGGAGACCTATCCCGGTGGGATCCTGTGGGTCCGTCCAGCGAACCACCTGGCCTGCTGTATTCAGGAAGATTGCGAACAGGACACCGGAGGAGGTGGCAAACATCAAGAAGCTTGCAATGGCCTGGCGGTCCGAACGGGCCGCGGTCGAAGGAGACGGCTGTCCCAATTTTGTTCGACTCACCGTTTGTGTGATGTGAAGTGGGTGGGTGGACTTATCGATACCGCTTTTCTGAACATGTAGATGGCATAAGGATGGCAAGAGAGAAACAAAACATACTATGACCAGGATATGCCCTACTTGATGGGTACAGCCCGTGTGCTTCCTGTGTGCTTCCACTATTTCCTATGATGCCAGCTGCTCTATACCCTTTGTTGTTGGACGATGTGTTCAAGCCCGAAACCGCTGCTCCCTCGAAGTCCGATGACGGAGCTACCATTGCCCTCGTGAAGTGACGGAGCTACCATGACCTACCCGATTCAGCAAGACAAAGCAACTACAATTGCTGCTCTCCTTGCAATGGCTCGAGCCTTGCCGAACACATGGCCAAGAGTAGAAATGCTGCAAATATGTTGCAGAATTTGGCAAGGTTTGGGAACCCATCTCAAGTGGGAAGTAGCTCTCCGGGGTGTCCCCCATCCCCCAAAAAGCATTCTTTTTAAAGGTGCTCCACTTTTCCTGGGTGGCAGGACCCAACCTCCTACAGGTAGCTTCAACCTGCTTCCTGACTCCCGATTCTGCGAACCTTCCACCTGGTTCTCGTTTGGTGCTTTGGCCCTGCATGCGATCGATGAGCCAAGCACGCTCCCAGCGGAGCAACATCCCACCCCCATCAGCAGCAGACAGAAGGCCCGCGGCTGCCTTGGCTCCGATAAGCTTGTCGTTGCTGCTGCTGGTCAGCCGAAAGAAGAAGCCCACGCAGAGTGGCACCGTGGTCGCCACAATGCCTGGATACGAGGCCAGGGGGCTCAGGGTCGAATGGTCGCGGCAGGGTAAAGGTCCAAAATGGTAAAGATCTCCCTACCTAGCACTTCCAATGGGTGCCCAATGGAGACCCATAAATAGGGTAGGGTAGTCTAGCCAGGACACCCAGAACGGATGACCCTGGTAGCAGCACATTGGTCCCAATGTCGCACTTCGTTCAATTGGACCCAAAGGCCTTGCAAGAGCAAGGCACCTATCATCCGTTCTGAGTGTCCTGGATTAGGGGTCCAGAAGTACCACCAGTGGGCTGGGTAGCCAGGCGATCTGGTTTCCAAATGATCGAAACTGATTGAAGATATGATGCGCAGTTTGTTCACGAAAAAAATCAACTCAACCTCTTGCCTGGCGCGACCATTTCACGGAGGGCCGCTTGGGTCACGATGGTGACCTGGGCTGGCGGATGGACCGCTTGAGTCTACCTCAGAACGAGGAAAACCAAACCCTGATGAAGCCTGCACTTCTCCCCAAAAAGCTATGGGTTTCCTGTAGATGTTGCCTTAAACATCTTAAACCAACCAATTCTGGGATTCATATGGTCCTGTTCCATGACTTGAGGCGAACGGAAGGCTCATTGAAGACTCCAGGCATTCAAACTCTGGTCAATCCGAGAATCATGAACATCACCCATTGTAAAGGAGAACAACCTTCCAAGGAACCATGCACTTCACAGAACATGACAGTAAACTTTGTGGAGTCTAGTCTCACAGCGGCACGGAAAATGTGTGCAAAACTATATGAGTGTTCAACCATCAAAACCCAAAGATGTGGTACAAAACCCAGGCAAAGCCTCCCATCTAACAGTTAACACCAGCTCCCAGCCCAGAGACTGGTATTAATGATGCTACTACACTTGCAACTATAGGGTAAATCACTTCGTTTGGCAAAAAAACACATTAAAGATCGATATGTGTTAAATATATGATGTTTGAAGCATGTGTTATGTTGACATATCAGAGATTTTAATAACTATTGGTTCCTACAGATTCCAGCTTCCGCTTCCAGGGTCGCTTCCTCCCGCCGAGCCGACGCAGGAGGCGTAGTCCGGCTTCTGCGAGCCGTCCATGATGCCCGGCCGCTCGCGGAACTGCGTCCGCACGTTGTTGACCACCTCCTGGCGACGATTTCCTCCACCCCCAGGGCCCCAGACTGGAAGATGGTTCGGGCCATAGGGATCCATAGGGCATGTGAATGTTCGTTGGTTGTTTCGATTTTTTGTGCCCCCTTGCTGTTCGGACCACATGGAACCCCCAAAACCACGGGGTTTGCGGTCTTCGGAAAAGGGTCGAAACAATGGGTCAAGACAACAGGGCGATATGTTTGCCGGAAAGGCTTTGGGTTCTGAGGGTGGGGAGATTGGTGGAGATTGATAGTGGGAGTTGGGGCAGGGAAGTGTGAGAGGAGCTGGGAAAGAACATCTCAGCATGATCGTTATGAATAATGGCCTACTAAACCTATGGCATCCGATTTAGTGTTCTGTCGACGCCCGTGTGCTCTTCGGACCTCTTTGTTCTATTCTATTCGCTCCACACCAGCACGGAAACAGGGGCCCCAGATCGGACACATGCACGTTCGAAAGTCAGGAGACCGTTGAGCCATGTGGACCCGGAGTAGGGCATGGTTATAGACAGTGGTTTCAGAGTAGGTATGAGTAGGTAGACAGCGGAAACCTCAAAATGTCCTAGACATATGGGGGTGCATTCTGAAGCGCCCAACTTGGGGATTGTGCCACTATAGTAGTGTATATTAGTGTATATATATATACATATAGTACAGTATAATATATATATATACAATAGATCTTATCGTACTATACACCCCTTACCACCAACTGGCACCCAGCCACTCGGCAATTCCGCGCTTTTTGCGCCGATGGTCTCGTCCTGTGCTGCGGACCCCACGGCAGTCATGCATTGGCCACCTGAGGGATGCGGCGACCCGCTTCCGTGCCACTCAACCCAGAAAGACTTGTCCGGCCTGGCTGACGTGTGGCAATTTGGAAGCGCTCTCGCTCAATGGATGTCTTCACACTTCTCTTCACCCTCAAAACGATGGGTTTCCTGTAGAGTGCGATGCTCAACCACCGGTGCGCGAATCCTCACCAGCAGCCTGCGCGCGTCGCAAACGTGGCACGCGGGCGTCGCGGGCGACGCCAAGCGCCGAGCCGCTGAAGTAGAAGACCAGCGTGGCGCCAGCGATGCCGCCGAGGAAGACCTCGGGCACCGAGATGTCCACGGCGTCCACCTTGTGGCCCGCCAGCTCCTGACCGGTGAGGAGCGGACGGTGAGGAGCTAAATGGGCTGTTTAGCTGTCCCAGGGATTCCGAAATCGGAGATGTGGACCCCAAATCGACGTTGGACAAACAGGCCAAACATTGCAAAACAATGGATGACTCTGGAGTCCGGAGGGTTGGTTTATGTTGGTTTTGATGCCATTGGTCTGCAAAAAGGATCCGGCAGCCCGGAAGTGAGGGCAAACCTGAGTCCGGCAGCTCTGAACGGCAAACCTGCCCATAGCCTTAGAGCCATCTCAGTAGCCTCTCCCGCTGGACACCTCCTCAGTGTCTGAGTATATTGCAGTAAACCTGGGAAGATGAACATGGAAGCTGAAAACATTCAGGTTCCATGTTATTCTTCCATGGCCTTTTCTGCGTTTCTTTGTGTTTCACCTGTTGTGCCAGTCTAGCTGAGAGGTCATCCTGGTTTTGTCCTGGCCGGCTCATGGCCTCATGGCCTTTGATGATTTTGAGGGGCATAGATCCCCCCCCACTCAAACCACTTACCGCCTGGCTTAATCCTGTGTCACCAGGCCTACAGTGACATGCCAATGAATGATGCTCCTAGTCTGGCACCAGGACAGCCAAGCATCGGACACTTCATCCAAGAATGCCGAGAAGAGCAGGAAACACGCCTTGGACCATCTTGTTGTCTTCGATACGTGGTGGAATCTACCAATGTTTCTCGCAGACTTGCGGTTGTTGTGAACCACTGTGCAAGTTATGGCATGGCCAGCAGCTTCAAACCTAACCATGTTGGAAGCTCAATACAGGTAGCACAAAGTCGCCAGGTCACGCTTGAAGCTCAAACACCAATTGATGAGCCATTTCTACCCTGCACCTGCATTCATCTCCACAGGCTGGTCAACATTCTCGTCGCGTTTTGGAGAACATCCGAGCTAGCATGGTATTGGATGGGAATTGAATCACTTGATGGTTTGCCACCTATAATCATCCAATGATCCAATGCCAATTCTTTCACCCCAACAATCACCTCGAGACATGATTGTCCACCTAATTTTGCAGAATCATAGAGGGCTCAGTTTGGTACCATCTACCAGTACCACACGACCACAGGTACCCCATCTATTCACCAACCAACCAACAGCGAAAGGCCATCTATGGGTCCACCTTCCCTTTTGAATCTACCTACCATCTCATGTTCGGTACAGCTGAACCCTCCTGGCACCTACATGAAGTGGTTCCATGAAGCCATAGGGCTTCCCAGACTCCCAGACCATCCATGGAACTGGAATAATTACATTCTCATGGATGGTCTGGGTTTGGGATCACTTTTTCTTCTCTTCTTCCACCTTGGAACAAAGGCGCCAAGCTGGCAGAGCCCACGGAGAAGCCCTTGGTGATGGCCTAAACCGCACGGGAGGTCACCGCGACAGCAAACGGGAGTGGTGACGATCTCTGTCCGACCCGGCTCAGATGTATACAGCCAGAAACCCAAACAACCGTTGTGTTACTATAAGGGTTTTACTACAAAACCAGGTCAACCTATATTGTGAATGGCCTTTGAGCTGTGTAAAATTAATATCATTTTACAACCATCCAGGAGTAGATAGAATGCGAACCAATCCAAAAACGGGGACAGTTTTCTAGTTGGTTTTGGATTCTGGATGTTCCATGATTTCCAGGAAGACTCCTGTATATAATGTTCCCTGTCAGCACTGAAGACCCCAACTAACATATCCAAAAACCTTTCCGGTGTTTCCTGGGGAATTGCATGTAACTTCTGCTTTGCGGTAGCTTCAAGAAAAGGTCCAAAAACACTGTTAACCTGGCCTGGGGTACCCACAAAGTTTGCAATTTTGGTCGACCACATGACCATTTTAGAGGGCTATGTTAGTCCTTGCGACTAAGGATTTTGCTGTCACCCTGCATGGGTCATGGATTTTTGTCCATGCTTCTAGTTGCTAACGTGTTTAGGAGCCAAAACATAGTCGTGTCCTTTCAAGACCAAGGTCAAATGGGTCCGCTCTGTGTATATATGTTTAGGGGATGCCTTTCAAAACTGAAAGGTGGTGTTGCTTTCTGTTGTTGGGTTGAACGTGCTCGAGCATGGAGGTCACCTTCTTCGTTCACTCAAAAGTCGTCTCCGAATGGTTGGATCACCTCCCCGCATCAAAGCTCTGTAAAACACATTCCCTGTCAGAGTCATCCAAACATACTTCCTTGCAAAGGACCACATGGAACTCCAAAACCACTGAGTTGTAAAGGAAAATTGTCTTCCACGGATGAATGTGCAGAGTCCATGTTGGTCTGCGGGGAGTAAAACTCAGGGATGTTCACAGTTCAAAACATAAGGCTGCTTGACTTGGCACAGTGACGTGCTAAGACAGAGGCACCGGCTTGCAACAGAAAGCACATGTCATGCATTGTCATGCTACAAGTCTTCTAGCTATCCTGCAGGAATGTTTTGGCTTCGTGCAGGTGTCTTTGGGGGGTCTTGAAATGCCCTTTAAATAAGTGTAGACCTGATGTGTCTTACACATGTGGGTTTGCATAAAATAAAAGACCTCCCAGTTCGACTCCCTGGAAGAAGGACCAGACCCCGTTTGCCTGGAGGTCCCCCTCTCAAAACACACACCCATGTAGAATCCGCTGTTGTGCACTCCTACACCGCCACCTTGGTGGTGTTCCCCACAGCATCCAGGCTGTCGGTGATGTCCCGCACACTCTCCTGAACAGACGCCGGTGATAGACAACTGCAAGACCAGCGCCCAATCAACGGGCGCCAAAGTGGTTGAAAGAGTAGCAGGTAGCATCATAGGGTCACACACAACTTTTGAATTCCTCAAACTGAAACTGGGGGGTTTAATACCAAAGGATCGAGTGGTCAAGAGGAATGCATGTGATGCCCCGTTCTGCCCAAGGCAGAACGAAGATGAAGCAGGGGCAACAACTATGATGAATTTCTGGGAAAACAAAGCAGGTTAAGCACAGGCCTCTGGGGTTCAAATCATATATTCAACCCACCCAAAACCAAAAAATGATCTCAGTGCGGGTTCACCGTCTTACTTATGGCTGGTGGGTGGTTCCATTTTAAAACATCACTCAGAATTCCCAAAGCCAAAGATTTCTGGTGCTCTGAAGGCCCAAGTCTCGGGCTGCTCACTCATCTCCACGATGCCTCCCGCATTGTCGGTGATGGGGCCAAACACGTCCATCGCCAACACGAAGACGACCTAAACATGGGTGATGGCCACAGGGAGTTCTCGTGGGATTGGCTGATTTGGAACCTGCACCAAACTGTAACATGCCTAGGGCTCCTGGCCCATCTCCTCAGGTTCGGTGGTTAGACCCCCCGTGGCATCCACCCCAACCATCGAACCGAAACGGAGGTGGGCGAGGAGCCCAAACGGGCATATTCTCCATGTTTCGGGATGTACCCAGTTCGGGAAAATCACACATCACCTTACGCAAAACCAGGAGAAAGGTTCGATGACAGGTTCGACTTTTGCCTGGGGTGGACCACCTCCATACCCCTTGCCCCTCATAACTCCAACGGCTTTTCGGATGACTCCCGAACCGTGATTCCCTGGAAAATGCAGGTTAACACTTTCTCCACCTGTTCTTGTTTAGAGGGGTTATCCACTTTTCCTGGGAACATGTGGTCCAGTGGTCCAGCAAAACCTCTTTGGTTTGAAGCCAGGACCTGTCTGGTTCAACTCAGCTTCCTAGACCCACACAAACATTATTAGCACTATATACGCTATATACAGCATACCTGAAGCATCTTGCACTGGAGAAATCCCAATTGACTGAACTTCCCGCCTGTGCCTTTTGAATGGGACAGCCATGGCATCCCCCAAACACAAAAAGAACACACGCAGTCATCGCCAACCTACAGGGATTTCAGAGTATATGGCACAATCCCCATAGTTTTATCATAATCCCCAAGTTGGGTGGTATATACGGCCCCTAAACAATAATCAACGTTGTTTCACGTTGTTTCTAGTTGCGGACCCCATATGATAAACTTGGGGGGAGTCACTTGCCTGCCATACTGGGGGATGTCGGATGTCGCCATGCGCCGTCGTCGTCCGCCCAAGGCGCGGTGGAGAGCATGCCCATCGTGGCCACCGCCGTGCCGAAGAGCCCGGCCGAGGCGCTGGGAGCGCCGAAGGCCGACATGCCCGTCCTGGAAAAACAAGGCGCGGAAACCAGAAAGAACAGGATTCATCTCCACGGGGCGCGTCGCACGGGGACTGGAAGAGTTTACCTATAAGAGTTTTCTACATGAGAATCAACCCAATGTAGGTAGTACAGTATATATTCCAGTCCCATGGATGCTTTGGGATCGTTCACCTACTTAGTAGAACAGCAAGGGGCTGATGCGGGCGTGGCACAGATCGGACCTCACACGTTTTGGGTGGATGTTCCACGGGTGGTGTAGGTGCAGGTGCTCCATATGACGCAGAGATGCAATCTACCAGCACCCGACTCTACAGGTCTCTTCTGGTGGCTTTTGGAGACTTAAAAGTGGCGGGTGGAGACCTGTTGGAGGGTGCCTGTAATATGATTATATAACTATTGCCTTCTTTTTGTTCTTGTTTTTTAAATACTGCTTCAACAATGATTTCCAACACCCCACCAAAATCATGGATGGTCAAACGTCTTTCTTGTGCGAGAGATTTGTCAATGTAATCATGTAATCTAATTGATGAAGAACCCCCCATGTTGGATCCACGGACTTGCGGGCGGTCTCATCTCTCGCGCGCTCCCACTGTCCCCCTTCCTGGGTGTTCCAGGGGGTTGACGTGGGGGTCCCCCATGTTGGATGCACGCACTTGCTCAACCTGGACCCTCCAAAGGACCCCTTAAAAATGGGACATGGCCCCATAAAACCAGGTACGCACCTTTACCGAGGTACCTTTGAGACTCCAGGAAGATATATATACATGATCTTCCGCTTTCGGCTTTGTGGATCCTGCAGGTTTAGCCTTAGCCCTCTGATTTTCGAAGAATCAATTGGAACCAGCAGCAGCACTGTAACCCACATTGTTTGGCACCTGTGGAGGTAGTGCTGCACTTTGGAACTACTGGCGTTCAAAAGCTACTAAAAAGATCTCTTAGATAAGGGGTGGAATCCTCTCCTTTCGAGCAAGAACATGCTCCTGGCGTATCTTCTCCTACACTTTGCTTGGATTTGCTTAAAGAACGAGAACAAACAACATGTTCCCCAAGTCAGGGACTTCAACCCAGTTCGGAAAAATACAACATCACCCGGAAACCGCAACAAACATGCTTGGACTTGCCAGGGCTCTTGTAGGAGCACAATAGCGCCACGCAAATGATGGCCTTAGCTGTGTGCCACGGGATCTTCACCTACACGACACATTGCTTCCTTGATGGTTTATGATGTTCTCTGCAGCAGCGGACCTCTTCCACACCGGTCCACCCGATTCCAAGCATCAATGGCTCAACTTCCAAATGGCTTGACTGTTGTACAGATGACTTTTTCAAGGGTTCCACCTGACAGGCAAAACAGCCTTTGAACATCTGTACACCAAGCTGGCTAGAGAATCTAAAGCAAGGACACTTATTTATTGATCTTCACTGTACATGTTGACTTCCTATTTATCAATGGCACTTGATCCAGGGGGGGTTCTTGTTTAGAGGTGGACATTACATGGTATTACCAGGCATCTCTGGTCCGTCCTTCTCCACGTCCCGTCCGAGAATCCGATGGGGCGGCGGTCGCCTGCATGCCCACGGACATCCCCGCGATCACGTTGGTGCCGTGCCCCGTGAGGGAGGCCTGCGCGATCTGCCGCACCGGGGGGTAGTTGAAGTCGGTGTAGTACCTCAGCCGGCGGTGGGACTCGCGGAAGGGGGTGGGGGGGGGGAGGGGTTTTAGCGGACCCACATCCATTCTCAGAAGGCACTTGGACCCTCCAAACCTACATGACAGTGTCGAACACATCACCGAACCGGAGAAGGTATGACTGGATCCCTAGGGGAGGAGAGTGAGGGTGAGGTTTGCAAGGTGGGCTGGTGAAGGGCAAAGGTCCAGCAAGATTCGTGGATTTAGTAGACGTCAGCAGGGTCTACAAACCACCCTGAGCTGGGTGGTGCTGGTACAGTTGGTTTGAGCTTGTGTCCCACGGCGTGTCCCACTGTGTCCGTCGTGTCTCAGTCGTCTGCCACCTCGATGCGCTTGTTCTAGGTGCACACACGCCTTACCCAAACACTCCATGTATGGCATATTTACATACATTGGGGTGGTTTCAGGATGTTTCAGGGGTCAAGGAAGGCATATACCGTACATGGAGTGTCTGGGTTAGAAAGAATGGCACGATGAATCCTGCCCGCTACTCCAGTCGCCGTTCTCCAAACTCAAAAGCTCTCCCGAAGAAGTGCTGTCGTCGAGGCGCTGGGTCACCAAGATGAAGAGGAAGGCGGTTCCAAGGCCCACTAAGCCGCACACTGAGAAGTACATCCATGCAGTTGGATGAGCATCTGTGTAGAGCAAAAGCCTGCAACAAAAGGTGGGAGTCTCCAAAGTGTGGTCATAGACTTAGATGTCATAGGAACCAAAAAAGGTGCACCACGAGAAACCCTTATTGAATAAACCTAATTATTATCTGGTTCGCTGGACTGGGTATAGGAGAGGCAGTGACACAAAACCTGCGAGAAACCCATGCTGAGACCGGGCATGGGTCCGCTGAGACCTTCGCCAGTTCTGCTGAGACCTTCCACAAAGATCACCTCCAGGGAATTTATTGAGTGGTGATTTCTTTGTGAACATGCCGTCGTAGCTTGCATTTAACACGACCAAGCTGTCATTTTACTCCTTCTGGCAATCCAGGGTTGAAAGTTTCCCTAGCTTCAACTTGCCTTTTCTACAGCCAAGTGCCTTCTCAGAAGGAGGTACTACTTAGACCCTCCTGGCATCCACCTCCAATCACCGTGAGAGCCCAAACGGATCACCTGCCTCGATCTGCACTTTCTGCTGTCCGTCCCGCTGGTTGCTTACATCGTCGATCTGGGAACTCACACGGCTTAAAAGGGCGCTTTTGGTCGCATCCCGAGAGCGGCCGGGCCTGCAAAGAATCACAATGCCCACGGCAGCTAAACCCACGGAGATTTTGTAGCCACTCTTGAGCACTTCCATGGGATCAATGTTCTTGGCACTTTTTCCTGCGGGCAGGAAGACCCTAACAATCCAGATACATTCTCAGAAGGTACTTGGACCCTCCAAACCTACATAACAGTGTCTCCAATCACCTTCCGAGAAGGTACTTGGATCCCTATGGAAGAGAGTGTAGCCAAAAAGATCCAAAAAGCTTTCAAGCAGTATACCGGGTGGAGAAGTGAAAGCGAAGAAAACACCTACATGTGGTATTTCCAGTTGTGTTCATGGAGCTCACCCCCTAAGAATAAGGCATCAAAATCATCAAAACAGCAGTTCCGTTGGTCCAACGGAACGGCGCTACCGGCAGGTCGGACGATCAGCGGCGACGGCCAGGCCGCCGGTCCACTGCTGCGATTCTTTGGGGACCCCCAAATAGATCCCAAACACTCCGGGACTGCCATATATGCCTATCTGGACCCCTCAAACCACCCCTGGCCATGGAGTGTCTGGGGATAGAAAAGTAGATCCCCACTAAGAATGTATCGGAAACCGTGCCACTATCGATTGGCGCATCACTATATATAAGGTTGTTCTTGATTCTTTGAGCCCTCCAGGCCGCTGGTCCAGTCTTGTCCAGCTGCGGGCCCACCCGCTCCTTTGGGCGACTCGGTCATCATGATCCCGATGCCACTGACAATGATGTCCATCCTAAGGGCCGCCGCACAACGCACCCCGCAGTCGTACGGCTCGCAGCGGTAGGATGCACTCGCCGCGGCTCCCTATAAGCAGGAACCGTTGACACCGAACAAATAGAACCTATGAACCGAACGGACGGGCATTCACTATAGGAGCATGTTCAAATGAACCGAACAACAACCGCCAAATCAGGTTGATCCTACATTGAGGCTTGTGAAATCGATGTGAGTCACCTCGAAAAAACGGGTGTTCTCCTCGTATCCGCATTTTCGGGCTGGGAATGCACTTGCAATAACTGACTCCAGAACCGTTTTCCTGGAAAATACGGGTTAACCGAACTGTAGGCATATGTTCCATTGTATTCCATACATGGAGTGTCTGGAACTCAAGCGCTCATAGGAGCTCAAGCGAACTATCCTTTCCTCTATATGCATGGTTGGTTCTCAGCAGTCCCCAAATCCCAGCGACCTTCCCCAAATGTCGTTTGAAGAAAAAAACCAAGCGTCGCGTGGATGGCCAAGGGAAATAAGACATAGCCGCTGGCAGCGTCAGCAGGCAGCTGCTGTGACAGGGTGCCGCCCAAAATCATGGCCTCGATGCAACCGACTCTCTCTGGAGTATGCACAAATGAAACAAAGAGCATCAACCTGGACCCTCCAAGGGGTGTCCTGGCTGGACTAGCCCCCACTACCGCACTAGGCTTCCAGACAGGGCACCCCGACAGGAGGCTCCTGGAACACACAAACAAATCTGATACCCTGTCAGCTGGATTTCTGCTGGCATTGGATCGAGAGTCGCATCTGTAGGAAGTGCTATAGGTAAGTTTGGATGTTGGAAGGGTCCACTCATAACGAAGCCGAGAAGAGTCAGGTGGATCCAACATGATCCAACCAAGGGGAAGTGCATCCCAAGGAGCCACCCTTAAGCATTCCGGAGCCCTTCGGCTCCATCCAGAATGCGCTGAGCATTGGTTGCAAGCGATTCAGGGCCCGGATGAATCCATTTTCAAACAGGTACACCCGGGTAAGAGACCCACATCGAACCTGGAAATGGACCTTTGGAAGATCATTTTCCTCGACAACCCAGTGGTTTTCAGGTTCCACGTGGGTCTCTTCCACACCGCGCCATCCCTCCAACTATCATGGAAGCTGAGCCAATACTCCCTTGTAGAGGATTTCATGGTATTCCAGGGCCGAAGGGTAGGAGCAAGGCCTGTAAGCTTGAAAAGGGGAAACACGATGAAACACGCTGCCGGTCGTGGTCAATCCCGGCAAGGCTCCTGGCCCACCTGAGAAGATGCTTGGGGTGGGTTGTTGGGGGGTGTAGCCACCGAACCTAAGGATCTGGGCCAGGAGCCCATTCGGGAATGGTCAAACCTGGAAGCAGCTCGGAGCAGGTTCCAATGCATTCCAGTTGCCCACTCCAAACCTCAACAGTTCAGGGAGACCTCGCACCCTTTGCTCTCCCAACCAACGTTTCCACCTCCAAACCCACTGGTCGACTCAGTCGCCCAAAGGCACAGTAGCTAGACTGTGTAGACTCTCATGTGTCCTCAACCCCCTGTCTCTTCTGATCCTCAAATCCTCGAATCGAGTCACACCCTCCAACCCTCGGTCTCTTCGCTTCCGATCGGTCACGAGTTTTTCAGCTCCATTGAAGCCTCCCCATCTCGGACGTCCCGAGCAGGCCGTCCATTCAGTGTCGACCTGTCCGTTTAGTGGAGTGTCGACACAAATCCTCCCCTTCCCCCCCTTCCAGCAAAGGTTGAAGAACCCGAACTAGACGAACTAGACTATATATTCTATAGCTATATAGTACCCCTGGTTTTCCGGGTCCTAGTTCAGGTCACTTCACCTCTGTTGCTTCCCCTTTCCGGGTGACCTGCAGGTGGAGAATCCTCCAAACCACCTGGGTCCGGTCATCGCTCTCTCGGCCCGGTCGCCGCGAGGATCTCGCCGGCGATGGACTCGAAGAGATCCGCGCCGCGCCCCGCGCAGTCGCCCACGTTGTCGCCCACGAGGTCGGCCTAAGGACGATCGTCGCGAGGAAGCCGGTTTCGGTGAAGGGGTGAAGGACGATGGTGAGTGGCCAGTCAGAGAGAAAGGGGGCGATCGGCGATGAGTTGAATAGATGGTTGATTGTGGTGTTTGTTCTTGTGTTGTTGGATTGGTCTTAATTCTTTGTGGTGCTTGTGATCTTGTTTTTTCCCCACTGGGTGTGCGGGTGGCTGAAAGGTCTGAGTGAAGAGATGTAGGTGATTCCAAAGATGATGTCCGTCTCACTCTCTCTCTTTCTCTAGTATTTGTGGGAGGTTTGGGAGTATTGGACGTCCGGAGATGGGACTATCGAGGAAAAGAAGGTCCTAGGTCCTAGGATGTCGTGAAGTGTCGTTTTTGATGGAATAGAAACGTGGAACGTCGATCTTGTGCAAGAATGTGCTATATAATAATTATATATAAGTAACGCATTTTCCTCTCTACAGGTCAATGAGTTGCATTGGTCATACAAAAACACTACTCACGGAGGTCAAATCATAGGTTTTTAACAGACTGGACCTGCAGGGTCTGGATCTACCCCAACAGGACCCATGAGACTGGATTTCCAGTCTCATGGATCCCTTTACATATCGACTCCTGGCCGCAGTCTGCAGATACTGGACTGCCAGCCCTCGACCGACCGATCAAACCGCCAGATCTGGAAGAGGTCCAAATAGGTACAGTGGAACAGGAGACATGTTGAGCACTTGATGACACCGGATGATGGACTGTCGTTTGAGCCAGCCATAGACCTGCACAAAACCCAAACAGGTTGATCTGTGTTTGGGCGGGCTTGGTTCAAGCCAAGGACTTCATGACTTCACCACCACCTTGGTTAATGAGAGGGGACTGTGGCATTGTGCTGCCGCATCAACTTTGACTTGCAGCATCCTGTAGCCTCACTCAAACACCATTTAAACGCCAACAAGTCTCAAAAACTCCCCGATGTCCAAATGCCATGTGATCTGCCCACCTTCTCTGAAAGCATGTCATCTGCACCACTCTGACAAGCATCCAAGCATCCCAACATAGGTTAAGTGACCTTATAGGACCCTACATGGGGTACCTATGGGATAGTCTGTAAGGTCCTTCAACCTCTGTTGGTCCCATCATGAAACACATCATGCTGTCTGTATGTCTCACCGTCTCACCTCTTGGAATCCCCTTGTCATCTCCGGTCGTCACAGCCAGGTGGACGAACCACAATCACTGCCTTCAGGGAGCTAAGCCTTACCCCCGCCCCGCCCGGCTTAGGGTTACTCTATCTGGAACTCACATGGAAACGGAACGTTTGTAAAGGAAAATGGTCTTCCTGAAACGGAACGTTTGTAAAGGAAAATGGTCTTCCTTCCGGCGCCATGCCATCCACATATATACCCATGTGAGTTCCAGGGGGTGTAGTCACGCCGGAGCTTTGACGTCACCGACGCAGCATACACAGCGAAGGGGCGATGACCGCCGGGTTTCGCGGATCATCTTCCGGGATATCCGATTCCACCTTGCCCACCATGTCCTCAGCAGTCCGAGATCTGCACGATGACTTGAAGGAGGAAGAACCAACAGAGTCTGGAAATCAAAACCCCCTCCCCCCCCAAAAGAAAGGGGGAAGAAACACAAACTTCGGAAATCTTACAGGGTGTGGGCAAGCAAGCAGTTTTGTCCCTGCGAAACGTCCATCAGGGAAGGGTTGCATCATAGGCCATGTTTTCTTAGACGTTGTCAGGCGGGAGCTGGTCCTGCTACAGAATTAACATGAATTGACCACTGGTCCCGCCGGGGGTCGGCGCCCACGTCTGCCGCCTTGGTGTAGATGCCGCCGCCCAACTGCGCAAAGAGCGCCACGAAGGAGGCGCCAAAGCCGTAGCCCACCAGCAGGAAGGGCAGCTGGTGCAAAGCGGCCTCTTCAATCGTCCCCTTCAGCGACCCCTTCAGCAACCCCTTCCACCGTCCCTCTGGATAGATCCGATCGGCGACCGGACCCCTCCTGCCAACGTCAGCCATGGGCCAGCTATGGGGTTTGTGGAAAGACCGGGCAGTCTGAAGACTGAAGACCAAACCATGCTTGTCGGAGGGTGAGCCCGCATGGATGGAAGTATGATGTCAGCAAACGGGTGTCCAAAACCTGACACCTTTTGGGGGATGGAGAGTGAGTGGTTCTTGGATGCATTTCAATCTGCTATTGATCCACAAAATAGTACCAGTGAAGGTTGCAGCCATCAGCCCCTATACCGTCTACTTCTTTCATCCTCTTTCTATGACAACCGGGGGGCATTGGTTGCCTCTTTTTTTGGTCGTTCTCTGATGCAAACGTTGTTTTGGACCCAACACCTTCCAGTTGAGCATATTGGCTAATTTCATGTGTCAATGGAATGCACAAAAACATGTTTATGTTTGCCAGTTCCCCACCTGACAACCACATGTTTGCAGGTCGTGTTGCAGGCCATCTAGGAGAACAAAAACACAATTTCCAGGTTTGTCTTTCAGACATCAACATGCTTGATGGGATTTTGTCTCATGATGTCTCATGTGCACGCTACCGGTGTGAAACAGGCTACCGGCTACCCAGTGGCAGGCACTACCAGCCGTACACCAAAAAGAAGTCCGATGATGCCCAAGAGCACCTTGGAGAAAGGAGCAGCAAACTCCATCAACTCCTTCTAAAGACAGTCTTTTTTTTCTCTCACCCTCCAAGCCCAACCCAAAAACCTTCTCAGGTTTTGAATGGATGAACGGTTGATGCATCAACTCGTGTCTCTCACACGGATGCATCTTGCTCCAAACCTCGCCACGACCGATGGGACATTTCCTTATAGTTACCTCCGGGGTCATTTTCATGGGGTAATATGTATGTAACTATTCCAGTCCCCATTCGTCTGGTCTGGGTAAGCAATCAGGTGGTTGATTGAAAAGGAGTCCGGTGAGTTTGGACCGTGGAATGTGAACCACACGGTGTGAACCACACAGTCGGCCTCGATAGTCTCGACCATCCATGGAGCACAGCTGGAACACGACATCACTTGGAAGGACACACATCAAGTTCTGCAAATCACAAAGGACCGGACGATCACACTCCCTGGAATACTCATGGTCAAGTGAGGTGGTTTTCACTCCACTTCCACTTCCTCTTTCAGGGCGTCCCATACCGACTGGAACAGGTGCCGATCCCGTGACCGCCCCCATGACTTTCATGGTGACCGGTCACCCTTCCAGTTCGACGCTCGTGGAACTTCTTCTCCGCTCGTTGGAACCATTCGGTCCTCTGGTCCTCAACCCAAAACACTCCATCTACACCCGGGAAGATTAACATAGAACCTGAAAACCACTGGGTTGTAGAGGAAAGTAGTCTTCCAAAGGTCAATGTTCAGGTTCCATGTGGGTCTCTTTCCCGGGTGTATGTTATATGCCGCCCCAAACAGACCACTCTGGCACCCAACCACCGTTTCGCAGCCGTCCGTCCTGCCAGTCCCAGACACGTCGTGTCTGGGGAAACACGACGTGTCTGGGTCATGAAGATATTCACCACTTGGCAATCTCGAGACCGGAAAAGTCTCATGTAAAGGAAAACCACCACGCCAAGGTGTATAGGTCAATGGAGCCAGTCCCAGCTCCATGTATGCCTACATTGACCCCTCAAACCACCCCAACTGATCGGCATATATGGCAGTCCCATGGAGTGTCTGGGTATCCCCGTGCGCGAAGAAAAAAACGTATGGTTCCCGGACCACCACGGATCCTTCCGGGGGCATGCCCGAAGTGACCAGTGACCGAGTTCGACCTAAGCAGCCCCAGTGGAAGACCCTCCATCCATCCTCCATCCTCCCCGCTGCAGAGCGCCCACGGCTTCCGCCGGAGTGCCATAGAAACCACCAGCACGCCACCTGGGAGGCTGGAGAGCACGGTGGAAGATCTGACGAGAACGGAGCCGCTGATTTCTCCAAGAGAATCACCCAAATCACGTCACGTCCACCTCTCAGGGAACTCGTAAGAGGGACACCCAATCTCCCAAATCCGTGCATACATGTGCAATCATGTGCATACTGTAGCAGGTGATCACGCTGGGTAGGCATACCAAACTCTTCCCCCCGCCCAAGGTCTTCCCGATTTCCACCCAAAAACGACGGCAAAACCTCAAATCCACGCCCAACGCCGCCCTAATGGTCGCATCAAAACACTGAAAAGGACCAAAACACCAACTCAGCACCCCCGGTCGAACCGGGTCCAGGCCACTGAAGGCGCCGGCGCGCAAGCCAACGGCGATGGCCTCGCCAAAGGACCGGGTGGCAGCACTCGCCACGCGGATGTTGGAGCGCACCGCCACCTGGGCACCCGGGTCCCCGGGAGGTGCGGCGCCGTGGAACGGGGTGGACACATGGGGTGGCCCCCCCCTTGTTGGAAGCGTGTCGTAGTGGGCAACACATGTGTGTTAGTGGATGATTTTAGTATAGATGTAGGAGGGTGTATCTCTATATGAGTTCACCATAGGTTTTGCGGGTAAGAAACCAAACACTCCAACTTGGGTGGCCTCTTTTTAGACATCGACAATCAAAGGTCTGACATGTCATGCAACAACCTACACCTACATTCTCACTCCTCCAACCCACGTGGGTTGGAGGGGTCACCGAGCTTACAGTACAACCAACGGCCGAACATGGCAAAACCACTTGGCAAAACATGGCCAAAAACATCCAACAACTTAGAAAAACAGGTCGTTGGTTTTTGTGGTTGAAGCAGTTGAGACATGTTGAAACTTCGATGTTTCTGACCTTGGATGCCTCTGACTTAGCAAGCCCAAGCACCAGTCTGGGACTGGGCCAGGCACCGTGGCGGCACCTATTTCGGTCCCATAGAGCTGGGGGAAGGCTTGCCGAGCTGCCCACATGCCCACATAGCCAGCGATGCCTGTCGCGGAGGAATGCGGTGTAATGGAGTGTTGGGGCAGTTGGCCATCCATGGAGTGCATCTGTTGAGCAAATCGCCACGAAAAACTTCATCAGTGCAATGCAAACTTAATAGCCACATCGCCTGAGAGCACCGAGCCAGTGGCAAAGGAGACTGCTACGCAAAGTGCCAAGCGCGAGGAAGGCACGTGAGAAAGATTCCTTAGGAGTTCGACCGGCAGCACATCAAAATGAAGGGAACTCTTTCGAGTGGGCTTAGCCATGAATTTGGCAAGCACTTGAACCTGAGACACTACGTAATTCAACCGTCATTATTACCCAAGCGTCCCTGCCCTGTCTGTCACCAGTGTCAAGACCTCAGAAATGCTCAGATATATGTCACAATAGCCCTGAAAGAAGAACCAACTTTGCCCTCCCATCTCCAGCCAAATCGGTCTCCCTCCTTTTTCCGCTTTTCCGCTGCTACGGCCCGAGCTGCTTCGGCGGTTCCCGGACGATGTACATCAGGAAGATGCCGATCAAGACCTCGGGTGAGTCTCAGTTCGTCTCAGCAGTTCCATGGAGTCTGCCAGGAGTTCCATGGAGTTGGGTGCTATCCATGAAAGAAGATCAGGGTGCCCCTGTCTGCACTGGGCTGCCAAGCGTGGGAAAAACGGGCCATGTCTGCACTGGCCATCCATTCAGACCCCACAGGTGGTCGTTTATCCCACGGATCCCAGGCAAGGCTCCCTGGCCCTGGCTCCCTGGCTCCCTGACCCCTGGCCCTTTCAGGCTCCTGACTTGGTTTTTAATCCTTTTACAACAGGTGGATCATGACTCCCAGGTCGGGAACAAACTGAGTCAATCATTTGAAACTAACGGAAGTTCTGGGAAGGCTAAGAACCACTCCAAAAAGGCTCCTCCAAATGCAGGTCCCAGTCCGTTCAACAGGTTACTTTAGAGATGACAAATTTCTGTTCTTGGGGCACGGGAGATCTTAGCTTCGACCGCACGACCTTGTAGCCGAGGCTCTAAAACTGCCAACTTGGCGATGCTGGCATACCTGGATCCAAAAGCTTCCAGATTCAATATCCCACACATCAAATGAATTCAACATCCCACATTCACTCTATATATTTGATTGCACAAATAGGTTGCAGTGGTAGGTCTAGGGATGGTCTATGAGTCTATGACAGTCAGTCTATGTTCTTTAGTTCTTTGTTTTGGGAATCATGTCTGCTAGTGGTGGTGAGGCCAAAACGCCATAAGCACGCACTGAATTCCAACGGTTGTCACGTCTGAAAGACCACAACGTTGTGTTTTTCACATCAGGATCGAAAAACACAGGAATCGCAGCCCGGGGAGCTGTGTAGAGAGGAAGCCTGCAGCCCCTTCTCGAATCGCATCTGAGACTTGCCTCATCTTCTCATCACCCTCATCCTGGCGCCGAACGCTTTTGCGGACCCATCGCGACCCAGGACCCGTAATGCGTGCCTCATCGGATAAGAACGAACCAAGGAACACCGGTTTCTTGTTACAGTGGGGGGCGTTAGGATCCAATGCTTGTTTAAAAGGTGATGGTGCAGTGCAGGTGCAGCTGCTTTCTGTTTTCAGGGAATTGGAGTTGGTGACAAGTTCAAATGATGATCTGATGATGATGGATGATGCCGGATGATGATGGATGATGGATGATGATAGATGATGGATGATGACCGATGAATGATGAATGATGAATGATGAACGATGAATGATGGATATGATGATTATGATGATGATGATGATGCTCTGGTTCGTCCCAGCAAGGCAGCAGTTTGATTCTGGAAATCGTACCCTCCGGCACCCAACTCTACAGGTTGCCTGCCACTCTTAAGTCTCGATTTCAGCCACCAGAAATTGAAGACCTCTAAGAAGATCGGAGACCTGATCGAGCTCGCTTCGGATGTGATTCCGACCGTCTGACTGCGGACGCCCTCCCTCTTCGCGCGATTCATTGCCTTGGCCAGGACCCAGCCAGCGAGCCAGCCCGCGAAGGCCAGGCCGCTGATGGCCACCAGCGCCACCAGGTACCTCAGCCCCATCCTCACCCTTGTCCAGTGAACATTCCGGGCGCTTCTGGATCCGAAACGCTTTCAGAAACCTGGTCCACGGAGTGGGCGCTTCATGTGGATGACACGAATCGGTAGGGAACGCCAACTCTCCCAAAAATAGGTGGATACTGATAGTGGAATCCCTTCTGCTGTTTGAAGTCACTGCATCGGAGTCAATGTAGTTGGAACTTGAATACATAAACTCAGTGAAATGATCATGCAGGATCATGCAGGAATTGGAAACTTCATTGCTTTTTCGAGGGAAATGGTAGTTCCTCCATGTTCCTCCCAAAATCCACTTCCGAGGCCTTGAAAGAAGTGAGCACACAGGGAAAACCCACACCCTTCCCAGAAGGCCCATTGAGGCCTTAAAAAGCAAGGCAATATGCATATCTGGATCTTCCAACTATGCAAATTGTATGCATGTTCATCCACACAAACCAAAAGGCATAAATTTTGTTGCAAGATCCACGTATAGATGTAGATAGACATCAAATGATATCAGTGTATATAGATGTTTAGGGTGACAATGTTCATCTACCAACCCCATTGTAGAGAGGGACCGCAACTTCCTGATTGTTGCACCAAAACACAGAAAGTTTCTCGGAAGCCTTGGTGTCCGATGTATATACATGCTCCATGATCCCTAAAGCTCCAACTTCCTCCGTTTCAAAGTCTTTTGGAGATGCTTAGGGTATGCATTGGTTTGCTTTGGCGGACACCTTCAGAGAGGGTAGGGCTCGAGCCCTGCAAATTGGCATCAACCATCATCAACCCCTCCGAAAACCAATGGCTGAGCCGAGCTGCAGCATAAACGGCAAGGGAGCCCCAGTCATCGGTGGGTTTCGGGACTGTAAGATCTCCTCAGCGCACCAGGTTCAGTTCAAGGTACGGCCGGGTAACAGGAGCAAAATGACTGGGTGAAACTCCAAAACATAGTAGTTTCTTGCTATACTATATTAATATAGTAGTAGTGCACTTGCTACTAGTAGCGATGCACTTGCGCCGGCCTCCCAGAACTTTCTGATTGCAAAACGAGCCGTGGCATTTGGAGATCTTTTAGCAGTGTGCTGTGCATGGTCGACGCATGGCAGTGCTAAGCGCGACCACAACTTCCTGCGGACCCCGGACCCGACCGCAACGCGGCCTCTTGCATTGAGAATCATCGTCGAAATAATTGCTAACTCCAAAGCCGTTTCCCTAGAACATAGATCATGGTTAACCCAGGACCCTTTCCCACCTGTTTAGTGGGGAAACCAACCTCCAAAAAAAGACGATGAAGCGGGTTAACTGTATTACTAAATAAAAATATATTACATACATCCTATATCCACATTTCCTGCATGGGTAGATGTGTGTGGTAGGGCTGCACTGGAACCCAGTCACTGCTAAGACTGCACAGAAGAAGCAACATGAACACCTACAAAATCCTACAAGTCCACAGTGGCCCGCCTGAATTGAGAGTCCAATCGTGATCTACAGTAGTTAACCGTCAAACACATGGTTTTCACCACCTGTCCAGCCTGGTTTGGGTGGGTGACCCTCAAGAGCTGTCGTTTTTCATGCCCAACTCGTGCCACATGGGCCGTTCAACCAGCTGCCACACGGCCGACTCACCATCGTCACACCCGAAGACGTTCGATGTTCTCGGTGAACTCAGTGGCGTGAACCGAACCAACGTCCCACTGGAGATCACCTGAACCTACCGAATGCACTGAACGTACGGTGCCTTGCACTTGCCCAATTCATCCGAAAAGCATGATACATAAATCCAACTCTTTCCCACATGATCCACAAGTACCTCTCCCACTGTTCAGGCCAAAAGCCTCCGCAACCTTGGAGGATCGCAACGACCACCCTCCCTGCGCACGCCCGCACAACCCACTGGTGAGCAAAGCTTCCGTCGCCTCCATTAGGCCCCCTGCCGCGCGGTCTTCCACGATCTTCCTCGAAGGAAAAGAAACGAGACACCCCAAAATACGACAAATGGGATTGGACAAAAATGGCACTCCATACCGGGACCCCCTAAGGGGCTTCTATTGATAGCCCCTTAATGTTGACCTTTGATTAATAAAGATCCCCACAATAATGACTTTTTTTTTTTCCTGCACTGATTAATAAAGGCCCCCAGAATAATGTCTTTTTTTTGGAGGGATAGTTTTTTTTGGTGATTTTTTCATTGTTATATAGTGTTATTTTTACTCTCTGGCTTACTGATTTTTTAGATCTTTGGATGCAGATTTCCAGTGGCAGCAAAATATTTTTTGGGATTTTGAAGATCTTTGGGTGCAGATGTCCTTTAGGAATTGGAGATGTCCATTGAGATTTTGTGGATTTTGAAGCATAAGCTCTTTAGTTTTGAAGCTTTCCAAAAGTTTCCAAAAGTCAGTG
>CAXAMN010025084.1:428939-536278 GCA_963970005.1 Durusdinium trenchii | reverse complement strand
GGTGGGGAAAAACATCCCCGATCTGTCAGGCTTCGGGGGCGGTCACTTGGAAGGTGCCATACCCGAAGGTTTGGGTCATTTGTTGAGTCCAGAAATAGAGTTTTTGCTCAAAACTAGTTATTAAGTTTCATGACAATCGCCTGGTACGTTTGTAACACGGCTGGCACCCGGGGGGTTCATAGATTTAAGAAATGATGTACATTGAAAACATTAAAACATGTCCCCCAGTGCCTCAGCTTTGGAGATTCATCTGATCTCAACCAGCACCATGGTGTTCGGGCGGTTGAACAATTGCATAGTCAAAGGGGTCTTTCAACCAACGGCGTAATGGACAGTTTCTCTGGCGAAACTTGAGGGCCCAAAAGGTTGGATGTGAGGGAACGGGAATCGAAAATCATGGTCCAATGCTCCGACTTCTGTTCCGGGTCTCAGTTCGGGAGTCTGAGTGTCTGCTGGCGGAGGCGGAGTCGTCGAAAGAGGCGTTTGTGAGTGGCCAGTCGGGAGTAAAAATGGGTTCGATGCTTGGTGAATTGCCACCCTTGGGCTTTGAGCTTGAGATGGTGTGAGATGGATGTGGTGATGTTCTTGGATCCAGGCCTGATCATAGGTGTCATGGGATGTAAGCTGAATGGTGGTGTAGTGGTGGATGTTGTTGTGAGAATGCCAATATCGTAGGGAGAGTTCTGCTGATACGGGAATGTTGTTTTGGAGTTGCTTGAGTTTGGCTTTGCGATTGTGTTCTCTGTGGGGAATGCCAATGGCCGTGGAGCCGATGTAAAAGTGGCCATGTTGGTGGTAACAGCGATGTGGTGAGGTGGGGCTGAAGTAGAGCTTGATGTAGACTGAGTTGTGGGAGAGAAAGTTGTGGTAGTGGTAGGTGTGTGGAAGAATGCGAAGCTGGCGGAAGCGGTTGCGCCACTGTTGGGATCGGTGTGTGGTTGACGGATATGAGAAGAGGAGGGTGAGGTGGATGAGGCCTGTCGTGAAGATGGCCTCTGCTCGTTCAATGTATTGGGTGTAGTGAATCGAAATTGATAAGGCGCGGTGAAGGTGGAAAAGATGTTGCATGGTGGTATGGCTGGGCTGCTGCTGGCTGAGAAAGCATAGTCAGCAGCCAATGGCTGCACCAACGCTGACGAGGTGTTGGAGACTGCGGATGGGCAGGCGGTTGACACGGCCCAGAGGAAGGCCATAGCGAGTGGCAGCTTCCTTCAGCTGTTGTGTGGTGACCTTGCTGGTTTGGAGAAGGCGTAGAATTTCATTAGCAAACTCCTGGACTGCGGGGTCAAACGTAGTGACCCATTGCTGGATGTCAGTGGTGGTCCAGGTTTCAGGGACGTCTCCGCCTCCTGGCATACCAGGCAACTTTGCCTCGACGAACTCCCCCCTCCAGGGTTCACGTCCGACTGCCATGGTCCTGACTCGTCATAACTGCTGTCTGCCATCCGGTAGATGGCAGGCTGCAAGCATCTGGGGCTGACATTGCAGCGTTGGATGCAGGCCGCGCCGGTAATGAGCTGTGAGAGAACGTCCGATGCACCTGCTTTGTTGGCCGTCGCCATACCCACCAGCCAGGCGAGACAAAACAGTAGAGCCGGTAGCAAAGGGTCATAGGGCCCAAGGGGGCCAACCAGCATGGGCGAAGACTTGTATGCTTTGATACGCTTGGCGCACTGCCCTTGCGTCAATTCCTTGGTGCTGAAAGAGTCATTTAAGACTAGGACTGGGCCAGGTCTGTTGGGCCCTCAGCGAGCTTTCCTCCACCAGTTGTCCCGTAACCTCCCCATAACGTCACCCGAACTCCGGCAAACGACTCATGGGTGTTGCATGTGCAAGCTTCAACGGCTGGAAGATGATCCATGCCATCCCCCAAAATAATCAAACAGTATGGGGCCGTGTGTGTGTGTGTGTGTGTGTGTGTGTCACACCCTCCCTAAGGGTTTATCCACAGAATTTTCAGCATGCTGATCACCGTGACGTACCTGCACTTGAGCGTTGACAAGCTGTTTTACTCTCCTTTTCCTTTACAGTGCTAACGCGTGATGTTCAAATATTTCGTTTTTTTTCGGACCATTCACCTTGCGGCTGCGTCAAGTCAAGGTCTACCTTCAGTAATGTAAAGGGCTAATGCACCTGCGAGTCACTAACTGAATGAATGCTCGACCAGCTGAGCTATATATCTAAATGTGTCCAGCAGCATCGTCCCACTGCGGTGTGTCGTGTGATCCCTTCGGGGCGCGTACTTCACTCCTTTGCAAAGGCGAATTTCACTGACTCTGTCCGTTTGCATCGTGCGCCGATTTCTGATCAAGAGTCTCTTGCACGAAACTAACTGCTGACCAAATACCGCCAGGCACACAGAATTCTACTCCACCTGAGTAATTCATGAACGCTTCTTAGTAATTCATGCGTCGGTTCCCTTTTAAGCCGCTTTTTCTCCTTCTTGCGTTTTCTCTTTCTAGGTTCTCGTTCGTTGCTAAAGGCATTTAGGTGTAACTGGGACTCTTCATTCAAGAGTGCGCCGGATTCGGCTTTATGACCAAGTGCCTTTCACATACACACACACACACAACGCCACAAACACCCGCACTCCCTTTCTCCCCTGGGTTTCCTTCGTGTTCTTCAGGCTCGTTTAGTCGACCCACCCCCTCCACACGCAACCCCAAACCAACCTTACCCCTCCGTTTTCGTTTCGTTCCCTCCTGCCTTTTGTTTCTCTTTCTAGGCCTTTCCCTCCTCTAGAGGCTTTTTAGGTGTGTAACCAGGTTTTTCTGCAAGTGAGAGCCCCGTTCTCTTTGGAGATGCTTTCCTTCCTTTCCCGTTTCTCTTTCTAGGTCTTCTGTGCGTTGCTGGAGGCTTGTTAGGTTGTAACGGATGCTTTTTCAGAGTGCGCCGATGTACCGGCTTGTTGTGTGTGTGTGCGTCCGATTGTCCACAGAATTTTCAGCAGGGGGCGACAGAGTCGCTGCATGGCTGTCGCCAACGAAGCTCCATGCAGTGACTAGGATATCACGGCTGATCACCGTGATGTACCTGCACTTGGGCGTTGACAAGCCGTTTTACTTTCCTTTTCCTTTACAGTGCTAACGCGTGATGTTCGAATATGTTTTTTTTTTTTTTCGGCCCATTCACCTTGCAGTTGCGTCAAGGCAAGGTCTACCTTCAGTTTTGTAAAGGGCTACAGTAATGCACCTGCGAGTCACTAACTGAATGAATGCTCGACCAGTGGAGCCTTATATCTGATCTATAAGCCCGACAGCTTTAGGTCACTCCCAGAATGCACATCATGAAATGGACTACCAGTAAGTTCAACCTACTAACCTACTGGTTTGGGCGCGAACCTGTTGAATCCGACGTCGACATGCAAGTCCCTGGGCTTCGGAAGTCGGTCGGCCCATGCCTCGTCCGTCGAAACGACCGTCCGTGCCAGCCACGCCTCTCCAATGATGTAGGCCCATGCCAAGCCACAAGCCAACAAAATCGCCTCGGGGCGGTTGCGATCGGCGCGTGGTGAGGACTGTTTTTCGTGAGAGCAAGGAATGTCATGTTATGTCAGGAATAGTGAGGACAAGGCTGGAAACCAACCACTACGGATCCGCTGCCACCTCAAAAGGTGCTGAGACCCTCATAGACCCTCACCCTGCATGCAGCCAGTTGCGAGTTGCTGGGTTGCCTCATTGGACGCGTCCTACCTCTTCTTCCAGATTCCACTTAACGGCACTGAGGGGTTCTTAGCATTCATCTCTGCTTCTTAACAACCAGTAACCACCCAGCTACCGTCGACACTGTCTTTACATGGCCCGAAGGTATAGCTACGTTTCAGTCCCCGTGGTTCCTGTCACTTCCCGACGAGCAAACCATGGTCGAAACCAATCATGTCCAACAGGGAACAATTATATAAGAGGGGTCGACGCCACCATGTTGATCCATGCTGGTTCCCCCTGGGGGGTCTAACCTCAAGGTCTCCCCTCTTTTTCGGACCCAAAAAAAGGGGCGTAAGGCCTTGGTAGGTCCTATTGGCATCCGACCTCATCCGCTCCGCCATCCACATGGCCCCAAAAGCATGTTTGAGCCTGACCAGCTCGACCCGAAAAAAACCCGGCGCGACGGAGACCGTGACCTTCTGCGTCCGAGCGGCGCTGCAAAAGGTGCGCTCCAAGACGTTCCGCGGCGTGATATCACCGAAGCCCACCGAGGTGATGGTGTAGCCTGAGGTGGGAAGGTGGGGAGACTCGACTCGGACTGAGAGACTCGACTCGCCAGACTGAGCTTGGGAGGTGTGTGTTCGTTTCTGGAGAGATGTGTCATTCGTTGTGATGTGCATGTGCGCACTGATGGTTTCTGGACACAACCCAGGCAGCCCGAGCTCTCCAACTTGTAATGCCACCCTTCCGAACTTCAAAAAATCACCCCCTTGCATTGCATAACATCAGCCACCAGCGATGTGTATTCTCAATATATATATATATAATGATATATACTGATTCTGCTCATTCCACCAACGAGTCAGCCCCCAAATAAAACCTCCTTTGTGGAACCACTGGCAGCCCACACAACAATGTCTCAGTCCTCACCGTACCTGAGGTTCGGTACGGCTGGATCCCTAGGTTTTGGGGGAATTTTTGGTCACATCCGCTCCCCTGGAATCATGGAAGTGGATGACTTCAGGCCCTCTTCAGGGAGCATGTTCCGAATACCATCCATGGGTGCCACTCTCCTTCGATTCTTTGGGGGCTCCGTTCCACCATAAATACCGTTTCACAAGGTCGGCGAGAGACGTGCGTCTCGTCGGCCGGCAGCGGACGGTCACCACCAATTCCAGCCCAGGCGCAAGCAAAGTAGAAGGCAGCGATGTAAACTCCTGGGTCCGAACCGCAGCACGGAATCCCAGCGGACGGACGTGAGGTCCGTTATGGTCCGTTATGGTCCGTTCTGGAAGGCACCATACGCACGCACGCACCCAATAAGCACCGCGCGGAAAGACTCAGAAAGACCAAGAACAAGAAGAATTACCACAACAAAAAGCGATAAACGCTGGTCATATATTCTGTTCATCACTTTTCTAGCTTGGGATATGTGTGAATGGTTTCTGATGGTAGTCTTGCTTTGGTTTTGAAGTTGAAGTTGATATAAACACAGGTATACAGTCTACAGGGCGCTCAGTCTTTTGGGTTTGGCAGCTTGGAGAGGCACAGGCACGATGATGGACATGATATACGGCGTTGAAGGCAACATTCCTGGTTCAATCTGTATGCGGCCATTCAGTGAAAGGCATAAGGCAAGGCCTGTCTGTTCCAAAATGACTGGTAGACTCTATATCGGATACACTCCTATATATATCTAATATATATTTATCTATGTATCAATCAATCAATCATCATCAATGAATGAATCAATCTATCTATCGATCGATCTATCATTATCTACCTGTCTACAGTATTCGAATTGAAAGGCTCCAAAACAAGGCCGGCTTGCGGCGAAAAGCTCATATGCTAATGCTACACCCATGAAACTCCAGAATTGGCTGCTGGGTCCATCGACCAGTGTTGAGATCCGCCCCCCAACCTGTTGATCTCGGATCCGCTGCCACCTTCTCACAGGTACTTGAACCCTCACTTCACCTACATGGAAGGATCTCCAATATTCTCCAATGACCCTCTCCAAGGGCATGTGGATCCCCAGAAGGCAGTCAGACATGATTGAGAGATCCGTCTCGACTGCGCCACGTGGTCTCAAACCGTCTCGGCTACCGTCTTGGAGCGGTCATTGGCTACACTTCAAGTTCAACAGACCCAAACACGACCGGGACCTGGGACTGCCGGACTGCCGAGAAACGGCCAGGGGTGGTGGTGATTTTGGGGGTCTGTCTGGGGCGATGCATCTGGCCTTGATTTTGTTTCCAGGGCGTGCGACAGCTCAGTGGCCTTTCTCAGTCTGAGAATTGAGGGCTTGCTGCAGTCGCAAATTGGCATCAGTGAGGCACTTGTTTTTCACACTCTCCGACACCAGTAACTTCTGCCAGTCTTCGGCGTGTTTGTGTAACAAACCCTGCAGTTCTTGCTTTATTGGTCCATGTCGTTGTTGAACTGAGCTTGCAGCTGGTCACGCTCCTCCTCACGCTACCCCAACTTTCGGCCAGCGACCTACTTCTCGGGTTCGCTATGGACTGGGTCCCTCTTGTATCAGCTGCCCAGAAATGCATGATACTTTCGTGTTAGACTTCCATCGCAGATCGCGCGTCAAGACCGGCCAAGCCCCCGGATGCTCCCCACCGATGTCCATCCACCAGGCGGCGTAAGGGTTCTCTCGACTCAGGATCCTGGTGGAACTCGTGCGAACCGGGTCGAGAGTTCGAACCGACGAGTAAGATCCACGGATCCAAAGCATCCCAAGAATTGTACATATGCGAGTCTCTTGGATTTGCTGAAGGAACCTGGAAACATCTTCCCCAGCAAGGGATTGAACATTCTTTAACATGTTTTAACCATAGGGGAAATCAGCAAAACCAGGTAAAAACAAATATGCCACTCCCATGGAGTGGGACTGGGCTATGGGTCCACGGGTCCACCGGCACCGGTGATGTGTTCGACTGCACGGTGCCAGGTCCAGTCGTACACGCGGGACTTCATGCACACAGAAGACTCTATAGCAATCCCATGGCAAAATGACGATGTTCATGGGATAATAGATAAGCTGGAGGGTCTATATATATATATATTGTGCATTCAAAGTCACATTAACCTCGCACTCAACGGGGTCAAGCTGGTGTGAAGATCTAATGGCTGAGGGCAATTGACATAAACATCCCGCCGGGCTCGTTTCCGCGCGTGTGGTTGCAAGCGTTTGTCAAATCTTCACGTGGTTGATGATGACAAATGCGTGGTGTGTGACTGTGTTTTGCATTGATGCGAAAGGTTTTTTTGCAGCATGTAGTACATGAAAACAACTAGAAAATCGTTGCGATTTTCACATCCAACTGCTGCGAAACTGTGGTTTCGTGCAAATGAAACGCGCGCTTTTTCATCCTCCACCATCATCATCACACTCATCATCACAGTCGGTCCGAAATGCACAGGACATGAACATCATTAGCCCCCCACCCAACCCCCCCCTGCCCCCTAACCCCCCGATACGTGCATCACATTGGAGAATTGGAGCTTTCCTAGAGTTTTAAACTCATAGCAGGGGGATGCCCCACACCTGAAGAGAGGGCATCTAACAAAGAGGCCCTTCAGGTTGTGCTGATATCATCAAGGACGCTTGCTGACGTACCTGCATCATTTTTAAGATTCCGGTTGTGCTACAACTCCTGTCTCCACGGAACTTGACCACAGTATCTAATTCTAAATCACTGACCTAATTCGTATTACTTTTCCCTTAATTCAGCGTTGTACAGCTCAGCAGGGGGCCAGCGCATGACATCACAACGCTGGCGAGCGAAGCTTGTGGTGTCATAGGAAGCGGTCAGAGACGTTTGACTGTGTACCTGCTTTTAACTCTTACTTTTCCAATGATGTAAACAATACTGCTCAGGCTGACTTTATCGCCTTTCCGTTGCGAGCAGGGCCCTTTCCAGGTTTAGGTTGGGCGCTCTAGAGGCTAATGCAGAAACTAACTCTCGGGAATTTCCAAACTGATTTAGCTCTTGCGAGCATGGATCTAAGTGTGTGTGTGTGTGTGCGTTATTACCCCCCAAAGGACCGTATGAAAAATCAGCTTCACTACACGCGCGGTTTTGAGCCCATTAGCATAAACATGGATGTCACAACCAAGCTCCTTAGGAACATAGACTCATATTAAGTAGATGAAATATCCGATCAGTACAGTGCTACAGGAATTGCAACGTTCCTTCTACATATTGTTTGACATGTACCATGTTTGACCCTAGTTCTCCACCTGAAATGCAGGATGCGATACAAATCTGAACTGTAATAGAAGAATATGTGGCACAAGGACAGGGGGTGGTAAGGGACCAATGACCAACTTAGGGTTGTCTAACAGTACAAAGCACTCATCATGGCTCTGCATGTTCATCAACGAACTCGTCTAAGTGGAGCCTGAGGGCTATTGGCTACCATACCCAAACACTCCATGGGACTGCCATAATATATGCCTACATTGACCCCTCAAACCACCCCAACTGATCAGCATATATGGCAGTCCCATGGAGTGTCTGGGATATGGATCCATATGGGATAATATATACATATATATATATATATATGGTCACTAGTTCCCCAACAGTACCCAAACACTCCACGGGACTAGAATATGTGTGTCTACATTGGGCTCTCGAACCAGACAAGAAGGGACGAGCTCCAAAAAATACACAAAACGAGAACTCTTAGCTCATGATGGGTGTGGAGTGTCTACCCTGGAAGTCCAAGATCATATGAAAAGTGGTTGAAATATGTTCCAGCAGTCACAATGGGATGCTTAATGGAGGTTAGGGGTGCCCATTATCCACTCACTTAGGGACTAAACACAACCCTTTGTGACTCCTGGTTGCTATGATGGTTTTGTCGTGCAAGAACGTGCAACATCCCTCATCCAAAAAACAATATAAAACAACATGGCTTGTTCGCGAATCAAAGGCTCTCAAAATCATTGTATAAATCCAATGATGGTCCAGGACTCGTATGACCAGGTCTCTACTCTACATACCTTAACTTACCCTATAGATCCCTATGGGGCTCCTGGCCCATATCGTCAGGTTCGGTGGCATCCACCCCATCTCAGGAGGCCTTCGCACGGGGAGACAGCGCCGACGAGACGAGACGGTCGCCGCGCGAGGACCGTCGCCTCGATGGAGTCGATCCAACGGGCCTGGTAGTCACCTTCACCTAGTGGCACGGCAGCACGGCGACCAAGCTTCTGAAGGGGATCTAACAGGACGGTGAAACAGGAAAATGGAAGTAGACACGCCTCCCAAATGGTGGAGAAATCCACTTTTCTTTGCCAAAGAGACTTTAGAACGACCATTTGGTTCTTCTTCCAAGGCGGAGAGATCGGTGACATCCGCGCCCTCGTTGGGGGGGGAGAATGAGAAAATGGATCCCCTCACCTCCATCTGAGGGTCATTGAGGGTCCCACCCGACTGAATCAGGTGTTTCCTGGTGACCAGTCTGGTGTGGGAGACAACCACCTGTGGTCGGGTCTAACAGCCTGGCCCGGAGGGTCCTGGTATAAGGATCTGGTTGTATAGGTCGCTCTGGTCCCCTGCTTTTCGGGTGGCCACCTTGACAGCCTCTCCCACACACCACTGGATGATGGTTCGGTTGCAGGCCTTTCCATGTCTCTAAAAATGTGAGAGTTGATACAGTACTTGTTTACATACTATTTGTTGCAAGCAGTAGGACACCCCCAAGTTGAACCTTTAGTTGCTAAGAATCTTTCTAAACCAAAAGGAATCAACATGACAAGCCGGTCTGGTGGACCTATGCCTGAGGACAAACACGACCCGTGGCCTGCCGAGAAATGAACATGGATATGGACTGACCGAGCAATTGGGGTGGTTGAAAGAGGAGTTAAAGCCCACACAGGACTCATTGGAGAATGGCATCTTTGGGGATTCAATCCGAAGTGTTGGATCAGGTCACCCGGTCACCCGGTCAGTTGTTCACCAAGTCACCCAAGTTCAGTGTCATCGCCCACAGGCAGGCCACCTGACAAAGCTCGCCGGGAACACGGGCAGCGCGGCAGCGAAGTGTGTGAGAAGCGGGAAAGCGAGACTGACAATCAGCAACAGTTGATGAACAAGGGCATCGCTACTAGTAACAAGACGCTACTATATAGTAGCAAAGGGCATCGCCACTAGGAGCAAGGATGCTACTAGGGGCTCCTGGCCTTACTACTAGTAGCAAGGACGCTACTAGCGCTACTAGTAGCAAGGGCGCTATTGGGTTGGAGGTGCTTTTTTCAATTCCACATCTTCATAGGCCAAGCAGAACAAAAAAACATCTACCAGGACCTGACTTCAGGTCACTATCTGCGACTTTGTCTACAAAAGCCTCCACTTTGAGACCTGTAGAGCTAGACGGAGACCTGTAGAGCTAGTTCCCAACTACTCCACGTCCAAGCGGCCCAATGGCAAACGAGGACCAAGACCACGAGGAATCCTTGGTACTCGAACGCTGCAGGGTCGAACCCTGCTCCCCCCCCAAAAAACCTAATACAGGTTCGACAAGGGGTGTCCAACAACAACCGGGCAAACGGAAGGTACTGGGTATAGACTGTCCTGCGAGGAATCCTTGGCCAAGAGATGCGACATGAGTTTGCACTTGCGACATGTGATCCCGAGTAGTTGATCATCCCCCTTTGGCGACATGAGTCGATAATAACAAAATGAATCAACATGGATCTTAGACCGCAATCGGATAGTTTATCCAACGGGGAAGAACTTGTCCAAAAATAACTTCCCCAACACACGGCTGCTCAAATCGTTCCACCACCCTTCTAGTTCATTTGCCTTTCGAAACAGGGGTCTGAACAGCCAATCTAGGGCCGTGACCCTCTGGTTGGTGGTTTCAACTCCCCAAGCAAAAATATAAGTCAGTGACCTCAATGATCCCAATTTTCGAAGATTGAACATAAGTGTATAGACATAACCATGACACACTGATTAGTTGATTTGAATGTGCCCTCATAATCCGGACCCTCAAATGGACAGGGTTTCTTTGAGGTCCATACCGCTAAGAGCTCGGGGTCGTCCCCCAAGGACGGTCTATGCTGAGCTGTCGAGGCTCTTGCAAGGGCCACCTTCTGATATGGGATCGACAAGGGTATCTCCAGGTTGTGGATCATCCTGCGCGGACGGCATCGGCGTGATGCTCTCCTGAAAGACCAAGCCAGCTTGGCACAAATAGAAAGAACATGTAACAAACATAAATCACCGTGAGGACCTATATATGCACGCGATCTGTAGCTGTAGTTTTGAAGTGGATGTCCTCTGTCTGATTGATCCTTCCTCATTTCGCTGAAGAGTATTACCTCGCATTACCTTGCATCAAAGATTCTATACACTTATATACTTATTGGTCTACAGAAAAACGGTGCAACACCCAAGAAACATCAGATGGATCCTCTCTTTATAGGAGCAAAGGGCATCGCTACTAGGAGCAAGGACGCTACTAGGGGCTCCGGCCTTACTACTAGGAGCAAGGACGCTACTAGGAGCTACAGTAAGTTCAACCAAAACCTCAAAAGTGATCCCTTGAGTTCCACCAGAACAATGAAAACAACTCAACCCCTGGGCGCTTTGTGCAAGGGTTCTTGGGCGCAAAAAGCATGAAATCATACCTGGACCTTCAAGGGTGTCCTGTCTGGAGGTCCCTTAGTGGTGGGCTGGGGCGAAACCAGCCAGGTGACCCCGACATGAAGGTGCTGGTATGAAATCCATAGTTGTAATCCTGGTGACCTGTCCCTCCCGAAAGCGACTCAAAGTCCTTTTGGCCACTTTAGGCCCCACCTGCACCCGCCCGAATCGGGTGCGACGAGTCTAGGGAATGCAGGAATGACCTCCCAATAGAGATTCCTTAGGGTCCATTCCCTCATTCCTGGCTAAGCACCAGTCAGGAAATGCATCACATCGATCGGAGAACTTGTTCCTGGAAGTCTTGACCAATCGTGCCAACTTCAACAGCCGCAGGGCTCGTAGCACTTTGATGCCTCAGTACCGGAGCAAGTACGCGGAGCTCCGGTGAAAAGGACAGGTATAGCTAGGATCCCAAGGATAGGGGAGGGAGGGAGTTGTTTTGACCCTGAGGTGGGGCGTTTCCCCATCCCCAAGTCAGCAATCCTCGTGATTCACTTGTCCGGATGGGAGCTGGACCTGATCGGATCGGGGCATCAGGACATGAAGTACCTTGACTCAGGATCGGAATTGGCCAGAAAGCATGGCGCCACAGATCTCCACATGGCGCCAGGTCATCCCTGGATGGAACCAGAATCCTCCGTGGATTGACCTGAAAAGAAGAAACAACTCCAGGTGTGGATCCTCCATGGGCGAGGCCACCGGCATGTCAAAACCCAAACAAAAAGCATCTTCAGTGGGAAAAAATGATCAGATTCTGCATCCCAAAACGCTGCATGTGTGGCAAAACGCACCTATAATTCCCAGACACTCCATGTATGCCGTATACGCTTACATTATCTTACATTGGGGTGGTTGGGGGGTCAATGTAGGCATATAGCATACATGGAGTGTCTGGGATTGGGGTGGTTGATTTGGGGTCAATGTATGTATAAACATGTCACACATGGAGTGGCCCGGGGGCAAGAAACCTCAAGACCATGGTGCATTTGCAACCTCAAGCCTCAAGCCTCGCCAGGAAACTGCTGCTTCAGCTTCCGCGTTCACTCCGTCCATTCCTCCCACCTTCACCGCTTCTCCCGCCCTTCTCCGGTTCGCTCCAAGGGGCTCTTCCACTCATCCATGGCCGAATCCGCCATCAAGGCCATGAGGTCGAACGGGAAGACCGTGACGAAGTCTAGGAGGAACCAGGTCTGCCTGAGGTCTCGTGGTCGTCACCATGCAGCTACAAATGCCAACCATTCAGGGGTGCTTTCCCTGGTTTTGCGTGAGCATCACAGCAAACATGACCAGCATTCACCCCAAAAAAACATCAGTCATGTCGGCCACATTTGCTTCTTACATGGCACCCTTTGGGCCACACGGCAGACATCAACGCCTCCAACGTGCAGCCACGCGCAGCGGTCAGGACTCGCCAGGTGGCAGGTAGTGCAGGGAGATCATTCGGATGTCCACTTCCCAAACAATGCCGTTGGAAGTATCCTGCCAGAATTCGTGACCACTTTCGTGACCTTTGGCCCTTTGGCTGAATCTAAGGGGGTGGCTGATTTGAGGTTTTGGGTCGGTGACTTGAACATACACACTGAAAAGCTTAGGGTCTGGACCAGGAGACAAGGTTTTAGAAAAACACTTTGCAGTTCCCACCCCAAGTGACATGGGGTCCACCAAGTGACATCCTTTGGTTCCTCGGACCTGAAGAACACCGCTGGCCCCGTCCCCTCCGCGCCATGTCCATCCGGAGCCCGTCGCATCCCGCGGATCGATACAAGCCGTGGCGGAGCGGGTCCTGCGGGTAGGTGGTCAAGAATTGCAACATCATATCCTCGGCGCCCGCGGAAAGGGTCGCGCGACCCGCGCGTGGTGACCGCGCTTTTTGCGGTAGAGACCGCGCCGAAGCCGCGGAAAAAAACCGTCGGCGGGCATGTTTGGCAAAGACACCGCCTGGAAGAAGGAAAGTACCATAACCCAAGGGTTGGGGGTCTTCCTATATTCAAAATGCCCATCCCTTGCGCCAAACCGCCCGGTCTGCCCCGAAGTGATGCGTCACCCGTCAGCGCGGACGCGGAATCCGCGCGGAAATCCCTAGGGTGGTCCGCCTCAGGTGCAGAAGTTCCGAAGGTGGATCCAACACCTGACGATGCTGCCTTTTCCCAATCCAACTCACCTCCGTGCTAGTCGACCCACCAACGTCGACCTAAAGAGGTCGACCCATCTTCCACCAAGCGAAGTGCGTCGACATGGTGCCCTTCGTGGCCCGGAAACAATCCAGCAAAGTGCCTGTCCCTTTGATGTCACCCCCTTCATCGTGGTCTCCGCACATGGTCGCGGGATGTCGCGGGTTTCCGGGATGCGTGAGGATGGCTAACCAGCGAGCTGGCTGAGTTCTGATTCCAGCTCAGGAAGAACAGCGAAAAGCAATGACCTGCAGAAAATGGTTTGAATGTAATATAAGATTTCGTGATATTTCGTACATCAATAGGAGCTTTTGTATGAGCCAAGACTGCTCCAGGTGAGCTTTGGATCAGCTCTCCCATTGGCAAAGGCCCTAATTACAGGTCAGGTTCACCTTATTCGTTCATTCCAACTCAGAGGTACTTAATCGCTCACTAGGCAGGATAAACTTTGGAACTTAATTGGCCCAACGTGTGCAACCGTGGATGAGGAAGATTCATGGCTTTTGACTGTAGAAATGCTCCAAACTTGCACTTTTGGCAGCCCCCCACCGTCAACCCTGGAACCCTTTTCCCCTTTTTTGCCGAGTCGCTACCAAGAAGACAAAGTCAATGAAGAAACCTCAACCGCCACATGTCATCATGCACCCTCCCTCGAAACCATCCTGCGCGAAACCGTGGAACCGTGGAACCGGCGGCGACCGAGCCGCGGTGACGGCAACCGGCAACCGGATCTCATATCCGGTAGACCCTCAGCCCCTCCCCTGATTCAGTGTTGTTTTCTGGGCTGGGAAAGTCTCTGGAACAAGTTCTTCGTTTCTTCCTGCGGGTGGGGAGAACCCATCCCCACCGGGTCAATGGAAGATCCATACTGACTGGCTGAGGAGGTCTCAAGTCCGAACATCCAGTCTTCGAAGGGCTCGCGACGCTCGCGCGGCTCCGGACGATCAGCGTCGTCAGCGTAGCGTCGAGGGCGGATCGGACCCGTGTGATCCACCATCGACAGAGCCAGTCGGAGCGTATCTCAGGGTGATCGGAGAGTCCAGTCATAGCGAACCGGAGAAGGTATGAAAACGGATCCCTGGCAGCCACTCACATGAACCTGCTCTCGCCGAGCTGCTCACCACCATCGTGGCATCCAGCTGCAAGCTGAGCAAACCCACCTCTGGCGCGTCGCGCGTCACACGTCGAAGAACATCTCGTCCCAAAGATGGGTGCCTTCCCTGAACAACTAAACCAGCACCTTCAAAAGAGGTCATGAATGGAAGCCCCTACACTACTTGGGGATCTCCGGACACTAGCCTATAGCTTTTGGTCGGGTTTGCTTGCAAACCTCGTGTTTTTTCTCCCATCATCCAAACCCAAGGTGCAAACCCGGACCTGGTTGGTCCATGGGAGTCCGGTAGGTCCTCCAGCTGGTCACCGTCTTAGACTACCCAACCCCCTGGACCGTCAAACGATCCGAGCATGTCACGTGCAAGTCCCGAGCTGGTGGTGACTTAGTGAACCTAAGGTCGAACTGGAAGCCACCCTATACCCAAACACTCCATGGGACTGCCATATATACATTGACCCCTCTGGCACCACCCCAACTGATCGGCAGTCCTACGGCAGTTTTTTGAGACGGGTCGTGTCTGGGATACAAACAAGACTGCTGGGAACCTCTCCATGTCCCAAGATGGCCCAAGCATTAAGATACAGCACGGCTGGGTTCGTCCGGAGCTGGTTCCACCATGACGTCTGCTTGCCAAATCAGTTACAGTTGGGATCGTTTTCTTTCGGACATGGGTCGCATGCAATGGAATCCAGTCCCATCGACATGCCTACATTGGGGTGATTTGCTGTCGGCACCTATTCCGGAGTTCTCTCTTTCACTCTCCAGTTGCCCAGTTGATGCGCTAGCCACCGAGCCCGGTTGCCCCACATGCTCCGGTCGGGCACCACGTCCGGCATCCGAACAAACTTGGGTCACACAGCCCCATGCAATCCACGTATCCCAAACACTCCATGTATGCCATATATGCCTACATTGACCCCCCAAAACCACCCCAATGTAGGCATATATGGCATACATGGAGTGTCTGGGTATGGCAAGTTAGAGCATGTTAGAGCGACATGGCAAAGCTTGTAAACGTCGGAGATGAACATAAGCAATGTGCATTAAAAGGGTCCAAGATGGTCCAAGTGTCTTGAATGTTTCCAGTCCCTTGAGAGCGGGGGAGAAGACTTCCAGACTTCCACGGGTGCTGAACAAATGTTGAAACCAGCGGAGGATCATGAACACCAACTCCCATCAAATAGCCGGTTGGAAGTCTCGTTTGGGTATAGCTCCTCGCATGAGAGAATCCCAACCACGACCTGTCTGGGACTGGCGGACTGCCGAGAAACGGCGCAGGGCTGCTTGAAAAGAATCTTGAAAAAGGAGCTTTATAAAAGCAAAGTATTCAATACAATACACTCCCGAAAACTAACATAGACCCGGACAATGGTAACCTGGAAGATTGTTTTCCTCTACCAACCAGTGGTTTTCAGGGTCTATGTGAGTTTTCGGGGGTGTACCAAGAATGTAAACAGAATGTTCCCCCTGCAAAAGAGCACTTGCAGTAAGATGTTGGGAACCAGCACAAAAATAACCTCCCAAAGACCGCAGATCCTCCCAGACCGCCTGGACCGGGGTTACAAAGGCCACGAACAAGAGCGCCGCAGCCACCACGCCCTGCGCGAATGAGGCATAGACCGGAGGGTGGAGGACCCATGTGGGCCGTGGTCTTAAGCGAAACGGATAGTATACGGGATTAGTACTACGTATGGTTGCACGGCCACATGAATCAAGCCGAAGTTCCAATGACTCATATTTACTCCACCTGGTCGTCATAATCCACCAGTTCCATGTGGATTGAAACGCGTCATGTGGAACGAAGCACGGCATTGCAACATTTGCAAGCAAGCACCTCTTCCCTTGCTTTGCCTGCCGCCTGCCGCCACCCCGACGTGGCTTTTCGACGCTGCCTGCCAAACATTGGCCCAGGTGCTCGTGTCAGGGTTGATGATATACCAAGGCCTGAGTGGTGACCATTCCGATTCCAATTCGATCGAGTCAGCCAACTACCAAACACCGGCAGTGCCGAAAAAAGAACACACACAAACACGTACTCCAGGGCATGTCTACATATCCCAGCACCAGGGAATTCGGGGGGTTCTTGGAGAATGTGTCTATCAACCACCCTGAACCTCTGTGGTACTGGTCATTGATCTCCCTTTCAACCACGCCAACGCAAAGGGAAATCATGCCAGCCCCATGGCGCGGGGTTCGCCCCACCGGCGTGCCGGAAATCGAAGGAACAACCAAACAGTCGCAAGGGCTCTAGTCGTACCGAACCTGAGGAGGTACGACTGCCGGAACCGGAGTCACGCCGGCTTTGTGAGGTGGAGAATACCCAACAGAACCGTTCTCATCAAGCACTGCATGGGTGATGATGTTCACACCCGACCTTAGGGGTACCTGATCCCAACGGTGAATTCAGCTCGGACCCTTTCCTGGAACACGGGGCAAATACCCATATAACGATATTGAAAACGTATCGATGTGGCCGCAGGAATTCGCGGCAGTCTCCAACTCTTCCCGAACACATGGTGTGTCCTTCGATGTCGCCAGGATGCTTCTGTGCGACAAATCTCTTGGTCTTCTGCGCCCGCATGACGGTGAACCTCGGCCATGACGGTGTCTAGCTTAGCTCGGGACGACGAAGCGACTTCATTGGCCCATTTGGACGAAGAAGGAGATGGCCTGGTGACTTCGGTCACCGACTCAGTCGTTTTAGAGTAGATGGAAACACGGCGAACTGAAGAAGCTGGCAGGTTCCTGTCACCATTTGTTGAATGAGAAGTATCTATGACCCCTTCACCAGCAACAAAAAAACTTGTTTTCTCGGGGTCCTGAAAGAGATAGATAATCTTATGATAATCTCAATTGGATAGTCTAATTGGAGCCTGGAGCTCGGTAGTTGGACTATCTCGGTCTATATAGGAGATAGTTGGAGCCTGGAGCTCACAAAAGGCTCTTTTATTTGCACTTGCTGGAAATTTGACGACCGGAGGTGGTGTTTAGTGACGTTTAGTGGGTTCTTCTAATGCCCCTAAAAAGGTTAAACATTCATTATGTAGGATCGGGCGTGTGATGTTGCTGTTCCAATTCTCGTTCCTCTCCTAAGACCTCCACCTCAAACCAATCTCCATTGGTCCAAGGGCTTGTTCTCGCCTTTCCGCGGGCGTCTGAGAACCGGCCCGAATCCACTCTGCCCAGCGGCCCCAGCTTCTCGGCATCCATGATGGAGAACTCCTTCGGTTTAACGGACGCACCAGCGCTGGCAGTTCTCCCAGTCGTCTCGACTGGGAGAAGCACGGTGGAGACCACTGGTCGAGGGTTTTGGGTTTCGAGCACTGTCGGGGAAACGCCAAAGCCAGGGATGGACTAGAGCCACACTCCCGACCACACCCCGTGTAGAGGAAAGTGGTCTTTCTTTCGGGGTCGACCTGGGACAACGAACTCTCCCTAGGGCTCCTGGCCCACCGAACCTGAGGTGAGGATATGGTTGGGGTGGGTTTTGGGGGTCTAACCACCGAACCTGAGGAGATGGTTGGAGCCCTAGGGTCTATGAAAGGATAGCAATTACCCACTGACACACCACAACAAATCAATGGCTTTGCATGCTGTGGCATGAAACTCTTCAACACCACTCGTCCCCTGACCGGTGAATATATCTTCGATTCAAAACCAGACCATGACCGGTGCCTACCACCTTCACTTCAGCCACGCCTTCAAAACTCTTGTACGCCTTCTCGGAACAGGTCCTTCGTGGATCTGAGCATGCCCGTCTTCGGCGGATGCACGCTTTGGCTCAAGGCGCTCTGCGTGCCGGAGGAATCCATCGACCGTGTGCCACGCGACGCGGAGGAGGCGACCACGGAGGAGGCGACCACGGAGGAGGCGGAGGTGTGAGTGGCCTGGCGCAAACTCGGGGCTCCGTGGGTGATATAAAATCACAAAGCGATAAGATGCAATAAGCTTATGTGCAATAAAACAAAAAACTATTCCAGGAGTCACAAAGGGGTGGTGTTTGATCCCCAAGTGAGTGGATAATGGGCACCCCTAACCTCCATTAAGCACCCCTTTGTGACTGCCGGTTTATGCACTACATAAGGAGCTGGTGTTCTTAATTTCAAGTCCTCCATGATTGTTTTGGGAGTTTCTTGGACTCCTTAGGGCTCCAAGTACGCCGCATCGCTCCCAATGGCTCCAATGGCCGTCGACCTCTGGCCCCCCTTCGGAGGTGAGTGGGGGCCACGTGGAAGCGGCCAACCCAGTGACTCCATGTACCAGGATATTTTGAAGAGGTGTCTATCAACAGCCCCTTTAGAGGTTAAGAGGTGTCCAAAAACCACCGGACTTGGAGGGTGCTGGTGTGGGCATTATTTGTTCCGATCGCTTGGGGTGGTTGAAAAACGAGTCCATGGAATGTAAATATGACATATATACCTTATATACCAGCACCCGACTCTACAGGTCTCCGACATGGCCGGCTTTTTGGCAGACGTACAAGTCGCAGGTGGACCTGTTGGAGGGTGCTGGTACATGGAGTGCCTATACTTATAGGTATATATGGAGAAGGCCTTCGGACTGAACCTGTCAAGACATGGGCCACGAGGTCCTTCAAAGGTCACTTTGAAGAAGCAAGCACCTGAAAGCTGCCACCACTACCTGAAAACTGCAACCACATACAGGCAACTGACCAAGTCCTACTGAAATGCTCAGAAATCCCATAGGGGACTAAGGTATGACATGGTCGTTTCCTTGTGCACCATTTTCAGGGTGCCCATCTTCCTCTCTGCTCATCCGCCTGCGATTGAGCAATCCAGCTGGAAATCCTTGGGTGTCGGTCGTCCGGAGCGAGGAGGTGTGCTTTGAAAAACCCCTCCAGACTCCAGGTACCTCGTTTTACTGGAGCTGGTCATGCCAGAATGCTACGAGGCTGAAACAGGACCAGGATGGACCAGGGACCTTCCTGGGTCAACAAGGACCTGCAGGGAGAGATGCTCGGGTGAAGTGTGCTCTTCGTCCGACTCTTCGAATTGCGCGTCTCCTCAAAAGTCCCCGTCAGTTGCAAATCTCTCACAAATCCCTAGGCCGACTCCCACAGAAGCGCTCAAACCGCAATCTGTAGGAGGACACTCTTTGAAATAATCATGGAGGTGGAATAAGATTGTTCTTTTTGTTATGTTTTTGGGATTGCAATTTTCCTCCGTAAACAAATTGTTTTCCACTTCCATGACTACATCAGGGAGTGGAATCCTTTCTTATGCACCCCATGTTCTCTGACTCACATGGAAGTGGATGACATGGTCCCTTGTTAAGGCGGCCTTTCCCCAGAATCAGCATGAAAGAGGGTGTTCTCAGCTCCACGTCGGAGATGTGAACAAATCCAAGTGTTCGGACCTTGGCCACTTCGGCCCGACATGTCGATGCCACCCTGTGGGCTGGAACGTGCAAGAATCAGTCCTCAACATGACTCATGGGACTACCATACGACTGCCTACGACCTCCCTGGCACCCCAACTTAGTATGGCGTGGTTGGAAAGGGGGTGAAACCATAATAGTCCCATACCCAAACAGTCCTCCCTGGCACCACACCCCGAACGCCCGTTTCTCGGCCACCCGACTCGCTAGTTCCAGGTCCGGGTGGTGTCTGGGAGTGATAAGGCAGTCCTACCATCCTACGCCACGTTTGTCGATCGAAAAGGGGGCTGGACGACTCGCACATCCGGACTCGGCCGAGCGTCACGCTGGAGGCTTCCTTACGTTGGATCTGAGGGTTCAGCGAGAGCGACCAGGAGGTATCCAACATGTACTTTGGCTGCTCCTGCGGCAGGTCACATGCGAGGTCACACGGTGCACTTGTTTTCAGAATCGACGTTTCTCTGACCATGCACAGCTGGCCGATGAAGTCCACAACCAAGCATTGATTCAAAGACTTCGAGAGAAGCGTGAGCTTGGCAGTTGGCAGCTGGCAGTGCCTTTCCCTTCACCTTGTTTACCGACTGTTTTACAGGTAATAGGACAAACCCATAACGGATGCATGACAAACTCCACCAACCTGTATATGAGCCTCAACCGATTGATGGACCATCTGCGCGCGCCAAAAAATATGCGCTGCAGGGTCAGCCTCATGCTACTTGGAAACGCTGGGCTTAGCCACTCGGACTTGGTAGCTAGTAGTTTTGGCATGCGTTGGCCACCGTTGGCCACAAGATTAGTGGGCACCAAAGAATGATCAGCGGATGGTGCCGGTAGATGTCTGTAGCAAGTAGCAAAGACTGTTTCCCTATGATTATCTGGCATTGCTGTGGTTCACATGTTGCATGTTCTTCTCATCTTTCCTCATCGATAGAAACTCAAACAGTAAACGTCGAAGAACCTCAATTCAATTCTTGACATGGGAACACAATTCAAAACTCTTAGCTTGTTACGTTGAGTGATCCATTTCTATGAGACGCTGTTTAATGGACCTTTTTCATGGACCATTATTGTGGAGCTCTCCAGTCACCGGACGCTCCTCTTGCACCGGTCAAAACACCTGGACCCCCCAAACCCGTGTAACCGTGTAACTTGACCATGGACATGGCAGTGGTTTCAGATGGTACTGGCCACCCGAAGATGCCGACCCAAGATGGAGGATCCACTACTGAACCACCCAACTTGGGGGTTGTGCCGTCTATTCTGAAACAACTAGTCGCTTCTTGTCTCTTCTATTCATGTTCGGTGGGAAAACTTGGGATCTCTTGGATGAAAGACCCACAGCCACATCGCCCTTTTCTTAGCACGGTGCCCCTCCTGGGTGTCGGGTGGCTTAGGTGCTGACAGGGGCACGAGGGGCGGCAGGGGCACGCTTTGGATGACCTGGGCCAGCGACCAACTTGACCCTACCATACGCTACCAGCAGTCACGAACAGGTGCCTATTGCAGGATAGGGGTGCCCATTATCCATTCACTTAAGGACTAAAAACCACCCCTTTGTGACTCCTAGTAGGGAAATAACACTATATGCATTAAATTAATGTACATTTATAAAAAGTGGCTTCAGAGGTTCGATGGCATGTTCTCCCGAAGTTGATTGGTTGAAATGGACCACTGTACGAATTGCACCAGCATAGACCCCAAATAGCGGGTGTATAGGTGTGTCACGCCTGGCACGACATGATGTCATCCCTGCCGAATGACAGGATGTCATCCCTTGCACGGCATGATGTAATCATGTAACCCCTGGCATGACATGATGTCGTCCCTATATACATGATGTCAACCCTCGTAAGACATGATGTCATCCCTGGACCACCAATCCAAAGCCAGCGCCTGCAACAGCACGGCACCAGCACCGGCAAAACAAAAGCACCAGCACCAGCACGGCAGCAGCACCAGCAAAACCAAACGCTGATCTAGAGCCAGCGCCTGCACCAGCATGGCACCAGCACCGGCAAAACAAAACGCCGACCCAGCACCAGCACCAGCACAGCAGCAGCCTGCACCTGCACCTGCATCAGCACGGACCCGCAAAACCAAAACGCCGATCCAGAGCCACACCATTGAGAAGTTGGAACCCCTATAGCCTGCAGCTATCTGGGGAAGCAACATCTTGGGGTGCCAGTGCCATCTACTCTGAAACCACTGTAATCATTGATCAATATTGATCATGTTTCATGTTTGATCCAATTTCCACCCGGTCGTTCGCAGTGGAAGAACAATCCCTCAAACGATCAAAGGTTGTCTAATGTTGTCTACTGACTTGGTAGAGTGTGTAGTGTTTTGGGCTCAAGGTGGGGACTTGAATGCTGGCTTCAGGCAATGCCGCGCTTCAGATTTTGGTACGTGAAACCCGTTTTTAATTGGTACGCGTACCAGCGATCAGGTGGATGTATGGCGTCCCCCAAGGTGGATCGATGGTGCAAAATGGCACATTTACAGTGCCACACTTCGGATCGATGACATCATGACTCTATCTGTTTCTCTATCTACGTTCACCAAACTTTTAACGTCGCTCTTCTTCTGCAGTTGCAACACCCCTCTCCACCAAACTAAATACAGTAGAGAAGTGCAGCTGATCCACAAGAATGGACGGAAGGCATCCTTTCAGGTTCAACCACCGCCGACCGGATGAGCCGCCCTCTCCATTCGGCTGCAGGCGAGAGGACTCTTGATGATACGGCGGCTGACTCCCGCAACACATGGAGTGTAAAACTTCAGTTTTGGGAGGGGCTGACCAAAAAAACGCCATCAAGAGTCTATGCTGCAATTATAGGACAAAGCCTTTCAAGCTTTGACCATCGACTTCATCACTTGAAGCCCGACTTCGCGCCCCGCCGCGTTCCGGCCGACCCTTCCGGTGGTTTCCGCGCCGCGCCTGGCTCTCCACGCCCGAAGGCGGCGGAGCTCCGTGCCGGAGCCGCGCCAGCTCCGCCGTCTGCTTTTCCAACTCCTACGATGGTCCCGGGCGTCAGGACATGCACAAAGCAGCAGCCGAAAGGTGCAGTTCAGCCGAAAGGTATATCATTCTCATTATCAGTGCCAAGTGGATGATGATGCAAAAAACATAGAATAGCACTAACAAAAAAAACAAACTGTTAAACAGAACCTTTTTTTTCAACTAGTACTGGTCATTTGACACACCCTACCCCATTATACTTGCCCAAAGAGTTGGGGATGTGTATCAATGTACCAGGGCGCCCAGTTCGGGGTCAAGGCCATTCCCTTTGTGGGTCCTGGTATCAAATCTTGGACCTCATCTCTTCCACCGGACCTACACCGTGATTCACCTCCGCATACCTCTGCGCAGTGGGAAGCTTGGCCTAGACCTAACATATGGTTATGTGGAGTTGATCCCCTGTTTGGATCTGTTTGGTCTTCCGATGGTGGTCTCCCAATGGGGTCATGTTTCCGCTGCCATCGTGAGTTCCAGGCCGTGTAACCCCCCCAAAAAAAAGCAACTCCAGCGCAATGGTTCTCCACTTCAAGAGAAAAACACAATACGCCTCCCTTGTCGCCTGTGCGAGCTCTCGCAGCAGCGTCCGCCAATGCTCCGCCATGCTTCACCCCGTCCAAAGAGCTACCGGTGGAAAATGCGACCGTTGTTCCGCCGTGCTTGTTAGATCTTTTTTGTGGCACTTTTCGGTCTGATCCTCTGCTAGTGCTCGCTCTTCCAGGTGGTTTAAACCACCAAGCAAAAGTGTGGTGACAAAAGCTCGGGTCCAAAGAAACCAACGATGTTCAAGAGGTCATTCTCTGGAACATTGGACCCGCGCTTCTTCCCAAAATTGGGACTGTTTCCGAAATTCCGGGGTTCAAAAACGTGTTCGTCTCGCACTTTTGACCGGTTCCTGGCTTAGTCAAGCGCTGTCTCGGCCTGGTCGATCTGTCAATGTGGCGGAATGGCGAAAGTCCAAGAGGAATTCCAAGAAGTTAAGGGGTGTCCATCAACCACCGCTTGTGGGTCCTGGTATGGAATAGATAAGCTAATTACATTGACCCTATGTATGATCAATCCATCTAGGTAACTATTCCACGACATGGAGTATTTGGGTAGGCTACGTGGAGTGAAATCCGCCCGGACCTTGGTCTTTGGATTGGTCCTCTGCAAGTGGAGGTGTATTTAGAACCCCTAATAAATTGAAAAGTAGATTCCAACTAAGAATGTATTGGAAATTCCGTGCGTCTTTTTGGGGGCCACTACAAATCAAGCTACCTGAGGTGGACCAAAAGACTGATCCATGGAGGGGTGTCCATGGATAAGCCATGAACAAACCAACCGCTTGAGGCCCCTGTCTCGTTTGGAATCAGTAATCTCACGGATCAAATGACGAAGAAGCCAACATCCAGCAGAACCTCCAGCATTTGGAATGCAAGGTCAGGGGAATATATTTAAAAAAGACATGCGAACATACTCCAGCACATAGATTTGATTGTCATACTTCCGGTGATGATCAACGAGGTCTGTTTATCTGATGGTTCTCCAACTGCTGGTGATCCATCGTCAACCGGACGCTCCAAAAATGGAAACCAACAATCAAACCCTATGGATCCACATACCAAACCTGAGGTACGGTGAGGACGGAGACTATTTATGTAGGCTTGGAGGCTTGGAGGGTCCCATTTGCCTTCTGAGGTACGGTGGCAGTGGATCCATAGGGAAACGACCTTTCCCTTCACAGATTCAGAATTGCATTGTGTATGCTCTGCTCTCCACCGGTGGCTCCACCATCTGTTGTAGGGCTCCATACCCGGTGTTTCCCTTCCAACCACTATGGAGTTTAATACACTCCGACGCACACATCAGATGGAAGTGGAGGTTCACACCCCAGTTGCAAAGGAAAGGGGGCATCAGCGGCATCAGCAAACCTGAAGGGTGAATTTTTTGGCAGAATGCTTTTTGAAGGGAAGTGCCCTCAGGTACAGCATTTGAACACAAAAAACCTGGCTCTAAGTTGACCCAAGGAAAGGTGCTCTTCAGTGGTTTTGGGTAGCATAGCCATTCCAGTATAGATCCCAAAACATCCATTACACATAAATGTGTATATATATGTATATATTTATTTATTAGATAGGGGGCACCAAGTATGCAGAAGCCTCGTTGAAGCAAACGCACTCTCTCCACGATATATCCTCTCCTTGCTGGGGAGGACTGCTGTGACCCTCTGCATTTCTTCCCAAACAACTTTGAGCCGAGGAATGAGAGGTTCTGGAGATCTCCCAAGCAGTTGTTCATGAGCTCAGCTCGATATACCCTAGGGCTCCAACCATCTCCTCAGAAGGTGGTTAGACCCCCCTGGCACCCACCCCAACCATATCCTCACCTCAGGTTCGGTGGGCCAGGAGCCCAAACGGGTATATAGGCGAATGGAGTTGTCACGGACCCGGGCGAACACCTATTCTTCCCCCAACGCCGTTCGGGCATGACTCTCCGGGACCAAGCGACCAAGCTGACCACGGAGGTCGCCAACTGCTTGATGCCGGTTCCCGGTTTCGGTTTGGGGAAGCGCCCAAAGCACCGGAACACTCCAAAGTACCCTAGAAGATGGGACTCCAAAGTACCGCTAAAGAACATGCACCAGGAGTCACAAAGGAGTGGTTTTTAGTCCCCAAGTGAGTGGAGTAGCTGGGCACCCCTAACCTCCATTAAGCACCCCTTTGTGACTGCTGGTATATATTTAGCACCCATGTTCTAGGTATATCTTCTGAGGCCAACGGTCTTTGAGTCTTTGAGCCCCAAGCAACGGGGCTCAATCTTTTCACCGAACTGTCCACCTGTTTGCATACCACTCTGCCATGGCCTTGTTAAGTGGGGTTCTTCCCCAATCCACCTAAGAAGGTGCAGGGCCTCTCCACTGAACTTCTTAGGTTCCCCCATCTTCCCGTCTTTCCAGGTGCCCCCGCGGCCCTGGGGCCATATACTGCACCCCGCCCTCGGAGCCGACAAAGCCTGGGCGGGGAGGGGGTGAGGCATCCAGGAGGTTCCTTCCCAGAATTAGGAACATCTACAGCAAATCCATGGTTTTCACACCCCAGAAACATGGGTTTCCTGCGGGTTTCCCTTAAACAATTCTGGGATTCCTGCATTTGCTTCAGGAACTTGGAAGAGTATTCACCGGGAAGGGATGCACTCGAAGAGAAAATACAGAATCACCCTAAGCCCTAAGCCTAAGCAAAACCTGGAATTCCTGGGAAAGATCTCCAGAAGCGGTGGTTTTCCCACAGTCACCACTGATTGAGCAACACATGACTCCTTGCACCTTCCAACGCAATTGGAGCGGAGGAACAACTTTTTGTAAAACACAACGCATCCTTGGGGACATGCACCACCCAAAGGTTGTTTTTGTTGACCCCCTTGCAATGTGTGTCCTATCAAAAAGTCATGGCATAAACAAAGCTTCAGACCTGCCTCGCTAAGTCAAGTCACAAACAGAACCAACAAAAACACATGTCACACTCAGTGCTCCACTGTGCTCTGTCTTCTCAGGCAAGACCACGGCCTTTTCTCAAGCAACAAGGGTTGGATTTGGATTTCGGGGCCTTTCTATGGCCTTGGATTTGCTGCCCTGGAGCCCGAAAACAATTATTCCCCATGTTTGGGGGTTCACTCAGTTCCGGAAAACAGAAATCACGTGAAATCACCTTACGCCTTGAGCATAACTAGGCGTAGCAGCTCAGTCTGAGGTTTATGGCCCTCCATGGCCCAACAAAAACTAAAACATGGTCCACGTGGTGAAGTGCTTTCAGAACTGGCAATTGACCACCAAATATGTGGCGAATCAAGAACACGCAAACTATAGTACCTACAGACACACCCGTTTGGCCCAGGGGTGGTCTTTGGAGCATTCTGGGGTGGTGAATGGGCACCCCTTACATCTTCATACCACAAGCCAATTGGCATCAATTGGCACTTAGATAGATCGTCCTGGTAGAGCTTCGCTAGGCATGGAGCCAGTATACCTGCAGATCATGTGCTTAGCTCAGCTAATTTCAGAGCGGAGGGCAACAACTAATAGACTCATCATCACCCAAAGATATGTAAGGCGCCCCAGGTCCCAAGCCCTAGAGTTTCCTATCTACTCTGAACCCGGACTGGGACACATCAGGGTTAACATGCCTCATGCCTTCAGCCCAGCCACGTGACTTACTCTCCCCTCAAACGTCCAAAATCACGTGCGTGTATCCACACATGGGACTGGCCTATTTGCGGTCTTTCTGCATCGGAATCTCAGGGCGTTGGAAGATGTGTACCAACTGCACATACCGGTCCTTAGAGCTCCTGCGGTCCGACTTCGCGGCTGAAACGCCGTGGTTCCGGCCGGTGGCACCTCCCGAGGGGAGGCCGTGGCAGTTGCCGTTCCCGCCCTGAAGGGAGGCGGAAGGTCGGTGACTGATATGAAACAACGTCTGCTGCCGGTGGCTGGGCTGGTTTGATGAGGAAAAAGGCAAAGATTTGGTTGGAAGATCATGGAAGATCTTGGTACACCTACATTGGCCCCTACACATCCACCATCCCAATGTATGCAACACATTGGTCCTAACGATGCCAGTCAGTGTCTGGGGATGGAAAGATCATTTTTTGCTGGTCACCGTTCGAACTCAGGAGGTGAAACATATGTTTCTATACCTAGGCCCTCCTGTCGGGGTGTCCTGGCTGGACTACCCCACACTACCGGCCTAGGCTTCCATTGGGCACGCCTTGGAGGGTCCTGGTATTTGTCTGTGGTTTCAGAGGTTCCATGGCACTGGCACCCCAAGATGTCTTTTAGATGCGTGGATATGAGTGCTGAACGACCTTTGGCTATTGCAAATGAGAAATGATAATGTGGTTTCTCCAACTACGACTACCACTGGCTGTTTGCCAATTGGTCATTCGATCATGCATCTGGTCGCGGGCAACAGCCTTTGGCGTGCAGAAGAGGAAAAAGAGCGGAACATCTCTGTCAGGAAGCATGGTTCACTTTCGTTGCGGGTTGGAGGTGATCACACAAAAAAATCACCCATCTGGAATCATCTGGAGGTGTGAAAGGGCACTCCTCTCAACAGTTGGTGATGATCGTTCTTACCCTCCCAACCACGACCCATGGGGCTGGCATATGTTATATACACTGACCCCCCTTTTCAACAAGTGTACTTTGGATGGAGGCGAGGTGCACACCGGTCGTTTCCGCAGGAGGGTGAACACCTGAACAGGACAGGGGGGAACTAGTTCGGACGGTGGATCGAGGGACCGAGAGTGTCTGAGGGTCATTTTGGGGGGACCCACCAGCCGCTCAAAAAACGCCCACAGTGAGCCAAAACCCCCAAAACTCCACCCAAAACACACAACAAAATCCTCTACATCAACACACACACACACACATATTTAATACAATATAATTACTTATGTATAATATATATTATTCATATATACTTCACCCGAGTTGGGCCAATATCAACCGCTGTTCCGGAACAGGGTGCGGCGAAGTGCGCTGCCTCTGCTTGGAGGTTTTGTTGGCGAGAGCCTCCTGAGTGACACAGAACTTTTTTTTGGGGGTGTTTTTTCGCTCAAGATCTGGAAGACCCCCTGCTCACCGAAAAGCAAGAGCCAGTTCATGTGGCGAGAAGCACACATAGGAAGTAACCAGGTTTCAGGCTTGATAAAATAGTACAAGGAGCTAACTAGGAAAACAGTAAAGAGTTTGGGACGTATACATGAGTGGTCAGGTCCGTTGTCTCCGGCGGGTTCCTGTAAGCATGTTTTCCACACAGCTTCCAGCGAATCAAATGACAGCTTGGAGAAAAGGGAACAGCAAAGGCATGCAACAACTTTAACATACTTTAACTATACATATATAGCCAAATATCACCAAGTCTTTGTCATCAAGAGTTCTGTTACTCCTGTGTTTGGAACCCAAACCGTTCCATTCATCTCAAAGCCTTGGCACAAGCTCATCTTGTGGAGTGACCACAGCGGCCCATAGTGAGTCTCTTCCAAAAGGCGTCCTTGAGGCCCACAAGCAGGAATATGGGTCACCAACTCTGATCCAACGGCTATTGCCATCCCTGCCGTCTGGAGTCTGGAGCTCAAAAATTCACCTCTCAGACTGAACGCATGAGCACCGTCGGCCCCGTCAGTGACGAACTCGGATTCTCCGTTGTTGTCAGTTGCCTCTCTCTATCTCCTTTTAAAGGGAGGCCAAGATCAAACCCACCGATGTTCAAAAGGTTGAAGGCTAGGCACTGATGGAGTGCATTTTACAGTACTTGTTTCTTCTAAGAGTGGCACTCCACCGAATCCATCGGTGCAGTCGAGCAGCCAGTGTGGAGCCGATCGACGGCCAATCACCTTCACCTCCTGTCATCGACCACCGTTTCCCGCGGTCAGGACCGATGTGGTGGTTCCCCAAGCAGAGAGGATCCAAGCAGCGATCCCCAAACGCACCCCAAAACAACGCCATTCCGACCCACCCGGTAGTCTTGGGTTTGCTGTCCAGGAACCGGTGAAAATTAGGAAAAAGATTGAAACAACATGCATCTAGATGCATATATTATCCAAAAGGGGAATCACCCAGGCAGTATGGTGGTTGCTTTTGGCCCACAAGACCTGATTTTCTCGGTCGCTTGCGTGATTGCTTCAGGGAGTGTGCAATTGACTTATTTAAACATGATCAAAACCTCGGATGGTCTCCGAGGAACATGGTCTTCTAGCGTTCCACTTTCATGAGTGGAGTGTATACCAATAAAAGAATCAAAGCAGTGAATCATAGTGAATCATGTACACTCCCGAAAACAAACATAGACCCTGACAACGGCCCCCTGGAAGAGTGTTTTCCTTCACCCACCAGTGGTTTTTAGGGTCCATGGGATCGTCTTCCAGGGTGTAGTTCCTTGTGACTTGGAAGGATCAGTTTGCCGGATCGATTGGATAAGTTTGCCGTAGGATATTGTATAGTGCAACATGCCAAAGACCTCACCCAACACGATGGACCTTCCAATCAACGACAAGTATATAGTTCCCGTATGTTCCCCTCATGGTGGATTTTTCATGTACCCTTCCAAGATGGAGAGTAGAGGCAGGTACCCCTGGATGATGTTTTCAAAAGACCATAGCTAGTACTCTATATCAATATCGCTCTACCATTTCTGACCACAAAACACGTGCAAAGGTGTTGATAAATTTTAGACACTGAAGACAATCTGATCTGATTGCAATTGGAGTATATCATATCTTTTGTTTGTGATTGATTGTGTGGTTCCCTTCTACGTTTGTGTTCAGGTTTGTTCCTGGTGTCATGGTCATAGCGAACATTCATTTGGACAGTCTCAGAAAATAATCCTGGGGGGGTGCACGTTCTGCATCACCTCATGGGTAATATTCCGGCCACCTCCACGTCTCGAAATTTATCAACACTACTCTCAACCCACAAATCTGATGGCAGGATTTGCTGAAATGTTATACAGAATTATGGCCAGAATCCTACCATCGAGGAAAATCAATCAGAAAAACACAATCAGAGACTCAGTGGTCACCTGGATCGATTTCACTATTGCATGGTACATGATTTTGCTAGTGCCCATCCGGGACGTCACACCGAGGAGATCTCCTACACGTTTTTTTTCTTCAGAATCCTCTCGACCAGGACCTTCAAGCCGTACCCGTTCCCTAGGGATCCAACTACCTTCTCAGAAGGTACATAGTGCCTCCAAACCTACATAACAGTGCCTCCAATCACCGCACCTGAGAAGGTACGGCTGGATCCCTAGGGGTTGGACTGTCCCCAACCTGCAAAACCAAAACCTTTCTTCCCTCGTCGGGCGACCTTGATCCGGCACAGGGCATTTCGTGGCCTGGCAAGCACGGTTTTTTCATACCCTTTTTTGTGTGAGAATAAGGTTTCAGAATCATTCGTTTTTGACCTTTTGCAATTCTTCGGCCAGTGCATTTTCTGACGTTTTTGGGTGTGCATGTTTGTTTCTTGGAATCTTTGTGGGGGTCAAAAACCACGAAAACCACCCTCCCAGGTTGGCCGACCTCTTTGTGGATCGTCCAGGTTGGGGCTATTGAACCCGGTGAGTTTGCCTGGATCTTCCAACAAATGGAAAATTTCCGCCTAGCCTGGTTGGTGTCACGGGTAAAACCTATGGGACACGACCTATGGGATTGGCGGGTTCCTGGAACATGCGAGAAGTATGCCCTTTTACCGTAAAAGGGCATACTTCTCGCATGTTCCAGGAACCCGCCAATCCCATAGGTCGTGTCCCATAGGTCGCGCTCGACCTTCGTAGCCACACGATTGGAAGTCAGCCCACCGCATGGCACACTGTTGAAAATACATCAACCCACAAGACCAGGAAGTCACCCCAAAATGTTGAATCCCAATGGCACACCATCGCCCACAAATCTGTCAACATGCACGCTTTAAGCATGTTTGTGTGGTGTGCCGCTGCGCGTTACTTGCAAAGTGCACACTAAATGTCGGTTTCAATGGGTGTTTTTGCATGGCACACCGAAGATGCAGCACGCATGTTTTATGTGGGAGCGTGCCCAAAATTCTACACTTAGCTTGTGTATAGTGGGCGCAAGAGTGGGAGTGGGAGCGCCCCACATTTGGGTTCACAGTGTGCTTCTGCAAAGCACAGCGAAGATGCAGGAGGCATGTCTGATGTTGGTATACCTGCCCCAAATCCTACTGTTAGCTTGTGCGCACTGGGGGCAACACGAAGTTTCCCTTGTGCCGGACCACGCACGGCGCCACAACGAGAGGGTAGTCGAGGAGAGCACCCCCACCAGCCCAAATAACAGTACATTTGCAACAAATGCTGATGAGAACCTCCGATCAGAACCCGGCCGCAATAAACACTTGCCACAAGAACCCCTAGTGTTACACTACAGCATGACAAAAGCAGAGAGAATCAAAACAAAAAACATTAAAAAACCACACACACATTAGATAATACAAGTACCATATTGCTGCATGTCTCTGATTCCGTCCGAACCGAGCTCGGCCACCCGACGAATAACTATAACCAGTCTGTTTTTTCATTTCTTGTTTGTGCTTCGCGAAAGGATTTAACCGGTGATCGGATTGTCGGATCATCATCAGTTTTTGTTGTTGAAATGTGAATGTGGTTTTGGTTTGGACAAAGGAGTTTATATCATTGATTATATTTTAGCGGTGGTTGCCTGCATAAGGTTTATATCAGCGGCTTTTTCCATATTGAGGAAAGAAACATCAGCATGGCAGCATGGGAAATGAAATGCAGAAACGACAACTGTTGCTAAATTGGTCTTGGACACTTGGCTGTTGCTAAATTGGTCTTGGACACTTGGCTGTGTCCATAAGGAACGGCTTTGATGCAGCAATAGTAAATAAGTCCTTGTCCATTCATCAGTGGTCTAGACGTCTAGACATGGGGATGCCCTCCATGAAGGTTTCAAATCATGTCGATTCGTTGGGCTCATCTGCTATATAAGTACCGGGTCCTTGACCTTTCTCTCGCGCCGCGTCGCGTGAAGTCGTGCCACGGCCAGTGTGCCTTGCGGAATGGCATGCTCCAGGCACATGCGCAGTAAAATGCGTGTGCGGTTCATCTTCAACACATAGATCTAATCGCACTGGCACAGACAGGACCATGCATGTTATGAATCAATGCTTATTTAAGAGTACAATGCACAGACAGCAACTAAACGCAATCGCAGTGGCACACCATACGTTTAGATCAACTGTGGAGGTGCACACAGCCAGCGTATCGTAGCAAAGCTATCCAAGCACCACATTAAATTCAATGAGGGGAGGCGAGCAAGCACACCTTTCAAAATCTGCCGGCGCAGTGGCTTTCATAACTTCCCTCTTCAGACTCTACGACTTGCATGGTCAAATTCCTTTTTTGCAGACGCGTCAATGTGGGAAAAACGCGAGCCTCGGTTGGCCTGTTTGGTCTAAAATCCAGACGGGACCCCACATATCCACGCTTAGGCCCAGTGCAAGCCAAGGTGGGGTTGTAGGGTATAAATCACTATCAAAATCTTAACGTTTTCTAGCTCGCAAAGGGTACCCCTCTCACAGGCCTCTGGTTGATGAGCATACATCATCAGGTCACAGGTCATCATCTTTATTAAGGGGATGTGGTCTCCAATCCCTCTCCACTCCCAAACCTTGTTGACCTTGAAGGAGGGTTGATTAATCCTATATACGTCGACATTAGTCAAGTCACTTCCAAGTACAGCAACTATAGATAGGGGTGGGGAATGATGGGGGATATGGGGGTAACACAAACATGCTTCTCCAAAGGCTCCAATCAGCACCCTTCCCAGCAGAAACACAAAAGGACCAGGGCTGCGGCGGACTTTGATCACTTTGAGCTGAACTTCGCCAGCCGATCGTTCCTCAAATGCGGCGGCCCCATATAGTAACTTGTTGAGGGCCGTGCGGGATGTGGACTTCCATCGACCACTGCGACACGCCATCTTCATCTTCGGAAAGATCAGCCTGAGCCCAATGACTGGAATTTCCAACTCTTCTAACTTCTAACTGTGGATTCAAGGCCGGAGCGTTGCCTGGCTCTGTGGACACCACCCAGGAAGACAAAGTCCGGCTCGCGTGGACGGCTTCGCGCCACGAGTGGATGACACCCGTGCGCGCAAAAGCTAGAGGTCTGAATCCTCAAGATGTCAGCGCATCAACCCGATCGTATGAAGAATAACAAACCCAGCAGATTCAGATTTGGGGTCGGACATCATAGGGCAAGGACTCGCCGTCCTCGCAAAAGTCCTTGCGCCAGCTTCCGGGTCAAGGCCAAGAAACCAAGTGTGCGCTCCACATGGCTGCATAAAGGCAAGGCAGCCCGCGAGACGCTATAGGCGCAGCGCCCGTCAAGCCCCCCCGGTCCGGGTCGGCCGCCGTGGGCCGTGCGGAGCAAGGTTGCCAGGCTGTCAGCCCCAACCCGCGTTTGGAGGGCGGACTGGCAAGGGTGCGGTGGCGGCTGCCTCCCCAAATGCCTCAGGCATGTGCTTGGGCAGCGCCGAATGCAGGGCGGCAATCAAACACGGCCTGCCCACGGTCCACAACTAAGTCACGGCAAAGTCCTTGCGGATTGTAGACAATGATCTTGCGGTTTGTTTCCCTTTCGGACAAAGTCCCCGGATCAAAGTCCTTGAAGTCAAGGCTCAAATCTTCCCAGCCGTAAATTTTCAAGCTCAACTACACAGGGTCTACTTTACTCACCTGTATAAAGGGTTTACAATGTCACTGGACCCATTCTAGACCCTCCTGTCTCAGACCCTCCAGGATCACCCATTCTAGACCCTAGTAGTTGAGGGTATCCTTGCGGCACTTGCTTCCGCATGGGACACCGCGTTTCACCAAACAGGCTGTCTAAGCCAAAACCATGCTTTCCAAGCCTCGTTTACAATGGGACACTGCCATGTTTGCGCAACAATGATCGGCAGCAAATGAACCGGCTTCGTAGCGCACAGCAGCAGCCACCCAGCGGCAAAACAACACCAGAAAACCAACAGCAGCAAAGCAGCAGCAGGTAGCCAACCAGCAGCCAACCAGGTTTACATCCAGGCAAAAAAGACAACAACTCACACGAAGAAGAAGCAGCAACAGCAGTGCAGCAGCAGCGGACACACACACACACACCAAACCACCAGCCAAGCAACAGCAGCAGCTGACTGCCGCCACAGCGAAAGCCAATACGCTCAACGCAGCTGCTGCCCCAATTTGTATGTAGAAGCAAATGCACGAGGCAAATGAGTCGCGCCCCCTTTCTGTCGCAACCTAGGTTAGGAAGTGCAACTTGAAGCTAGTTGTGATCCAAAATGGCCCAATCTGGAGATGATACCTAATTGGATTTCTGCAATCTTGTCAAACCTCATGGCTTCATTGTCATCCCTTTCTTGAGCCACCACTGAAGTGGTCTTCATGCGCGTTGAACTCGAGGGCTGCAGCGGCATACGCGCTCGCGCAGGCGTGGCGTTTGCCATCGGGTCCGCTCGCGGGCCGTTGCTTGTGCGTTGTTGTTTTGTGAAGGCCTTAGACTGATGATCCAATCTCTTAGTTACAACTTTCAGCGACGGATATCTCGGCTCAGGCACCTATGTACCAAATAACGAACATCTACACTCCGTCCTAGGCACGAAACTGCTTGGGGACACCGTTGCGCAACGACTTTTGAAAAGGTGAAGCCAAAAACATGAAATCGCGACGACTTTAGCACTTGGGAGTGCACTACTGGAATGTCAAAGGCAATCATATACGTGCATCACTACACAGGAGGAAACCATCGGCATAATCACGAATTACATCAACAAGACGGACCTCTCAATCAACCTCACTTTGGCAACTGTACTCCGCATACTCACGCCATACAAACGCCATGATACACTCTCAAACTCACCGACCGACCGACAAGCAGATTTACAACTTATGAACAATGTGACAATGAGAGTAATGGCAAAGACTACCCATGACCCGAATCACACGGCATATCAAGGCATTGTGGTTATTTTACGGGAAGAAGGGCTCATGGGCATTGTGAAGTCGAACTGGCATGATGGATGGAAAGCAGCTCACAAAGATCACCCACGCTACTCCAAGTGCCCACGCTTTCCGTATGCCATCAGGAGGAAAGGAGGAGCTCAGAGTGACAAAGACAAAGAGGAGGCCACACTTGCGGAACATACAAACAAGTAAAAACACGCGTTTGTGCATGCTGCATACACAGCAACTCACCAAGAAAAAAATACCGGCACCGAAATTGGGGTCTCCAATGAACTACCCTACACTACCTGTGGATCTGTTTCACACCCCAATCCAAAAGCCAAGTACCGTGGCCAACAGTCCTCCGCGGTGGCCGACCCGAAGAAATCTGGGCTTCACTTCACCTCCTCCAGGCGTTTACGCCATGCGGTGCCCGCAATGCTCCAGGCAGCCTAGGAGATGAAATGGAGGAAACGAGGGAGCCAAGGATCAACGAAAGATTGTTCATCATCAACCATATGGAGGAAGCTGGGTTGGTTGAAAGGATGCAAGGCTGTTCTAAATAGTGGCTCCAAGGATTCGAAACTTGCAAGTCCGGCGACTCTTCAACATGTTCTAGGCAAGGTTGTGGGGAGGGGCATGTCAACCCAACTCGGCAGTTGACTGTTAAATCTCAAAAACCACCCACAGGCACCTCATCCTCATGGCTTAATATCAATCCTTCACAAGAAGCAGCTAAGAACTTCCCTATCTTCACCTGGTTCGCCTTGTTCGCACACCTTCATTGCCGCATGCAGCGATGGCAACAGAAACTCGAAGAAATCGGCCTGGATCGGCTGTGGGAATCGACCAAACATGACAAAACATCCCCCTGCCCATTTCCTCTATGAAATGCGGGGGGGTCAGCCCTGCAGGTTGGGACCACCATTTCATCTATAGAATGACTCTCAAGACCCCCCCTCCGGAATGGACAGGGCTATGACAAAACCATAGAAAAAAAACAGCAAACACTCCATGGGACTGGCATATATGCCGCCCCAAACAAACCCCTCTGGCACCACCACCCCTAGCCTGATCGGCAGTCCTATGGCAGTCCCATGGAGTGTCTGGGTTTGAAGAACCAAAAACACGTGACCTACCGGGGGCCGGAGACCGATCTCGTCTCTGGGTGCCCCAAACGATCTTCTTCTCGGTGGTCTGCCACTCCGCCCAGGTGACCTGGCAACCGCCCAGTGTCGGGAGGCCGTCCCGGGTGTAAGAGAGATCGCGGAAATGCAAAGTTTCGCCTTTTATGGCTTGATAAGATTGCAAAAAAGGCAACTACTTAGTAGCTTCTTGTCCCTAGTAATGCACTTGTTACTGGTTACTAGCAGCGATGGCCTCCAACCTAAGAGCGATGGCCTCCAACCTACTAGCTTCTTGTTACTAGTTGGCAAACATGTTGGCTTATGTTGGAAGATCCACAATCAGGGATTCGACATGCTCCATGCTCTTCACACATGTGCGGAAGAATCCCAGGTGCTCTTCACTTGACATCACTTGGCATTCAAGTGAAGGTCCTAACACTTGCATGTTTCAGATCCCAAGGTGTCCCTTCCCAACCAACCATTCACCTTGGTGGATAATCAAGGGTTGCTGCGAACCCCTTTTATACGTACACCAAGGCGCAGTACGTACACCAAACCCCGGTGGGATCCATCGTTTGAACGCCCAAGCAAGGGGGGCTCCTTTTGGCCCCTTTGCGGCTTTAAAAGGGACGGACCGAAGCAAACGTTGTGGAAGCCAAAGCGCCGAGCGCCGGTTGCGCGCGCACACGTGCGCACACCCCTACCTGGCCTCACGCTGGCCCTGCTGCTGTTTGCTGGCATTGGCGATCTGGTCGGATGTCAACCGTGACAAATGGTGCCAAAAAAAGGATCCATCCAAGCCAAGCCTGAGGTTGCCCCAACCATCCCCACCAACCAGGATTCCAGTGAGAAAAGTGTGCAAGTTCTCTGAGCAGGAGCACTGCTGGATGTTGGAACTGAACATCACTGCGCATTGAGCGCGGAGCGCGGAGCGATGCCCAACATCTTCCTATGAGGCTTGATCTCACTAAGACAGGCCCCCCATCAAGATTCCACACGCATCTTATTTAGGGTGTTTGATGTTTTGGGACTCTTGCTCGCTGGGAGCACCACCAGCTAAGAAAGCACAAATCTCGTGCGATGTTGCTCGGGCAACCGGTTTACCCGTCGAATGTGGCACGTTTCACATTAGATACGGGTCTCCACAGCGAAGAATGAAATGGGTCGAACAAAAAGTGGAAGAGGTGAACTGAAGAAAAACGACCCAGCCTCACTCGTGGAGACTGATCTCATAATCTAGACTTGCAGCAACCGACTCGAAAGAGGGAAGTCTCCACCTGCTTCCGTAAAAAACATCCTTGATGACCAAGCTCTTAACTAAATCACCAACATGTACCAGCACCCCCAGGAGTTGGGTGGTTGTCATGGACACCCCGAATCAGAAGCTGTTTGGGGCTATAAATAGCCACCCCAAACGTGTGGATCATCTCCACCAAAGGTCGACCAGACAAGGTCGACCGGACCGTCTGCGACTGTAACACCGTTAACGTGCGGACCTTGAGGATGAAAGAGTTAACACCCTGCAGGACTGAACAGGTTTTACAGTGAAACTCCAGAGTAGAATCACCAAGAGGTGGTTTATATGGAACCCCCATCTAAAAAGACATGTAGGGGTGCCATGCCAGTGCCATCTACTCTGAAACCACTGTAATCCATGTTTTTTGGGGGTGCTCATCAACAGTCAACATAGGTGACCAAGATGGCCACTGGATCCTTCCAGCTACAGTCTTGCCTGTTCATCCGTTAAGTCAGCACAGTGAGGCAAACAATCAAACATGTTGCTGAGTTACATGATGCACGATACAAGTGGGAGACCAGTCAACCTATAAGGGTCGCTCCGAGACAAAGGCAGCCACGGTGGCTCAAACCGTCAGTTTTGGGGTATAGAAACGATCGATCGAGTTCGACTGATCCTGACCGCAACAAAATAAGGACCAACACCCAAACGTTCCATGTATGCCATATATGCCTACATTGGGGTGGTTTGAGGGGTCAATGTAGTCATATATCACACACGCGGAGTGTATGGGACATGGTGCGTTACAGGTTCCCGCGCCTCAACAACTCGAGATTTCAAGGCTGGTGCTCTCTGTCAGACTCACCCCTTTCATTCACCCCTTCTGCTCCGACAGAGAGATGCAAACCACCACTGATGCGTCCTCAGATCCCCTGCGAATCAAAGAGGCCCTTTCACCTTGTTCCAAAGCACTCTTGGCTTCTCATTCAAAAAGAAACACCGGCCAAACCAAGAAACACCACTGTGGTACTACCCAACTTCAGTGCTCTTCACCAGGAACGACCTCAACAGCCGAGACCGACCGGCCGTGGGGTGCGTCGAAAGCCAGCGCCGCACCAGTCCCCCGGTCCACCTCGAAGCGCTTCACCGAGCGGGGATCCTTGGGGGCGAGCGATCACCGAAGGACCCAAGGACCCAAGGAGTCTGATGGTTTTGTCTTGGGGCCCATGATGTATGGGATGATGTGGGGTTTATGGGATGATGATGTGTTTGTTGTTCATCTTTTGAATTGTTCTAAAAGTGATTGCTACATGGGCGGAACACCTTGACGGACCTGACCGACCTGACCTTGCGAACCCGTGAGCTGGACCCTAGGGATCCACATACCTTCTCAGGTTAGGTGATTGGAGACTATTTATGTAGGCGCCAGGAGGACCCAATTACCTTCTGAGAAGGTATGTGGATCATTGTGGATCCATAGGGTGGAGGTTCTGTGTTGGTCATTGTTGGTCTGTATTCTTGACACCGCCCTTAGGGCAAAGGGTCGACTGTCAGACTCAGGCCAACGCAGGCGTTCTGATAACTTGACGGGTTTGATGCATGCTAGGAACATGCTTCCGACCAGCAAACTCTATCTACTCCACCCTACTCATCCCTACTCCATTTTGTTGTCATCCTTGGATTATTGCTGGGCTGGTTAAAAAGAATAATCCAACAAAAATCACGGACACTCACCAACTGGAGTCTTTTCAAGGGACACTCCCTGCTATAACGGAAAACGGCTCGTGAAAGTCGCAAATATATAGGTGCAATTATGTGCAATTGAAAGACCCCAAGTCAGGGCGTTTGAGAGACATTTGCTTGTCTGTGATCAAATGAGCTCGACACAATCGAACATATCACCGATTTGGTGCTTAAGGTCGTCCTTCGTTAGGAATTTTGGCATGCCCTTCATGCCACAAAATGGCACAAGTATTTGGTTGGGCCCCCTATCCTATCAGTGTCCATGTTTGACTTGCAGAAGGCCTTTCCTGGGAGGCGTTTGAACACATGATGTTAAACTTTTCAAGAAGTGGTCAACTGGAATATGACATGCATGCAAAGGCATGTCACATGAACCCGAAGAACCTTTTTGCACATTGAGCTTATCTAGTCATCATCTAGTCATCTAGTCTTGAGGTCGGGGGCAGCCGACCTCCTGCTAAGTCCCCAGGCTGCATCCGCGGGCGCCTCAAAGCCCGGTGCCTACAAGCAGCCCGATGAGTGCCCAACAGGAGGACGGGTGAATAACCGTCGAGTCGGTGGGTTGTAGCAGCTTGGATTCAGCCCCGTCTTGTGAACACCTGGCACTATCTAAAGGAAAAAACAACAACTCTCCGTCTCTCCCTGTGCATGTAGATGAGTACAATAATCAAGTATAACTAAATTAACCAAATACTAGTAGCCAGGAAATTGACCAAATCACCTGGCAAATGTCCATCTTCAAAGCGATTTGTAGCGATGTCCCTCCCTGAAAACACCGACCAGGCCAGCGAGACCATCTTCAGCTGGGATGGCCTTTGGCACCATGGGAAAGAAAAACAAAGAATCCGACAGACCAAAAGTCCAGTTCGACGATTTGGGGCACTACTACAAAAGGTGCCAGGAAATGACGAACTTGGATTTGGATCACCGATTTAACGACCAAGTTTCAATCAATCCACTGGACGTTGCAGGGTGTTGTTCAAACCCTCAAGAGCTACGGGCTCCCAGCCCCCATAACTCTAAGAACTCATGCTATGCTAGACCCATACCTCCTAGACCCTAAGAACTCTCCGTGCACCTCGAAGCGCTAGACGCGTACCAGGCAGTGCGTACCAGGACCCGGTCAACTCGGGTCAGCCGGTCAAACTGTTCGATGGCAGGTGGTGACTGGTTTCATGGCTGCTGGGATGACCGGCACATGACTTGGGGTACTTCACTAAGATTGGATGATGAATCGAGGCCTCCAGGCAGTGCGGCGGTGAGACATTGCAGGCCTGGAAGAAGCTAAAGTACATCTTTAGAATGGTCAACTGGACGTCAGTCGTCACCAAAACCGTCTGTGCACCATATGTTTTTTTGAAACACATCTGACTGCAAATAGGCACTTGGATTCTAGGTCCTCATGCTCGGAACCACTCCTAGTGGATTCCAGTTACAACACAGGGAAGCAGGGTTTCAAGGTCTACGGTGTTAGTGTTTGGAACCACTGGTTACCCACTTTTAGTCACTGACTAAGACAGGAAGGTTTTCAAGGTCTGCGGTTTTAGTGTTGGAACCAGAGTCACCATAAGTGGTTTACCCACTGAGACTATACGAAACTTATCAAAAGGTGGACCCATCTCCCCCACCCTCTCTGCAGTCCCCTCCAAGCCCGGCGCTGTGGATCGCGAGAGGAGTTTCTCCAACTCCATCTGCACCAACCTTGGAGAAACGATGAAACGGCTCAGTGAGCAAAGAACTGGTACCACATGGACCGTGAAAACGGAACCCTGTATTCTCATCTACCACTGGGGTCATGTTGATCTGCTGGCGGTAAACATTGTAGAACATCCTGGTAGCTTTCAATCCCCCTGCTAAACCATGTGGAGGGTACCATGACCACCGCTGACTCTCAGATTGGAGCGCTGGCAGCTGGTGAATCAATACAAAAGCTTGCCTGGGTTGAGTGAGTGAAACCGAAGAAGACTTGGTAGGGAGACCTTTGGCCCGATGGGTAGACTGGTCGACCTGGGAGGTCTCCGTCTTTTCAGTAGTTGGAGGCCGAAGGTCTTCCTCTAGCAGCTAGAGAATAAGGACTTCCCCTAGAATGTCATGATGTGCCATTCCTGGGCGCCATGGTTTCAAGCTCTGACCAAATCAGAGGTTCATCAATTCGCCGATCTCCCATCTCCATCTCAAACCCAGCTAACGACGTCACACTCCGATCTCTGACAAACGACATCACATGGTGTGCTTTCCATGTGGACTTGAGAGAGGAGGGGGTGAACAAAAGGTAGCAGGCAATCATAAGTAACCCTGGTGGTTCAAGCTACCTTTCGTGATTGTAGATGACTTTCTCGTGTTCCGTCCACTCCATCCACTCCCCCCGGTCGACCGGCCCGAGCTGGGTTCCACCACTGAGCAGCAGCAGTGCCGGTCTCAAGCCTCGGTGCTTCGACATGCTTCGAACCAGTCACCTCGCGCGAAGCAGTCACCTCCCAAAGCGATGAGGCTCGCGCAAAATGCTCCGTTTTCGAACTTCTCCGACGTCAGTTGGTCCATCAGGGTAGACTTAAGCAGCTCTGTGAACTTTGAGCCAAGTGTCGTCGGTATCCGGCAGCTCCAACTTCTTTGCCAGGGCTAGGCCAATCTTGGTACTCTTCCAGAAGCACTTCTGCGATCACATACGCCTTTCCTGTTGGGATTACAAGACTTAACTTTGCCATGTGGTCCAAAAGCGCCTGCTCTTGTGCTGTCACGCGTTCAGTGTCTACTTCAACAAGTCCTCTATTTTAGTGCGGTCGGAAGTTGACCGAGCACAAAATCTTGCGCTGCAGATTCAATTTCTCCGGAGATGCTGATGATGCCGGATTCATCAAATCGCATAACTTCGGAGAATTCGGTCGGGACAACAGTCGATTCCTGGACCGCTTCCAATGGCTCGACATGTATCGACACGTTGTGTGTTTCTTCGTCCTTGGTCAAGTGCGTATGGGGAGAATTTTGTACATGCTTCTTGCCTCCTTGAAATTATGTCTTCTTCTTTCTTTAGAGCGGCCGCTAGGTCTTTGCTAAACTGGTCTCTGCCGGCCTTTGCGGCCTTGGCCCCGTTGAGCCAAGCAATGGCTGCCTCAACGCCTTCATGGGCAGCAATTTGGTAATAGAACGTCTTCCACTGCGATTCGATGATGCTCCATTTCTTCCCCAAGGTGCAGCCTGTCCCGTGTGGCTGCAACCAGTGCACCCGAAAACTGATTGAGCAAGGGCAACGCAATGTATGCATTCCAGCCCCTGCTCACAGAAGTGTTCCAATAGCCATGCACATTTCAGCTTCCGATTGCGATTGGCCGCTGCCGCCTGTTGGCTGACTTGCTTGGAGAATGGCTCCAAAATCGCGAAGCCTTGGTTGATCTTGGTGATCTGGCCCTGACCGCTCTGTGCTCCAGACTTGTCAGGGTGGAACTTGAGAAGACTCCAAAGTGGGCATGTTGGAACTTCGATCTGAAAGAGCTTCAACGCTGCCTCATACTTCACAGTCCGTGGGTCAGCCATTGAGGAGGTGAACACCATAGCTTCAAGCGGGGTTGACCTTAGGTAGCAACTAAAGAAGGTCCGTAGAGAGTCTAGGGCCCTAGGTAGCAGCTATGGAATGTCTGTGAAGACTCCCTCTCTTTCTTTGTTTATTTCTGTCTTTCTGTATTTGTGTACATTTATTTAGTTATTTGTCTATTTCTGTCTTTCTTTCTGTCTTTCTGTCTTTCCTTATTTTGTTATTTCTTTCTTTCGTGCGTTTTTTCTTTCATGTTGTCTTTCTTGATTTCTTTCTTTGTTTTGTTTCTTGTCTTTCCTTTTGTTATGTTCTTTTCGTTTCTTGTCTGCTCTTTTCTGTCTTATTGTTATCTTTTGCTCTCTTTCTCTTGTTCTTTCTTTCTGTCTTTCCCTCTTTCTGTCTTTCTGTTTGTCTTTCTGTCTTTCTTTCTTTGTTTCTTTATTTGTTTCGTTCTTGTTTTCTCTCTGTCTCTCTCTCTCTCTCTCCCTCCTCTCTCTCTCTCTCTTTATTTCTCTCTTTCTTTCTATTGTTTATCATGGTCTTTACAAAACTGACCCAATTGTTTTACGGATTGTAGACGACAAACCAGATCAATAATTCGTTTGTGGGGGTTTTCCAGTGAATGTTGTTGCTACTATTTGCTACCTACCTACCTCTCACGAGAACATGGAGAGTCGTCTTCCACTCCTGGATCAAATTCCACTTATTCTTGGCAAGGGCTTTTTGAACTGCCGCTTGGGAATTGATGCGAAGGAGTTCTCAAAGGGAATGCCAATTTGATCCAATTTGTATTTGGTCTGATGATTTATCAGTGATCCCCAAGTCGGAAACACTGGCCATGCTTAGCTGGTTTCGCAGCCTTTGAGGTGGATCATTGTGAGAAACCACGCCAACCAGGAAGGGCTTCAAGGTTGACCAGTAGCACGGTTGCACACAGAGATTCGCCAGATTCAATCGAAAAGGTTATCCATAGGTTTCTTCTCTAATATAATAGTCTTCCAAAAATCAACGGTTTCGGGAGCCGCCATGGGGCCTGCACCTTCAGATCGATATGGCGCCGGGAAAAAACATCATTCATTATTGAAAAGTTGAGTTTTCAAAAAACTCGGGAGTTCTGTACACACCTCCCCACCCAACAAAAATATACTCTCACTATTCTCAATGCTGAAAAATAAACCAACAAAAATCAACACTGGTTTGCCATGGCATCTGCTCCTTGAGAAATCGCCTGTAGATTCTCCAGGCAGACCCTCAGCAACACAACTGCCATGGCCCATAAGCCAAACACCCCATGGGACTGGCATATCTATATACGTCCATTGGTATGGTTGCGGCTATTGGGATAGTTTCATGATGTGTCATGGGTGAAGCCAAACACTCCATGGGACTGGCATATATGCCATTGACCCCCCAAACCACTACCCCTGGCCGTTTCTCGGCAGTCCGTTTCTCGGCAGTCCCAGGTTCTGGGTCTTAGTGTCTGGGATCATAAAAAACCTGAGTTTCGTCCCTACACACACCAACTTGCGGACTCGTCCATGTCACGCCCCTAAGAGCCCTTCCACTTCGTCCCCTGTTCCTCGTCGAGTCTGGGCGTCCTAGCTTCAGCGCGAATTCGAAGTCCCGCTTGGCATCGGCTTCCAACTGGGCAGCCATGGCGCCGACCGCGGGACGAGAGAAGACGACCCGTTCAGGTCAAAAGGACGGGTTTCGGGAGGTAGATGTGGCATGGAAAGGAGAAAGGGCTCTAGATACATGAGTACCATGGTATATAAAAAGACCATTTTCATGGATTACGGTAAAACACGTCCCGGACAACAATTGTTGTCCACCCATACCAAAAGACAACAATTAGCGACATGGACAACAAAAGGTGGTTATAAGGTTTAGCAGGTATGCAAGAACATGTAAGAAGCAATCAAAACATGGCTCAACTGCGAGTTAAATCTCCAAGGCTGAAGACATGGAATATTTGTGAATTGGTCAGCTGGAATCGGCAAATCAAGAGTGTCGTAGGGAAATTGATGATTTGTTCCGTTTGCTTTCGCTTCGCGAAATGTGCTACGATCACATTGAAGAACAGGTCCGACAGGGGGGACGTCACATGTAGAGAATAGAGTCACCATTTCTCCAGGCACTAAAACAATCCATAAAACAATCTAAAACATGAGATCTTCATGAAAGCCGGTGGGATGCGGGATGTCCCCTCGAGCTACAGGTACGCCATGCTCCGTCGTTGGATCACCATGCTGTCACCCACCCACGTATGTCCCAATGCATTTTGTCCCAATGTTGTTGAACCCTATGGATCCACATACCTTCTCAGAAGGTAAGACTAGACCCGACAATGGCGCCTACATCAATAGTCAGTCTCCGTCCTCACCGACCTGGTTCGGTCTGTGGATCCGGGTAAAGAGCATCCCAACCCTTCAAAAGCTCTTCTCATGAGCGCTGCTTTCGACCTCCTTCGGCCCAAGCCACTCCCTTCATCTGCGCTCGTGCGAGGCCACGTCGGTAGTAGCCCTGAAGAGAGCGGTGCAGGGCCACTGACATCGTTGAGATGGAAGAGTGGAAAGTCCCCAACAATCCATGGGAGTGGAGTACTCCAAAACAAACCCCACTGTAAAATACCACCCCGCGTATGGAATGTTTACCTTCATCCCAATGCCAGAAGTCATGTCATGTGATGTAAAGCGTCTGAAGCTAAAGGAGCAACCAGGCTCTCAGAGTACATCTATACTGACTCCCGAGCCATTTCCTGCATCAACATGAACCAACATGTCCACCTGTTGGATTTGAGGGAGGAACCCCCCATCAAATCCAACTGGTGAACGGTTGTGAACGGTGATCCAACTGCTCCAAGGCCGTCGATGGCTGGAACCTGTGGAGTTCTGGGAACACGTGCGCAAGGGGCTTTTGCTGGGTGGATTGGTGGTTAGAAGCACCCCAACTAGTTGGACAATCACGGAGCAATCTATACCTCTCACGCCTATTGTTCACTCCTGCGCTCAAGTCAGGTCTCCCAAAGAGTCTCCTTCTGCTCCACAAGATTCGCGCCTTGGAGCTTTCATAGACTCGCAGGGCACGGCTCGCGAACTGCTCAGCCGCCTCCCAGTCCTGTGACAACACGTCAGAGCTCCAGTCCTACCTCCAGATTTGTTCGACCATCCCAACCTACCCCAGTCCCACCTTCTCGGTAGTTTGGACTAGGACTGCCCAGGATTCCTGGGCAGTCATTGATTTAGAATGGCTTCAACCGAGCCAATCGTGACTACAGAACCAGGTCAACCGTTCCAGTCGACTAGTCGACTGGTGTCAGCCAGCTCGCGGAGCGGTGGTAGACTAGCAGCAGACCCGGTGGCCACCGCGCACCTGCACGTCTCCACCCTGCTGTCCTCGAGCTGCAACGATGCCAAGGTGGCATTCAATGCCAAGGACGCGCCTCAAAAGGCCCGAACCAGCCGAAGCACAGCTCCACCTCCCTGCCGCTTCCGTTCAGAGACTGAAGGGTGTTCAGTCCCCAGTCCCCGCTTGGACCCGTGAACCCGGGTGTTTTTGGAGGGGGTTTCGTGGTGGTTTCGCTCATTCGCGAATGAGGAGTACTTTTTCTTCAACATGATGAAACCACCACCTCAAACATGGAAGACCTACATTGTGGACTGGTGACTAATAGACCACCACTTAGGGGGTCCATTTGGATGGTAAAACTTCTTCTCATGGGGGCCTTTACTAAAACAGGAGTCTACATTGAAGAGTTGAACAGTCACACAATAATTGCCACCATGCAAGTTATTTCCTTGGCGCCTGAGAGTGCTCAAAAACAGGTGCGATCACATCTGCTCTGAAATATTCCGAACTAAGTTGACCTGCCCGTCAGCAAATAGGCATCGAACACTCCTTTGCCACCAAAGGCGCTAAGTGTTGCCAGCGGGCTGCTGGAAGAAACCTGCACATCAAATTCCTTGCTGGACTGTGGCAAAATGGACTGAACATAAAACAACAACAAAGCCAAACATAAGTGACCGGGACTCGGACAACAAAAGACAAAGCCTGGGCCATGAGAATCCATTCTTTCCCCTAGGGATCCAGTCGTACCGAACCTCAGAAGGCACAACTGGACCCTCCTGGCACCCACCCCAGTCCCACCTTCTGAGAAGGTACTTGGGATCCCTAGGGTTTGGAGAAAAAAACAACGTTTCTCTGGACTCGGATAGTTGATGCGGCATTCTTATACCGAAAAAGCGTGCGGTCCAAGAGTGAGTTTTGTGCTTTCCGTGGTCTGAAACCATCACAAATTCAGGGAAACCGGCCACACGAGGAGGAACTTAGGATCTTGGGGATTGTATAAAAAGCTCAGAACTACCTTAGAGCCGATAGAAGGGTCTTAGGAGGAACTGGACTATGCAACAAATCCCGTAACTACCTTGACCGGCATATTTGGAGCTCTTCCATCGGGCTTGCTGCGGCGACGTGGATACTGCAACCGTGTCAGTGTGGGGAGGTTTATACGCCTAGAACCTGACAGAGACGGATTCTGGAGCAGAAACCCAAATCAACGGCACTTCTAAGGCGTCTTTGGAGGCTTCTCCATTCTACGGGCCCAGGCAGGCCCGCGCGTTCCGACGGACCTTCGCCGCTGCCGGCAGCTGAAAGGACCCGCACGACGACCCGCACGACGACCGAGGACGGCTGTGATGACACGAGGTTCGCGCGCGGAGGTTTCAGTGAGAGGATTTCGGCGTCTCACTGCCTCAGTGAGACGCGCGCAGGAGCACTGGCAGTTGAAGACCAGCCAACACCAACCAAACATGGATCAACGCCTGTCCAGTCATGGTTGCTTTTCTTTGATTCGCTTCTACCTCTTGGCTCCAACCCTAAATCAACTGTCGGAGTCCAAACATGAAGTGGCCCTCTCTATCCCCCAAACTCACATGAATGACCCTTGTGCCATCAAACATCTGAAAGTAAGTTTCATCCTGGTCCATGTGAGAGTTGTTGCTTTACCTGGCCACCATGTTCGGGCCGAGTTTTCTCGTGGGATGAGAGGTCCAGTCGGGATTTGGAGATCCGGAACCTGAGAAAACATGCAACCAAACCTATAGAACCCCATTGACCTGTGTTCTGATCGGAGAAGAGAACACCCTATCTTGAAAGGTTGGCGAGGCTCTGTCGGCAAAATACCTCACTTCGGGGAACAACGAGGTCTGTCTCAGCTGTCGTGACGTGATGGTGAGGCGGAGGGAACCCAGATGTAAGCCAGCGATGAGTTGCAGGTGCGTCCTTGGGGGAGGCAGTAGGCATACACTCTTTTCACTCACTGCCATGGAAGTGGACCAGTTTCTTCTACAAACAGGATTAAACAGGTGGCTTTCCACTTCGATGTTAGTGACTCGAGGATATACTATAATACTATAATGTATCCAGTCCCATTGGTCATGTGTTGGGATACTTGGATCCTTTGGGCAAGCTGCTCTTGTCAGAAGAACAGAATGTTGGTCACATCTCAAGCATTTCGTTCGGTCGGCGTTCCAGCGTGAAACGGTGAACTACTCCGTGTCGCTCATCGCACCAATTGCCAGCGTGGAGCTCATCGCCGAATCTTGTTGAAATACACACTAAGGGCATCCAATTGATCCCATTTCAACGATCAATTAATATACTTTGATATGCTTGGTAGCTCTTGCTTTCCCGTTTGGATGCACCTCAAAAAGGGAATCGGGGAACCTTTCAGAACAGCTTTGCCGCTGTGCCGCTCCGAAGGATTGCTAGTAAGCAGGGCTAGAGGCGGCAGGCCAGGAACACCGAAGCAATCATAGACTTTACAGTAGCTCGTTTGAGCTTGGAGTTTCTAAGTGGCCTCTTTTTGATGCTAAGTGACTGAGTGTATCTCAAAGGCCGGGCTCCCTTTGTTTGACGATGTTTGACTATATTTGACTATATATACATGTAACTATACTCAAAAACGAGGTTCATGACATTCAGAAGTCCAAGAGTCAAGTGTGTCAGGCAGAAACCTGAAGCAACATGCCCACATGCGATCTGCCTAGCCCCTTGGTCATTCGGTGTCCCTTCGGTGTCTTCGGTGTCATCGCCCAGACGTTCGAGAGCTCGACATGGCGCCAGCGATGGAGCGACCAACGGCGCCCGGGAAGGGTCCACATGGCGCCCGGAGCTCCGGGAGTTGTTCAAATGAACGCAATTGGATTGGCAAGTCCAAGCAAAAAGATTGAACACTGGACTTGCCTGTCCTTATGTCCTGCCGGCCCCACGACCTTTGTTTTTTGGGGGTAGGTTTTTTTGTAGTTGTGTACATGCCGTTATGAACCAATGGCCATGGCTAAGGGCTTAAAAACATACCAAATCATACAATTCAATATAGAATATAGATCAATAAAATGAACATAATCCCTCTGTTTGGGGTGTCTCAAACTTATTCCTTTACTTGGCTGTCCATAGGTCCTTTGGTAGGGGTTAACCTTAAGAGTACTATATACAAAGGCTTCAAAGAGTAGATGGCACGGTCCAACAATGTCCAACAACCCAACTTGGGGCCCCAATACGTGCCGTTTCTTTCCTCAGAAAACCCACTGAGTAGGGCTTATATGGGTTTATAGTACTAAGTAACACCTGAGGACCCCCTTCCAGTCGTACCTAACGAAAAGGTGATGTGTTCGACACCGTGGTTTGCCGGTGCCTGGGTCAGGTCCGCAGAGTTGAATCTGCCATGGTTGGTCCATCAAAACAAACAAGTTGGATCCACCGCAGGGTTTTGGGATGAAAGCCAAGTGGGTGAACTCTTAACTGTACCCCTGCGCTTCGGGCACTTCCTCTTTAGGAACTAGGAAAAATATGAACACATCTATTCCCCGGGTAGAAAAGGGATTCACCCAGCTTCGGGAATTTTGTTCTTCACATCACCCAGCTTCTTCCGCCAAAGCGTTCTGGCTTGGACTGACTTTGTTCAGGCCCATGCCAGCAGCTAACCCTTCCAGTTCGCCTGGCACGAATTGACGCAGTTCGCCTGGGCTCTCTCCGCCCAGGCAGGCGCTGCCTGTTTCTCGGTTGACACGGGCACCCCGCGGCGAGTTAAAACTCGGTGTGGTTCGTTTAGGCCAAGAAACGGACCGGGTGAGCACTGGTATGCGTGCATATTAAAGCATTAGAAGGTGTTCTAAGTATATATAGTTCCATTTGGCCAAAACGTCTGGCACCTCAGAATGTTCGCACCTATGAGCACCTAAGAAAGTGATTCGCAACATGATCCTCGCAACTCGATTGGTGTCGTTTGGTTCCATCAAGTGTTGTCTTGGAATGCCCCCCTTCCACACAGACTTCACTGACTGATGTTGCCCAGCCCGCTCTTGTGCCCAGCCCCCCCGCTGTTTGCTTCAAGCTGACAAGGAACATAATCTTGCTAGCCTGTGAATGCCCACTACTCATGACTGGCACTTCTCTGGGTGTTGCTGATCCAGCTCTTGGCAGGTGAAAATCTTCGCTGTAAGCAGCGTTGGCAAAGTGCCCGTGTCGAATTAAATCCAATAGTGGGTGACACTGAATTGATCGGAAAACACTCAGCCGGAGAAGCGGATCTGGCACGTGGTGCGGCGTTTCGCGCGTGGGCACCCATTCTTTTGTTCGGCGAATTCGGGCGAACAGGGGCACCACCTGTGGTGACCTGTTGGAAGATGGAAACCAGGCACTCCCAAACAGCTGGTGTCTGAAGATGTGGCCTTGCTTCCTTGAACGTTGGACCCCCTAAGCACCCTGAAGTGGTTGAGAAGCCATGGTCGTTAGGAGGTTTTTCTCACATCCACTCCCATTGCCCATAAGGAATCGAAGGGACTCAAGAGGCATTCAACAGCGAATTCCCAAACCCCGCAAATGGAGGGGATGCACCACGCCGTGGACGGCCCAAAGTCAAGTCATTGTTGCTTCTTCTTTTGGGCCCTTGTCGAAGGATACGGTGGAATCGGACCATTCTTGAAAGAACATCATGATGAACTTAACCCTATCCCAGACACTCCATGTATGGCATATATGCCGATCAGTTGGGGTGGTTTCAGGGGTCAATGTAGGCGTATATGGCATACATGGAGCGTCTGGGTATACCAGCACCGACGGCCAACAGGTCACCAATTGAAACCTGTTAGATCTCTTCGTGCCCTTCCCAACCCTCCAGCCATCGGAGACCTGGCAGGGAAGGTGCTGGTACAAGTCCAGCCTGACCCAGGTCCCAACCATCCTCGAGTGGTGCTTGACCCAATCCCCGGTGGATCTTGCGATCCACGGGACGTGTCACGTCGCGTAGCCAGCAGCTTGGTGTAGCTACCCGGCCCCGATGGTTCTCAGAACGGGTATGAGTCAAAATCTATGACCTGGGAGTCAAAGACTATACAAAAATTGGATAAAATTTGTGATCCGAAAAGGAATGTCCTTTACTTCAGCCAGTCAAAGTCTTTGGACTTCTAGGGTATGTACCAGCACTCGATTTCGTCAATTGAGACCTGTTGAGGCCCAACTGGCCCAACAAGCCCAACAACCCTCTAGAGGAGGCCTGTTGGAGGGTGCTGGTACAGCATACCAACAGAGGTTGAATGACCCTATAGACTATCCCATAGGTACCCCTGTAGGGTCCTATAAGGTCACTTAACCTCTGTCGGTATTACAGTCATAATGAATCCCTTGGTTCCCACATGTGCAGGGCGAGCAGGTGCGGCGTAGAACAAAGCAAGACAACACCCACAGTACACAACAGCTCATGTGAACCTGGTGAAGAAAGGTACACAACATCATCTCCTACATCCTATACACCCAGAAAATTATCCTATCTCATGAGGGTGGCAATTCAAGACTCCACAGCTCTCTTCATATCCTGTTTGATCAAATCATGACCACCAGCCACCGCTGGACCCGACGTTCCGCGAGCCACCGCACGCGTACGCTCGCGCCCCGAGCAGCCTCGGCCACGAGCAGCGGTCCAAAGGGCTCGTCGGAGCGGCTATCCACCAAGACCCACATCTGCCCATCGGTGCAGGTGGCGCGACCCCCGCGCGACGCGCGCGCGGAGCGCGACCCACGCGGCGTGTTGCAGGATATTGCGCTCTTCGGCCAAGCAAGCAAGGGATGGAAGGACGCGGGGAAGGGATGGGTGGGGGGAGGAAAGCTGAAGGAAGGGAGTGGCTCAAAAGAATGAGAAGAGCCCTGCAGTAAGCCACACAACCCCTAACACCCCTTTAGTCTTTGAATGTCTTTGACTGGTGACTGGACATCACATGTAGTTCTTCAGATGCCTGTGCTTGGTACATGTGAATGGCAAGCAGCGGAAGAATCTCGAACAAGCATGGACACATGAAAAATCATGAAAGTTAAGGACACGTACGCCTAACTCAAACCTGGATCTGGAATTTGAATGCCATGGTACGCGTGTTTTCGGACCACGGTCAGAAAAAGGGTCACAGGAAGGAGGACATCTACACCAATGCAAACTCAAGCAAGTGTGCCCCCTTGACTAACGTTCTCCTCTCGTCTGGCAATGTGCGATGAGGCGCTCAGTTTCTTCAAGAATCCCAACGAACCCGGGTGCGGATCCTCAGGGTTTTCTAAAATCCTTTCCATGAATTCGGGCCCGGATTCTTAGGGATTTTCGGATGTGAATTTTGTTCAGTCAAAAGGTGTTGAACCCTGGCCGCCAGCGTTCGACCATATAAACACATGGTTGACCTGGTGCTCTGGTCTACAATCCGTCCAACAGCTGGTTGTTCAGGATTCAGACTCCAAAAATCACTGGTGGGGGGGGAAGCCTAGGGCTAGTCCTAGGCTTCCCCATTGACTCTGGCGACCCAACCCATCGGGGTGTCCGTTCTTTGAGGCTCTGCAGCGTGAACCCACGACTGGTCAGACGTGTCACGACGTGTCTGTCCTACATGGTGCAACCCGGGGTGCAGCCAGGTTCACGACTTCATGGGCTAGTAGATGGTTTCATAGTAGATGGTGTCTGTCTTGGATGGTGCAACCCCTCCAACATGTCTTTCTTGATGCGGGTTAGACCATGGGGGTGGTGCCATCGACTCATACTACAGACGACCGGTCGGTCAGACTATGTCTGACCTATCTGTTTGCCCCAAGGCACGTTCCGCATCATGGGGTTCCCGTCGCCGTGGCCACGGTTGGGCACCTGGCGCTGCATTGCTAGCACGTGGCCCGAAACCGGCCAACATCACCCCGACCATCCACTATTCCATACATGGAGTGGGGTTAAAATCATGACCTGGATCTGTCAACTATATGCCGACGATGTGTCTGCCCTTTCTTCCGTCAAACCCACCAGTGGTGGGCAAAGTTGCTGCATCGTTCTGGCGATCCAGGTGTTTCAGCAACCGTGGGTTTGCAGCACCTTGAAAATGCCCAGATTCACGTCGTAGAGCACAAAATGCCCAGCTAGCACAAAATGCATTACCTTGATCAAGTTCAAGTTGGACAAACCTTTTGGAGCAAGCAGCCAGCACATGACTCAGCACATGTAGCACATTCACCAGTGCCCAAATTTGCCATTTGTGCGGGTGTTATACTACAGGGATCCAATATACCAAAAGGCTTTGAAGGGGCCAAAAGCGCTGTTAATGGAGGCTTCGACCCAACTGCCAGCATGTCGGATCCAAGGCTTCTTAGGTAGTTTGCCTTCGACCAAGATCTGCCAGCACCCACCTTCGAAGGGATCTCCAATGGAATAGTATACAGTATACGTTACTGGACACTGGACAAGTAGTTTGTGGAATCTCCATGTTCACACCCCCAACGGTGAATTCATTCACACCATCCTTGTCGTGAAATACCAAGGACCTCATCCTCTCCTCATCCTCTCCAGGCGAAGTCCCGGAGGTCCGTCCCGGTTCAAAACAACGCCTCGAGCTGTAAAGACAGCTCGATGTGTTGCCCTGGAAGGACTTTTTGGCCCACCACCCTCAAGGCGGAGCGGCGGAACCGGGCTTGGAAAATGGGACACTGGGAGGGCACTGTGGTGTCCCTATGGATCCACTGCCACCGTACCTCAGGTTAGGTAAGACTGGACCCTCCAAGAATACATCAAATAGTCTCCGATCACCGTACCTCAGGAGTATATTGTGTGGATGCGGGAGTCATGTTGGAGCAAATTCCGTACGATCTTGGAAGCGTACAATGAGATGAGGACTGAAAGAAAAGACGAACACATCACAGGTTCACTGGAAAGGGCCCAAGGGCCCTTCGATTCAGCATGCCTTCCCTCCAAAAGGATCCCAGAGAGGCGGTTTTTTCCACTTTTCCACCTAACATGAGCTGGATGGAAGTTGACCAACAAATGACGACCAACGACCATGAATCCAACAAGTACAACAATGGCAGGCGGTTTGGGATTTAGGCTCTGAAAATCCATGATGCCTTAGACTTCTAGGGTCAAGGGTTCATTTTGGGGCCCCACACCAAACAGCATTGTTTGGGACCGCCTGCCTCCTGTTGGGGAACTACGTCCCTGACAGAGCTCCGCTTCATTCCTGCTTCCCGAACGGGTCGGGTTTACCGAAGGGCGGGGGAGGTGACTTGGCGTCCTGGGTGCCCCGGGCAAGCTGGGCAAACCCATGCCCAAGCCATGAATGAGCCTGGCGTCAAGGATGGCGAAACACGAAGAAGCAACATGAACCAACCACCGGACTGGACCAATGGCTAGATTGACCCAGTGGCAAGACGATGGAAGTCTGGAGCAATGTCCAAGAAAAAAATCTCAGAACCCTTCAGATGATGCAAGGGCCTGACAGCCGGCGCACCTCTATCCCAAACACAAATGGGACTGGTATATATATATATATGCCTGACATTGACCCCTGTTCAACCTATATTCCTTACATTGAGTATCTGGGCATATGTTGAGTTGAATTGTATATAATCTCTGAGGCGGCGTCTGCACGTGAAATTAACATATACATAAGCGGAGCGCCCGTGCGAGCCTTGCATTGTGGAATATTGTGGATTACATTTATTTCATACATGTTGTCTACTATAGGCTATTTTGTTCTTACAGTGCATTTAGACTTCAAGGCTATTTTGTTCATACGGTGCATGTGTTTCTTACAGTGTCTACTAGGCTATTTTGTTCATACGGGTTCTGTTGTCAAAGACACTAACAATTTGGACAACTGATCAGAAAACACTTGCCGACTTCAACTGTTCTATCCTTCACCTGAAAATGACTAGCTCTCAAGCTCCTACCCCTTGGCGTCCCTCATGATGTGGCATGACCCGAATTAACCATGCTGAGCGAACAGAAACACGTCGCATCCTATTAGCATACAGCATACTAGGCATGATCCAACGCTGAAGAACGAAAAGGCATTTTCACTCTATATCTACCCCAATAGGACACCTAATTATATATTGTCCCAATAAACTGCTAGATCATTGACACAACAGTTTCCTGATTCCAACAGGTCTTCCCAACAGGTACTTCCACCCGTCATGCTACGACCGTCCCTCCGTCTCACCGCGACGCGTTGCGCCCGCGGCTTCCGCGCTTCAAGGTGGTGCTCGCAGGCCACGTGCCGACGCCACTGTTGGCCACTTGAAGTGACACCTGCAAGGCCACCTGCCACAAAGAGAAGCGCAAGGTGAGGTGCTTCTGGAAAACAGCTTCTGATGGTAACATGGTACAACAAGAGTCTGCATCAGCAACACACACCAGTCAAAGAGCTCGGGGTTGTGTGGCCAAAGTCCCATCCAGTGAGTTGAGTAGCTGGGCACACCGACTACCTCCATGAAAGGCACCCCGTTGACTGTGACTGCTGGCGCCAACTCGATGAGCCCCTGGAGTCCCAGTGGGGACTGCTATGAACTGCATGAATGTTGGTCTGAATAAGTTTCATTTGACCATCAAGTCTTCACATACCCATCAGTTCAGGTACAGGGTGTAGCTCTCGCGTCTGAGGGAAGTGGCCCATCCGTCGCCCATCGGGTCGGTCCCGCGAACGAGCTCCGTCCCCTCGCCTGATGTCCGTCCAACTTGTCCCGGGCCACATGGAGCTGGGTGTACTTGAACGCCTGGAAAGTGGGTTACACCACATGGTGAACGCCTGGTGAATACACCACATGCAACCATTGTTAGTCTCTTGAGTTACTAATGGCAATGGCCTCCAACCTACTAGCGACGGCCTCCAACCTAGTAGTAGAGGTGGCCTCCAACCTACTAGCGGTGGCCTCCAACCTGTCAAGAGTCGAGACCATCTTGTTTTGCACACACTCTTGAGCTTGTCGATCAGGACTTGTTCGAGGTTGTCGGACTCTCTTTTTCCCTTTCCCTGGAGAAAACGGTTTGGGCAACACCTTCTGAGGAAAGGGCCGGCCAATTTCATGCCCCTCTCTTGGCATGAACCCCTGAAATATCAGCCCATGATGTCCGCCAGGTGACCCCCGATTTGCGACAACTCGACACCTGAATTTTCTGCTCAAGCCACGAAAACCTTCCTGCTGGGTCATTCTTTTGAAAGTTGACCCCTTATCTCCGCAATCTACCGCCTTGCCCTCCATCGCATGGGAAGGCATACTTGTTGTATCTTTTTTTCCATCGCCAGGGAAGGATCTCTATATAATGAAAGGAGGTGAAAAAGGGATACGTCCGACTCATCCGACTCATCCCCAGCTTTGGAGGATTCACCCTGATTCACCCAAGAAACGCCAGTTTCATTCACCTGCCAAACCCGCCAAGACCTTGTCCGGAAGCGAAAAAACCCCGCGACCGCCATGTTCCACCACCCCGGCCAATTGGCAGCTGCGCAGCTGCGAAGGCTCGGGGTCCCTTCAGTTCACCGGCCAAGGGAATTGGGTCGAGGGTTCGGGGTCCAAAGCCCCCAAACAGTTCGGGTCCAACCCAAATCCTTACCCAGACACGACCCATGGGACTGCGATATATGCCTACATTGACCCCCAAAACCACCCCAACTGATCGGCATATATGGCAGTCCCATGGGTCGTGTCTGGGTAAGGATTTGGGTCCAGACGAATCGTGCCTTTCCAGACTCCATGGGACTGGAGACCCCCTTTGCAACCACCCCGAACGCCCGTTTCTCGGCAGTCCGAATCGGCAGTCCCATGGGTCGTGTCCGGGTTTGTTGGCAAACCAAACACAGTGCATCCCAGGCAAACCACGTCTATAAGGAACCAGGGGCCCTTGTTCGGTCGAACTGGTTTTAGTCGAACTGGAACCACTGGTGACCTCTGGATGCCCTGGGTTTCACACCCACCCACCCGTCCTTTCTTCCGCCACTCCTTCTCCCCCCCGTCCGCCTCGGAGACTTTGGGGAAGTTCCGCGTCACCGATTTCAAACTGGCCTGGACGGTGCCGACGACGGTCTCCAGTCCGATCTGGTCCGGTTCCGGGGGGGAGAGGGTCCAGTCGTCGTCGCGGTGGTGTTTCACCACAATTGGTGCCAGAGTCGAACTGGACCCTCCTGGCAGGCCACCCTTAAGGCTTCCGAATAGAAGGTATGTGGACCCTCCTGGCATCCAGCCCAAGACACCTTCTCAGAAGGTACAGTCACAAAATTGTTCGACCTGTATTCCGGCCCCTTCCATGCCCTTCCCAACCCTCAGAACGAGGAGACCTGATTTACCTTTTCACACTGCGATTTCGCAGGTCACTTTGGAAATGGTCGAGCACAAGGCGACCTGGTCTCCCGTTCTCCGTCCCCATGCCTGCATTGCAGGCTCCAAAGCTGGCCCCACCATCGCAGCATCCTGCGCGATTCCGCACCGGAAGACCCGGATACTCGGTCCAGTGCCATGCGCGTTTGATATTCAAAACCTAATCAGGAACCTAGTAGAAATGGCCTCCAACATCCTCCAACCAATATAATACTCTCTATACTTGCCTGTCCTTAGATCCCTTGCTTAGAGTTTATGTTGTTCTATGATGTTGCATTAATTCAAGTTTCTTCCGCGTGGTTAGCAAGGAGTCCATACCCTCACACATCCTCACACTGAAGGAACCTCTAAGTAGACGTTTTCCTGGAATTCAAGGTATTTACAAGGTTAACCAAACTTTCCACTTTGATCTTTGATTCAAGTCTTTGATTGTGGTGGGTGGGTTTCACCCAACCCCCCAAAAGCTTGATGGTTATCGAATGTTATCAACTTCTTTCCTGGGTAGGTATATCTTGGGCATATCCCATTCCCATTCCCAGTGGATGATGATGGTATTTCTTGGTTATCGCCGGGCCCTTCGTCTTCAACTAGTGGGACACACCCGTACGGTACATCAGGACCCCCCAAGAACCGGTCACAGCTTTGGACCCACAAGGAGCGCGTGGAGTGTCCTGCGACAAGGCGGCATGCCACAGGTCCGCGCGCACGCTTCCACGGACGACCTGGGGATGGGGCTCGTTGAAGCGGGTCAAGACTGGAGGACCCTGGTTGACCACGGAACAACAGAATAGAATGGCCAGCCTACAGGAGGTCAAGCTACCTGGGTCTTAGGTATCCGGGTTTGGGACCCACAGCCACGTACCCTACAAGTCCAGCAAATAGAATCTAATCCTGAATACCTCATTGGGCAGGTGATTTCATCTTTTTCTAGGTAGTGTGGGGTAGTCCATTGGGCACCCGATGGAGGGTCCTGGTATAAACGGAATAAACCACAAACTTGATCTTACAAACCTCCAGCCTCCAGCCGTCTTCAGGCTTCAACATGGAATCGTTGCTCCAAGCCATCCCCGAGCTGGGTCCTTGTGGAGAATGGTTGCTTCCCACCGTCCAGCACGGTCCGGCACGGTTCCACCCTTCCATCCCCAACAAACGGGTCCAGCCCAGCAGTGTCGCTGTCGCCATCCCCAGCGCTCTGCGAGCGAGCGTGGTGTGGTGTGGTCCAAGCCGACTTGGGATTTGCGGTCCGTGAGCCGGAGAGAAAGGTACAAATGATTCCGGAAGGGGGTTTCGCAAGGATCCGCAAGGTTCCGCAGCACAAATGACCTACCATTTCTTCACACCATACTTCAAACTGCACCAGCCAGATGTGCCGCCAGCAACTTCAATGTCAGACTGCACCCTCTGAAACTATATATATATATATATGGATTAAAGAGAGATCTAAGTACATTGGATAGTCAAGGTGAACAAACTTTTCTCGTGCACTTGTTCAAAGGAACCGAGATTCAAGATCCGGTGATGTTATGCAGGCGATCTCCTGGGTAGGTTCAATTAAACATCCAATGCCAGGATCCTCCTGTCTGGGTGTCCTGGCTAGACTAACTACCCCACCCTACTTACAGGTCTCCAAACAGGGCACCCGGACAGGAAGTGCACATCAAATTGGAGGAGCTTCGTGGGTCTCCTCCCACCTCCCACCCCTGGATCCGCCCACCTGAGCTCCCAGGAGGGCTGGTCTCATCGGGCTCTGTACCTGAGCTCGACCCGATCGAGCGTCGACCCGGCTCCTCCCTCGGTGTTTTTTCGTCAACAAAGCACCCATGAAGATCCTCTACAAAGCCCAAACACGACCTGTCTGGGACTGCCATAGGACTGCCGCCCCATTGACCCCGACTTCAACCACCCCAATTGATCGGCATTATGTGGCATATATGGAATGTCTGGGTATAGGTTCCCTCTAGGGCTCCCAAGACCTCGTTGGAGAGGGCTCCCAAGCCACACTCCAATGTAGGCATATATGGCAGTCCCATGGGTCGTGTCTGGTAAGGGTCCAACCCCAGGAATCCAGGTACAGTACCGAACTCTTGGTACTTCCACCCGAACCAGGCACCGGCACCGTGTCGAACACATCACCAAACGAAACTGAGAAGGAACCACTGGATCCCTACGGAAAGAAGTCCTGCAGAAGAGCTGTATAGACTTCTTTAGACTTAGACGCTTCGAAAAGGTTGAACAGCCCTATAGCCTATCACATGTGTACCACTACAGGGTCCTGTAAGGTCTCTCAACCTCTCTTGGTTATATTATAGGAGGCACATCCATTCTCTAAACCCAAACTGGAACTCTGCACCAGCCTGCTTCTGGGTGAACCAAGTATAATGCTCAAAATGTTCAAACCAGCGTACAATATTTGTATATACTCTTGATTCATAACACCCCTCCAGGCCTGTTTTCAGGTTGGTGGGGGGGCTCGTTCATCAAGAGTCTACAAACATTGCATTTTTCTCCCACTCTTTCTCTCTCCCAGGTCGTTAGCCATGGCTTCCACCACTTTGAGAGTCCTCCCGCCAAGCCACCGGCGGCATCGTTTTTGGAGCCGAAGGTACCGCGGGCAGGCTGGCCTCTGGTGCCTGCGAAGCGAAACTTGGATTTGCTTTCCTGTTTGGGTTCCAGTCATACCTTCAGTCCTCAACGAAGGTATGACTGGACCCTCCAAAACCACCACGCCCAGTCCATCCCAGTCCCACCGAACCTCAGAAAGTAGTTGGAGCGCTAGGATTAAGGAACTGGGAACAATACAGGGGTTCGGGTTCGCCTATAGGGAAAAACCTCATCCTCAGCTAAACCCATCCGGCATCTGTCGAATGAAAATTCTAGCGGATTCAACGAGATGCTGAAGTATGCCTAAGTCTGGAACTCCATCCTTTCACCTTTTCATGGCTCTGAAAATACGTCTTGATAGCGTTTTTCACTTGCTTAAAGCGTCTCGTCATCAACATTGATTGCTTCTGTATACAGGGCCGCCGGTATCAAGCATGTGTCTGCCCGTGTTGGCAAACACATCGCATTGACACTGACCGGTCAGAACCGACCCGATCGGTTGGACCGGATTGATGGGTTGGACATAGCAACCCAAGATGGGCATCTGTTCCTATCCTTGGATTTCTTATAAGGAACAACATGTTTAAAACATAATTAAAAATGCATTTCCCATATTCACCAGGTTTCGGGAAACAAACGCAATCACCTTATACAAGCAATGTCCTGAAATAGCCGCAGGCAACAGTGGTCATATAATTTATACTGTCATCTAATATATGGGCTCTAGATGGTTCTAGGTATTGATTGACCAAATTTTGACCAAAGTCATCCCTAGCCTTCCAAGACGACTACAAGAAAGGTTGAGCTGGAGTAGTTTAGACTTCGCTGTAAAACAGTTAACTCTTCGGGATTCCAACAGCTGAAATCCATGGTCGTTCTCATTTTCGATCCTTCCCCCCCCCCACCTTCTCCGCACTCTTCTCCTCTGGAGCCGGCTCCATCTGGACGAAGCAGCGCGGATGAAGCATGATGAAGCTCCCCTCCAAAACTCACCGGTGAGGGTCCAAAACTGTGTTGAAGAAGGGTTCCGTGGTCCCCAAATAAATAGAAACGGTTTCCAATACATTCTTAGTGGGGATCTACTTGTCTATCTATCTGGGGGTCTATATAAACCCCTCTTAAGGGGACACCGCTCAAATGTTGTTTCATGAATCCATACGAGGTACCGTGTGGGCATCCGTGTGCACCATCCAACATTGGACGTCCGAAGGGGCGTTTCGTTGCACGAAGCTCTACATGCTCCGGAACCCAAGACCCTCAAACCCCATCATCCCACCTCAAGAGGGGCATTTCTACTTCTCTGCGAATACAGTAACTACAGTAACACTAGACGCTCGACATGTCGACAAGAAATTTCACAAGGCTTCACACTGTGACATGTTTCATAAGGCTTCACACTTGGTGAAGAAGATGGGTTTCGGTGCTCCAAGAAAGTTTCCAGACATCATATCAAATCCTCATCGCTGAGTACATCTTTCAATTTCGCACTTCTGGAAACACTCCTCAAATTGCCATCATGGCACTGCAGAAGGGTGGTGCCCGTTACAGGTGCATCGCTAGTAGTAACAAGTGCAGAAGCTCTTGCGCGTTCCTTAGGTTCCTTTGGTTCCTTTTGCGGCGCAACAAGGAGGGCCATGGCCATCAAGTCCTACGTGACCTAAAGAGTGATGTCCTCTAATAATTATCATAAAATCAAGAGAGATCTTCATGTTTACTTTGGTTTCTGATAACGTCGTTGGTTTTTATTCGCTTTATATTTTTTTTTTTTTGGTTCTTGGTTCGTCTAATAGCCATTATCTATCTCTCCTCAGCTTCGGGTGCAGAGACCGGACTCCCCGAGAGTCGCCGAGAGTCCGCCGGTCGGGAACGCAAGCAAACGGCCGCCTCGCCGAAATGGAAGACCGGTCGGTCCGACTTCACACCTACTAAGACTGGTATGTGAACCAAAAGGTGGAACTGGTCGGAGGTGGAACTGGTCTGTTTAAAAGAGAAACACATATGGTTTATAAAGTGTAACGCCCAAATCAGGACTGGTGGGAGGTGGACTGGTCTCGGGCCTCCAGCTGCACCGAACGAGAACAACAACCCTCGCCACACCTTCGCCGCCGTGGCCTTCGGCGCCGTGGACTCCGCCCCCTTCGCGGGCGACTCGGGCAAGGCCGCCGGTGGAGCCTCAGAGATTCCCCCATCCAAAGCCGATGCATGCATCGACTCTCCAAAGGAAGGGTCAAGCTGTCAACCTGTCTGTTTCCCCCCCACCCAAAGACATGGAACTTGGCATTGAATACTAGTGCCTTACTATAGTGCCTTACTAGTAGTAACTAAGAAGCTATTAGAAACAAGTGCCTTACTAGTATAGTAACAGTAACAAGTGCATCGCTTCTATTAACATGACATGCCTCCATTTGACCCCCACCCACGCCCGGAGACGCCCCGGTCTACCCATGTCTTCGTCTCGGCCGTCCAAAACGGATCGGTCCCAGTCGTGGCGGTGGTGTCGGCGAGGCGGTGACAACTTGCCCCCTCCACAAAGAGATGATGTTGATGATCAAACATCAGTTGGGGGATCAAACAGGTGGGGGGTTTTTAGGGTTTATAGGGACTGGTTTAGGGTTTAGCACGGAAGTTGGATGATCAAACAGCTGGAAGAAACTCCCAACTTCCCAAAGATCATCCACTGCGCCCTAACCCATCCAATCCGCGCGTCGACCCAAAGGGTCGACACCTTCGACCGCTAGCCCGAGTTCCACGCAGCAACGTCCTCCGGAATCTGGCTAGGCACCTGCGTGTGGCAGGGAGAGGCCCAATTGATGGGCAGTCCGACATGGCAGTCCCAGACGGGTCGTGTCTGGGTTTGGAGCTTAACCCTTTTCTAACCAAGTTCGATCTGTCAGACCGTGTACGGTTTTTCACGAGATTCGTGAGATTCGTGGAGTGCCCCCCCACTGCCCCCCCAAAAAAAGTGAAACAAAAGGGTGAAGAACTCAATGGTTCTCCACTTACTTCCTGGGTCTGGATGGGTGGCCCAAATTGCGGGACCGGACCGGACGACTGGGAGCTGCTATGTATATATATACCCCCAGGCCATCGGGGTGTCCGCTCTGAAACGAGGTGATTCGGGAGGTCACCACCCCTGGCACCGGGGGGCCCTGGTAGTGACCGTGTGGCAGATGGCCGTGTCTTGAAACCCTAGGGCTCCTGGCCCACCTCCTGAGGTGACCAGTGGGTTCGGTGGGCCAGGGGTGGGTGCCAGAGGGGTCTAACCATCGAACTTGAGGAGATGGGCCAGGAGCCCCTCCCAGTTCAACCCCCTTTGGTTCAAGGAACGACCAGTACCAGCCATGGAACGACCAGGACCCTCCCGTTTGGGGTGTCGTGTCTATTTTTTAGCCCCCAACAGCTGTGTCAGGGGTGTCCATGAACCACCCCGACTGGGGGTCCTGGTAGGGTGCCTCCCAATGAAACATTCACGCAATTCACGCCCATAAAGTGATCTTCCCACCCGCCAAGGTCCACCCTTCAACCCCCAACCCCCAGAAACTCCAAGAAACTCCTTGGAAGATCACGTCCATGGACCACTGAAACCACCCCCAAGGGCCATGGTTAATAAGCAAAATCAGGGCCCCCGGGCCATCGGGGTGTCCAATGGACTAGCTCTTTAGAGGTGATTCGGGAGGTCCATTCACCACCCCTGGCACCGGGGGGCCCTGGAAGATGACCGCTCGTGTCTGAAAATCATCGCAGTTGTTGTTCCCCGGCCTCTTGAGTCGCCACCTGGCCAAGGCTGCACGCCGTGAGCCAACCCCCAGGGCTCCAGTCGTACCTACTCAGAAGGTATGACTGGACCCTCTCACCTTCTCAGAAGGTACTTGAAGGCCTTTAGGGAAAGGACCTGGGATTACCATGAGATCATCAAATTCGCAAAAAGAAGTCATACAGCTTGGAACGTCGAACAACACTCAACACCTTCCCGGCCCCCAGTTTCGGGGTGTAAAATTATAGCCCTTTAGAGGTTAAGGGATGTCCATTAACCACCCCTATCCGGGGGCCCTGATACATAGTATGTGCCAAGGGATGTAAATAGCTTCTTAGACTCTTATCGGGTAAAGGGATGTCCAAAAACATATATGCCAACCACCCAACTGACCCGGTCTGGGCGTTTGTCGGCGGGGAGCTTCCTGCCAGTCCCAAGCTATGTCGTGTCTGGAATCTAAAGACGCTTCCCTAGCCAATGGTATGACTGGACCCCCCTGTCACCCAGCCCAGTCGTACCGAACCTGAGGTTCCGTACGACAGCACGAGCCCTTCTGGGAGCAACTGGGGCAGCATTGAAGACTCCCCTGGAAGGCCCTGAAGACTTCGACCAGTCCACCAAGGCCCCCCGGTGCCAGGGGTGGTGAATGGACATCCCGAATCACCTCTGAGCTAGTCCATTGGACACCCCGATGGCCCGGGCCCTGGGACGGTGTTTCCCAAACACTCCATGGGACTGCCATATATGCCGATCAATTGACCTCCAAAACCATCCCAATTGATCGGCATATATGGCAGTCCCATGGAGTGTCTGGGACATGGCCATAGCCAGGTGGGCCTTGGAAAACGTCGACCCTCCGAGCCCCGCAGCTTGGGCATCCGAGCCAGATAGGCCAAGGCGACCACGAAAAGGCCCAGTCCCAGCCAACGGAGGGACTCGGAGGCGGGACGTGGGGGTTCGATGGCCGGACTTCCAAAGGGGTGGTCTATAGACCAATGGAGGGTTCCACTACTAAACCCAACAAGCGGATCAGGATGCAGAAAGGACAATCAGGAGATTAGAAGGTGAGACATGGTCAAACTGACATGTCGTAGAACTGGCGCTGCGTGACAAACAATGAAGTCCAACTGTCATACCGAGCCCGATGACGCCAGAAAATCCCATAGCTGAGGACTTTGACATGTTCTTGCTGCTCGAATGGCCTAGGGATGCCATTGGGGCCTATGGGTGAGACGGTCTAAGTCCTAAGAGTCCTAGGGCCATGGTGATGAGGCAGTGGAGGAACTGCGCTGTAGGAAGAAAGGTGGCGAAATGATTCGCTATATAATATATCTCTTTCAGTTTGTGGTCCAGGATCTGGCAAAACATAAAACCATCCTAAAGCATACTCCCCGGAAGCGGGTTCACCCACATGGAAAACAAGAATCACTATCACCTTAATCAAAGCCAATGTCCCCAACACATTTTAGCTGCCTTAGCTCAGTGAAGCCCGACTTGTTTGAGACCTCCAGCCTACCAACCGCCACTCCAAGCCATGGCATTCTGTTGTTTTTCATGCCAAACCTGGCATCATCTTCAGCTCGCGCCCTTTGGCTCGTGGAAAAACTCAGCTCAAGAAGCACGAGTTATATCTCTCTCGTTCGACGTGTGAAAACACGGCAAAATCTCCGATATCCAGAAGGTTCTGCCACTTCAGCATGTCCTCAAGCCTCAAGACCCTGCCTCCTTTGAGCAATTCATTCCTTGGAAGAAGTAGCAGCGATGCATTCCAGACTGCGAGATAGTCGGGGAGGAAACACATTTGTTCCCTACAGGTTCAGTCTGACTTAGTAAAACCTGGTCCTGAACACCTCATTTACAGGTGTTCTATGTATTGATCAACTCCAGTAAAATGAGGTCTTTGGTTCATTGCACCACAGGTTACAGTATTTAAAAAAACAACAAGAAACACACATGTCCATACCTTCCAGAACTCCCTGAGCCTTCTCAGGGAGAGAAAAACGGGGAAAATGAATCCAATGCATCCGGTGAATCTTCCCAAGTGAAAAAGGGCGATCTGAGCATCTTCACCAGATTTGGACCCACACTCGTGACTGGAAGTGGAAGTTCAGGAAAAAACAAGGAATCCGGACACCAGATTCTTCCTCAAATGGTCTTTGTTCCACTGCCATGCACACCATCTAAAGGCTGCACACTATCTGCACATTGGCTGCACACTATCTGCACATTGCAGAAGTGTTGTGTTCTCAAACCCATCGCTGGGGAGTGTTGCTGGGCTCTCCTTAGAGCCATGGTGTCGATGGAGTGGTTGGACTGGACACCTGTGGTGTCAAAGAAGAATACCACGGTCAAGACCGGCCCCCAAGGAAACGGTTTTCCACTTCTGGACGAATACATCACATCCTAACATGTGAATATTATGTATTATATTACCTACATTGACATACATTGACCCATTTATACCTCTTTGCAACCATCCCAATGTTGGTAAATATGACATGCATGGAGAACATAGACATAGATGGATGACATACTAGTATAGATGATCGTGATCCCGAAAGGAGAATGACCTTCCTTCACAAACAGGGGTACGTACCATCCACTTCCATGTGATATTTTCCTCGGAGCGTAACTCCGGCTGAAGCCATCCAGGTGATGAAGGTGGGTTGTCCCGGCGGCCCCTTCAAACCAATCCAACAAATATCCCAAACCTTCCGTTGGATGCACATCTATGTCCGGTGCATGTGGGGGTGGGAAACCACGTTGCATAAGAATAGCTGAGTGCCACCACACACCCTAATCAGCCTCTTGCCTCAGTCTTCTAGGTTGTGGTGGTGAACATCAGGAGGATTTGCGGTGAGTTTCTGACATCAGAGCTGGTTCACCTGATGTTTATTGCAACCAGCTGTTCTTCTCCACAGCTCTGATTAATACCAGCTGTGATTCAATGCAAACTTCAAACTTCGCTCCCATAGACTCAGCTCTTTACATTAGACTCCGCTGCTCAGCTGCCTCCCACATCTTCAACATCCAACCACTCCCATCGCTTCATCTCTGATCAAATACAGCTTCTCAGCTTCGAGCCAGCTCCAGCGGGTTGTCCTTGGAATGAGGATGGTCTGTTTGATCCTGCGCCATCTTGAAGTGGCCCATGTCGACCGTCACCCGTAGCATCCCATAGCCAAATGGCTCTGTCACAAGTCGGCGCCGTGAATATCTTTCAGCTATATAAATGACGCACTTAGTGGGCCGGGCTCCCTCTCTCTCTCTATCTGTGTGTCTCTCTCTATCCCTCTCCCTCCCTCTCTGCAAACCAGCTTGTCTCAGCAGGCACAAGCAAATTGCTTGCCTTTTTGGAATGTTGATGATTTTTCCTGTCCGAGCAAAGTTGATCTTTGACCTATATCACCCCGGGATTCCAATGGCCATTGATTTATATAATGGCCTATATATCCCGAACATCCCGAACAGCCGTTGTTGTACCAAGGAATTCTGCAAATCTTGACATGGTCTATAGTTTTGTTATGTGCTGATGTTACGAGGAGCTGGAGTCCTTGCCTCGCAAGGCTCGAGAAGCTGTGCGGTGACTCGGGCGGCGTCGCCAGAGACCCAAAGTGGGACGTCTCCCAAGCCCTAGGGAGTACCTTCTCAGAAGGTACTTAGTGCCTCCAAACCTACATAACAGTGTCTCCAAACACCGTACCTGAGAAGGTACGGCTGGATCCCTAGGGATGTCTGATGGCGGGCGGCGTGGAAGCCGTCCACTCGGCGGCGGCCCTCCGGGCAATCCCCATGATTCCTCGGCACCGTTGCGCCGGTGGCGCGTGGGCGCTGGGCCGCCACTTCAGCATCTCTCGGGAAACATCAAGAGCTTTGGCCACAAAGGGCTATACCAAAAACATGCCCAGACCGAGTCTGACGGTCTGACTGAGTTGGTCTTACATGCTATTCTTACGAGCAAATTTGCAAAGGGCACTAGGCCTCGCTAAGTGGCCATTGATGACCTCATTCTACTGGAGTTGGTCAAGTCAATGAGGTAAAGGAACAGGTTTTGCTGGGCCTTTGGACCTGCAAGGTCTACAATGTTCCAAACAATTAGGCCAATAATTTAAAGCTGACTGTATAGGTTAATTAAGCTTAGACACACTGACCGGCTAGGACCTGGACACCTCGGGGGTGCAAAATCGAAAAGGCCTGGGGATCCACAGAAACACGGCACACACGACCAAATCAAACAAAGACATTGACTCCCCCGGTTTTTGGTTGACATCTGATTCACGGAGTGTGGACCTCATGTTCTCCAACCGCGGGAGACCACCCAGCGGCGTGGTTTTCGCGTGTTCTCCGCCGTTCGGAAAGCTTCGAGGGAAGCGTTAGCAAACCTATATAATCCATAGAATTCCAAAGGATTCATGGGACAGCAGTCCTATATATGGCCTACGATTTTGGGTGGTTTTCATGTTGGTCACAGCCGTCCCATGGATCGCCTGGGCGGACTGGGAAGTTTTTGCCTAGGGTGATTTTAATGAAAGGTAGAAACAAAAAGCTACTAGGTGAGGTTGGAGGCCATTACTACTAGCAAGAAGTCCATTTTCCATACATGGATGGTCTGGCCAGGAAAAAACATGAAACTCATACATTGAGGAACATCCAAGCGCTGGCAACCCTCAAAACCCTTCGCACGTCTAGAAAGCATCCTTGCTTTCCAAGCAGCCCCTCGAAATGCCAACCTGGCCCTACCAGCCAAGCTTGGACTTCATGTTGCTGAAGAGCCCCGGCTTCCCTCCCGCAGCATTGGCATCCGCCGCGGCATCTGCCGCTCTGCGCTTCGCCACAAGGTGTTTGAAGCTTTCCTGTTCCTGCGATGTTCCGGCCGTGAAACGCCATCAAACATGAGTAAGCTATATATAATATATATATATATATATATCCATTGGGCACCCCTACCCCACACTACCTATAGTATCTATAGGCTTCCATTGGGCACCCCTTAGAGGGTCCTGGTATATATATTATATTGTTTAATTATATATGGTGAACTGGTGCTGTAGTCCAAACATCCCGTCGTCAAACAGTAAAGAGTAAAGACCATCAAATTGGTTGAGCTGGTTTTGTCTAAAAAGTCTGCCACAGGATCGAGTCAATATCCAGTGCAATTCAGTTCTTCGGGACATACAGTGCCAAACCTCGAAACCGGAGTCTCTGATTCAAAGCCTGGCAACCACAACGGGTCGTTGACCAAAAAATGGCCTTCCAGTCTGGCCCATGCCATCAGGTTCCATGTGGACCATCCTGTCTGGACATCAATCAGTAGTAATTAGGGTAGTCCATTAGGGTAGTCCATAGGAAGGTCCAGTCCATAGGAAGGTCCATAGGAGTACCCTAGGACTTCCCATTTGCACTACCATCCATTAGGGTAGTCCATTAGGGTAGTCATGCAAATGGGATGGTCCTGGAAGATGTTGCATTTGGAGAGTTGACCGTCCACACCGCTGGGCAGCCGTCCTGCTCAATGAAGTGCCGAGCGGTGTCCAAATAGGCCAAGTAGTCCTCCCGCAAAGCAATCACGTCCCAACCTGGTCCACTCTGACCCAGGTCTCAACCTGGTCCTGAACACATCATGAGTCGTGAACACGTGTATGATCAACTCCAGTCTTGCGAGGTCCGTTCCTGACCTGTAGGGTAGTCCAAATACTGAAACCAAACAAACCACCGGCCTTCTCAGATGCAAAACGACCCTCCAATGCCCCACGACTAAAAAAAACACATCCTTCCCCATCCAGCTCAGGTGGAGTCGCCACTCTGAACACCTCGCTTTTCTCCGCGGCACCGCCGCGCACCGTGGTTCCCAGCACGGCGGTTCCTGGTGCGTCCGCCCGTTGGGTGAGCCAGGGTGGGGCTCATCCTCACCTCGGCCGCGGCCGCTGAAGCGCGATTCGCAACGCGGAGCGAAGAAGCCTCTCAGCCTATCCTTGGAATTCGCTGCAGCAAGGGCCAAATACTGTACACTCCGACTCACTAACATGGAAGTGGAAAACACCCTGTTTGTAAAGGAAAGTAGTCTTCCAAGAGGCCATTTTCCACTTCCATGGTAGTGAGTCAAAGGGTAACTCATATGTCGCAGGATAGGGGATTCATTCAGGCAACAGGAACATCACACATCACCTGATCAGCCAAACCAGTGGTTTTTTTTCGGAGGTGCGGGGGGTGCATCGAGTTCCACAGAACGGAGTTCCTACGAACGAAACCACTCAGAGAAGGGGGGGACGAACATCGACGATCTCCAGCACCAGGCAAGCCATTTCAGGTCCACCGGCTCTGTGCATCCCAGGGACGACTAATGGGACTGCCGAGAAACGGACTGCCGAGAAACGGCCAGGGGTGGTGGTGCCAGGGGGGTCTGGCTTGATCGGCATGGAGTCCAGTCTCTGGGCAGGTCCGGCTCCATCGACCCCTGGGACTTCCCTGTCCAGAGGTAGCCAGTGACCTCGGACCCGGAAAACCAGGGGTACCGAACTGGGAGACGTCGGTCCGTTCGGGTCCATCAACCTCGGTCCGAAACGGCCATGTGTTCGCCCAGGTGTGGCAGGTGAAGCCGTGGAAAACGACATGTGGAAGACACGTCGTTAAAGGCATTGGTGGTCCGTGGTCCGTTTTTGTTGGTGGAGTCCCTATGGATCCACTGCCAACGTACCTCAGGTTAGGTAAGACTGGACCCTCCAAGAATACGTCTCCAATCACCGTACCTCAGAAGGTATATGGATCCATAGGGGATGATATCCCTTAAGGTTTCTGCATTGGACACCATTTCAGTGAAACGACGAAGAAGAACTGATCTGCTGCTCGGCTGCTGTACTCCGTCTCTGAAGAGAAGGAGTTGCGGAAAGGTAGGAGCTCTAAGGCAAACTGTTGTGTCCTTAGCCCGAGGGCCTTCCGAAAGGCCTCACGACCCTGCTGCAGTCAAGGTTTTGCAAAACAAAAGCCAGTCACAAAAGGGTGCCAGACTTGGAGGAAGTCGGGGTGCCCCTGTCACATCCACTCACTGGATGGGACCAAAAGCCTACCCCGATATGTGACTGCTGGAGCTTTCCTCTCGATCATCAGTGCCCCAAACCCTTCATGGTGGAGCCTAATATGGCCTACATTCACCACCCCCAATTGCCAAACCACCCAAATGGTAGACACTCCATGGGACTGCCATAATATGCCTACCATGTAGGCAGTCCATGGCAGTCCCATTCGTCACGCCTCTCGACCCAAACAGCCTCACAGGGCCAGGCCGTGCCCGGTGAGCAGTCGAGACCGCCCAAAGACTCCATGCACTGCCAGACCTGGAGTCAACCTGTTTGTACACCAGAAAATGGGCAGTAACCGGGTAGCACCTCTTGTCTATGTAGGGTACAATGTCCCATTTTCTATGGCACGAACTGGACTGTGTCCAGACCTGTCTTTCATCAAGTCCAGTCCCGTGAAGCTGGGCTGGTCCGGTCGAACGTTGGTGATGATAAGTCGCTTCCCTACCCGTTTGGCCTCCAGTCGTACCTTCTGAGAAGGTGTTTGGGATGGGTGCCAGGAGGGTCCAAATACCTTCTGAGGAGGTACTTGGAGGTGTAGGGCTAGGGCTCCTGGCCACCTCAACCTCCTTTTCAGTGAAGGTGGGACTGGGGTGGGTGCCAAAGGCCTTCTGTGCCGCACCTGAGGAGATGGGCCAGGAGCCCAAACGGGAGTCTTTCAAGATAGAATCAGGGTCCGGAAAGGGTTGGGTTTTTTGGTTTGTGTCCAGGCCAAAGCGTTTCGAGGTCGAAGGACTCCTTCGGGCACCTTGACGGCATGAGTTTGACCTCATCTGGAGATGATCATACCAAACTATGCCAAAACCATCCACAAGCATACCTCCCAAAAACCAACTCAGCTTGAGGTTCCTCACCCAGCTAACCAGTGCCTGCAAAGAACAAGCACCCGTGGGACTACCCGCGGGGTCTGAAGCTGAACCTATATAATATATATATATATAGTATTATATATATAACCGGAACCAACCATATCCTCAGGTTCGGTGGTTAGACCCCTCTGGCACCCACCCCAACCATATCCTCACCTCAGGTGGGCCAGGAGCTCAAACGGGAACATTTAGAAAACAAAAACGAAGGTGTTCAGGACTGGTCGTTAGACTTGTCGGGAATGGTTCGTTCGACTGAAACATCTTGAAACCCATTTGTTGGCCATGGCCAGTTCTCAAGCATGGTTGGCCCCCCAAAAGCTCAAGCCGGGCCCTCAAGCCGGGCCCTCTCTGCCCCTCTCCCACCGAAACCCAAGCCAATTAATGCTTGTTAGGAATCCAAAGGCCGTCCCCCTGAGGGAAGCTCACTTCCTTGGTCTAAAAAGCGGAACGTTTTCGTGGTGCACGTTCCGCTCGGAACGGCATGGTGTAAAACCGATCTGTCAAAACCATATTTAAAACCTATACACGCCAAGATGCGATTGCAAATTGACGTATTTCCATGAGATCACCTGGATTCTCTAAATGATCTACCTCGGACACGTATGGGTCCCTGTTTAACCCTGGGCATATCGGGCATGTCCCATCCCGAATCCGGGTCAACCGTCCCAGGTCTTCGTCCTTCGACCGGGGCGGGTGACACATGGCCATGGCTCGTGCCGGTGAAGTCATTGGATTTGCGGCTTCGGAAGCTTGAAAACAACTAGAACACATTCACCACATTCAGAGGATTTAACATGATTTAACTATTTAACCATAGGGAACATAACAAATCTCCTGAGAAGGTGGGGTGGGTGCGGAGGACGAATACCACCGAACCTGAGGAGATGGGCCAGGAGCCCAAGACCGGATGAAATCATGGAGTGGCATTGACCGGTACCGGAGCAATGGTCTGACCGGTCGAACTCGAGGTCATCCACGTAGCCACCAACAGAGGTTAAGTGACCTGAACTAGGACCCGTCATCAGGGGTACCGAACTGGGATAGTCTATAGGGTTCTTCAACCTCTGTTGGATCCACGTACCCAATTTGATGATTTCGTGTAAGAATCAGCTCAAATGCTCCAGCTTCACCCCAAAGAAAGCTCACCACATGGTACAACATGGAACAAGCCTCCCGGAAGAACATAGAAGCCCTGGAAGTAGGATAGGTCTCTGGAAGAACATGATCTTGAAACCCCAGTTCCACATGCAAACACAATCAAAAATCACCAAATTCCGACTGTCGGCGGACTCTCATCGAAGCAAAAACAGTTCATTAAACAGCTGCTATAACCCAGACACTCCATGGGACTGCCATCTATGCCGATCAAGCCAGACCCCCCTGGCACCACCTCTGGCCGTTTCTCGGCATATCTACGGCAGTCCCAGGTTCGGGGTCGTGTCCGGGTCATGGTACTCTTCGGACCCCAGACCCGTGACGTTCCACCCTCCAAATCGGAGCCCAACACCTTGGACGGCCTTGGGGCAGCTGGTTTCTCCGTCACCTCTCGGATCCTCTTCCCGATGGAGGACCTTCGCCCAGCCGCTTCATCCAGTGACTCCACCAGCGGCTGCAAGCTGGATTTCACCTCCGCGATTTGACTGCTGCCCATGAGTGGCAGCTCTGGCTTCTGTGGCACCTCCACATGGAGACCGATCATGGCAGTCTCAGGTCCGTGAGTCTTGCAGCTCTGGCGCAGTCTGACGTCTCAGGTCTGGAGCCGCGAGGCGGTGGTCGGAGCCCAAACCCAAGCGCTTAAACACTCCATGAAACTGCCATATATGCCTATCAGTTGGAGTGGTGCCAGAGGGGTCTGGCTTGATCGGCTATGCCATACATGCTGGGTCACGTACCAGCAACCTACCGACTCTACGAGGTCTCCTTTGGAGGGTTGTTCGGCCACAAGCGCCCGGCCAACCATTGGTGAGGCAGGGAGGGTGCTGGTATGCAAGTGCGGCCGACCATTCCCTAAAACCTCCTGGCCATTCCTGGCCCATATCCTCAGGTTCGGTGGTTAGACCTCCAAAGCCCACCCGAAACCATATCCTCACCTCAGGTGGGCCAGGAGCCAAAACGGGATTTGGACCCATTTGGTGCTTTTGGGGTGGATCCACATGGTCGGCGGAGCGGGGGAAGCCTCCAAGAAGCAACGGTCGACCTCGGAGCAGCGAAAGATCAAGGATGGATGATAACAGAGTTTACCCAGTCGAGACTCTTTCTGAAGACCCCAAGAGAAACAATGTTTTTCCTTTGAATGAACCCGCTTGTTATGTCTTAATGGATGTTGATGGCCCATTTGGATGTGGATCCAAAAGGTCAACGAAAATCTATTGTGACAGTCAGGCCTGACACTTCTCCTTTTGCCCGATCTTTGGGCTCCTACATCCAAACCGTGTCTTGATACTACCCCTTCCTCACTTCTGTGCCCAACGTCAAGAAACAAACACCATCAAACACCCCATGCTGGGGCGCCCGGACGAAGCAGGAACTCCTGTGACGAGTTACTTCTTGCAAGATGCAGTGAACACAAGGCCGAGGCACTTTGCAGGCAGAACCCACAGAAACAAAATATAACAAAGATAAACCATCTTGAACAATCTGCAAATCGTCTATACCTATAGGGACCACCAACCCAGCTACAAAATCCTACAAACCTGATCCTTTTCAGATCAAGAAAGGAGGTCATCTCTGAATGGAACCATTTCCATCATCCTAGCCGGTAGACTTGCTGCATGGAGTTTCCTTTTCTGTTTTCTTTCCTCTCTCCGGTCGTGTCTTCATTTTGCTTCGGTGTTGGGGTTGTTTGGGCGAGCCAAAGGGAAGCGAAGGGTGTGTGCCCGAAGAATTGAACAAGTTGGTTGTGAGTATACCAGACCATCCATGTACGGAGTATTTACCGATGTTACATTGACCGATAAAACATCTTTTGCCACCACACAGTGATTGGCAAATATTTCAGTCCCATGGATTGTTGGGGAATAGAAAAAATCTAGTTTGCTTTCGCGTTTTGAACAAACAAGGTTAATTTTTTGTCCAACTCTTCGTTTTGAACGGGGGCACCCATCCCCCAACAAAATTAAAGGATGTCCACCTTTCCTGGCTAGGCACGTCTATCATTTGCAAACGGGAAGGGTGATCGGACGACATGGAACTTCCACATCAAACGAGTCTACCACAAACCCTATAGGCCGACAGCTTCTCCCAAAAGGGGATTAATCAACAGTCAACACACCCAACTGTATAATATGTGTTCATCACTATAAATTTGGAATATGCAAAACCAGGAGCAGCTCACCAATCAATCTGACATGACATGCTTCACCTTCTAGGAATCCACCTGCCTTCGAAGCTACCACGGGACCCCGCCCGCGGTCTGCAGGTTTTGCCCCGGGGGTCTACAACAAAGTGTCGAACACATCACCCTCAAAAAGATTACGCCACCGTCGACCCGAAACAGTTTGTGTTTTTGACTATCGAAACACTCTGCAACTAGAGATTGCGGCGAGACAAAGGAATAAGGCCAAGCAATGGTCGAAAACCAAGGAAAGGATAGCAAGGAGCCAAGAAATATGCCTTGATTTCGTAATTATTCTGGCATTCTGGTCATGGAATGATTATCCAAACAAGCTCAAGCCACGAAATGTCGCAAAGCTGAGCAAACTTAACATCTCTACTCCATCTCAAGCAACGAATCCACTGCCAAAGCTTTTCCAGGTAGATGGAATCATCAAGTGAGTCACCCGACGGCGCAAGAGCGGGTAAGCAAGAATGTCAACACTCGCAAGTCGTCAGAACACAACGTTCCAACTTCTTTGGAAGGAGAGCCCTTCTTATTTTGGACAAAGATTAAAGCACACCTAGTGTGAAACTCTGCAAGTTTAGTGCAATAAATAAAGAAACAAGACCACCAGGAAAGAAATTTACAGTATATATATATATATACAGAAATGTCTACAGGGGAACCTAACAAAAACGTCCTTGATATACATGTCTAGACCTCTCCTGAACAAAACCAATTAGCAGGATAGGGATTTTACCACATAACACACAAAGCTCCATAGACTGCATAGCTCCTGGACCGCAGAAGGAACCAAATGAAGACAAACAAACACACTTCTTGGGGCCCAAGGGGCTTGGCTCAAGGAGCCGAGATGTCTTTTCTGTCCGATGGATTCAACAGGATTCAACCTAAAGGAACATTCAAACAAAAGGAACCAAAAGGAACAACCAATAGGGGATTCAACCTTAAGATACCTGGAGAGCAAAACCGGGAGAGCCTTCCTTCCTTAGACCCTCACGTCCTCTCCCTTCACCGGTCTCGCCTCTGGGTGGTCTCTGGAACCGCTTCGGGCGCTTGTCGGGTCACCTGGCGCGGGCACAGCCAGCCACAGCCGGAACAACCGTGTGGAGTGAAGCGGAAGCATCCAACTACAAGCCTAGGCTTCCTGGCCCACCATTAATTTAATAGGCTTTACCGAATCAACTAAGGATTTTACACTACAAACACCAGGTCGTTCCCATTTTTTTAATAGTCTTGGAAGTCTAGGGACAAGCTCCTTTTGGGACACGCAACTGGACACGCAACAAGACCCAGCACCATGGAGTGATCATTTGGAGGGAAACATGCATACACTCCAACGAACACAGAAAACATGGTTAAGTGGATGGCACCCACTCTTTGTAGAGGAAAGTAGTCTTCCAAGGGGCCATGCCATCCACTTCCATGTGATGTGTTTGTCAGAGCGTAATTGTTTCTACAAGCCGCCCAAACCTCCGTGCTGGCCATGGTCGTCTTTGCTAGCCAGACCACTGATCCACCAGCCTTGCATCCTTGTCGGGCAAGTCGCGGAAAAGCGTATATTATGTTATATGTAAATATCCCTAGGGATCCACATACCTTCTCAGAAGATACTTGGGCCCTCCTGGCGCCTACATACATAGTCTCCAACATCACCGTACCTGAGGAACGGTACGACTGGATCCGGTATATGATGACCTCTTCGATGTTGCCAGTCTGAGATTTCTAGGGATCCATGTCATCTCGTTTGGGCCGGTGGTTTGGGCCGTCCCAGCCATATTTTGGTGTCTCCAATCCCCAGCCATCAGCCTTGTCAAAGGATATGGATCTATATACGGGATGGGCACCGCATGTGTCCACCTGGGGTGATGGCAAAGCAACAATGTATGTCGTACTCCGTAGACCCCAAAATGGTGAGAGCAATGAGCTATGTGCAAGGGTAAGCTCATCTTCTTGCAATTTCCAGAAGCGAGAGTCAAAAGACACTCTGAAACTTTCCAAGTCGATGTTTAGATGCATGCAGGACCACCTTCCTCGCAATATCAGTGTCACATCCTTGAACACATGGCCAAGACAAATCATTCAGCAATAGAGTGACGCAGAAAAGGCATGTCATGAGCACGATAACGATGTTCAACACATGCTTCAAGATTCATGTCTGTCAATGTGTCTGTATGTGTTTTTGAGTTCAGTCTCCATATAGGGCTCCAAATGCCTGCTCACAAGGGTCTGTAACGACCCTCCTGGCAAACACGCCAAACACCTTCTCAATAGGTGTTACTAGGCATTTGGAGCCCCAGCGTCTTACTGCTGAGGGTGGTATTGGTCTCTTTTGCACGTTGCAAGGGTACCAGAACAAACCATGGCTCGATCATACGAAGTGGACCTGCATTTCCAAATCGGACTGGAAAGGCGAAACGACAGCAAAGACTTTAGCGAAGTTACTCTACAGTACAACACAAACAACAAAAACATACAGAAACGCTTGATGATTCTACTTGCCCCCACAGCTTTGCCGGAGACTCACGGTCAATGAGTCAAAGGTTGTCTTCTGATTCAAGCAAAAGCCGTACAACTTCGGGACGACTCTATGGACCCTAGCCGTCCCCCCAGAAGACTCTCCTGAACCATGGCCAAATGCTAGCACGTCCGGGTTCTAGGCTGATCTTGTCATTCCAAAGGCGCGCCTTCGCAAGAACACGCCAGGTCCCCGCTTCCACCCAAACCCTCACACTGCCTTCACAAACAAAACACAAACAGCCTCAGCCGACTTCTGAGGCAAAGATTCGTGAATAATCCAGGCGCCAGCCCATGCTTTCTTGTTCTTGTTATATAGTGGGGTCCTTCCAAGTCCCCCCAGCAAGGAGCTTGGATGAAGAAATTGAAAGATCCACTGAAATCATTTGGATAGGAGTGTCCACATAGGCCATAGGTGACCCAGGTCAACCATAGGGTGACCCTGGTTGACCACATAGGTTAACCACCCTGGTCAACCAGGGTGTCCCCCTGCCATGACCATATCCAAATCAAGTCCTCAATATGGGCACACCAGGGGCAAAACACGGGTACCAGGGTCATCCTGTCTGGGTGTCCTGGCGTTCGACTACCCTACCCTACGTAAACAGCTCTCCTACTCCAGGGCACCCGGACAGGAAGTGCTAGGTATGAACTGTGGAGGGTCATGCCTGGCATGACTGGTGTACTGGATTCAAGCCTGGGCCGAACCCCCCAACGGACGTCCAGCGCGAGCGCCCGGTCGCCACGCTCAGCGACCGCCTGGCGCTTCAGCTCGATGACCTCTTGCCGGAGCTTCGCGCCTGGGCGGGGAGGGTGGAGAAAGGAGCGAGGAGTTTAGATAGACAGAGATTACAAGAAATAGATAGATAGATATATAGATGGATTGGATTGGATTGGATTAGATACGCTAGATAAGCAAATAGATAGATAGATAGATAGAGATAGATAGAGATAGATAGAGATAGATAGAGATAGATAGAGATAGATAGAGATAGATAGATAGATAGATAGATAGATAGATAGATAGGTGAATAATGATAGATATTGCTTGGACAATTTCGATTGACATGTGGCCATGAGGCCCAGGATGGTGCACTCATGAGGCCCAAGTCTTCCACCAGTTTCAGCCTCTACTTGGCCTCTACCAGGTCTTGAGAGTCTTGACACACCTTCATGTGAGCAGCGGACCAAATTACTTGTGTAGCCAAATGCCATTTGACATGATGATCCCTTTTGGGTGGGGACCAAGCCCTCAATGTCCAAACCAAAGCCCTCGGTCCATCGGTGACGGACGGGTCATGCCGTGACGGACGGGTCCTAGGGTCCCACGTCGCTTGGTGGGTCCAACACCTCGGGCCCTGGCTTTCTTTGGCCTTCTCCTGTCCAACTCAGCTCGAGAGACACCGAGGGAAAGCGAGGGAAACACGTTCTGCAGAAAACGAAAGACTTAGCATACTTGGCTAGAACCTATATATATATAATACACAGATATACACAGTATATTGGATGCAAGAATTGGGAATCTCCAAAAACATAGTGTTTAAACATCTTGAAGCGATGCTTGATGTCGTTGTGCTCACTGAGAAGCTGCTGCTTTGCATGTGTTGCCCAAGCTTCCAGTCGTTGGAGATCAGGAAGCTTAGTCCGTGACGACCGGATCCGGGGTTGCGCCTTTGCAGACCCGTCCGGGTAGGTTGACCATGTCTGGTCGTCTATTCTTGGTTAGACCGCTTGGACGACGATGGTGAGGTGGAAGGCCGAGCGATTATTGGTTTACTGTTAACTGACTGTTACAGGTCAGAGGACAAACCAAAATTATTATACAGTTCACTTTTGGTGGGGGAAAGGATGTTCTGGGTTAAAAGACCCACAGCCAAAGCCATGAAAAACCCTATGGATCCACGGCTGCCTTCTGAGGTACGGTGATTGGGACACTTTTATGTAGGCGCCAGGAGGGTCCAATTACCTTCTGAGAAGGTGGCAGTGGACCCCTAGGGATAGTTGAGGGGCTCCTCCAAACCCCTGCTAAGGCCTCGGATCCCAAGGATTCGCCCGAGCACACGAGCTCCGCGCTCCGCAGAACATCGCCTGTAGACCCCCTCCCTTTGGCTCCGCCTGCTCTGAGCGCTTCAGTACCCGCGCCAGTTCTAAAGCCTTCTCCCTGGGCATGCCTGGGCGCGCCAGGCCATGTCTGGCTCCCATCAAGTCCATCCACAGGAGTTTCCACCTTCAGTTTGCTTGGAACTCAAGGTTAACCTTCTGCCATCTGCTGGTTGACGCAAATGAACCCATCACCAAAAAGCAAGTCTTTGCAATGTCTTTGCTACCACTTTCTTGGCTGTCACCCGCGAATTTCTTAGATCTGGCCGCTGCCGGATCCGACATGACAACATTCAGATCAAAGACTCGGCCATCAGTACGCGGAGGTTCCCGAACCGCGCGTGAGAACTTCCTCACCCGCCACGCCCAAAATCTACAGCGACCTGTAAATCTACAGCGCTGGGCCGGCCTGTCCCAACCCTTTGGTACAAACAGTTTGGAGCCATCCTACCCCAAGAATCCGGCCAATTGGACAGGATGTTCGGGCCCCGGACTGTGGAGGGTCCATGAGGGTCCAAGGATTCCAACCGGGTAGCCCCCAGCAGCTTCAGCAAAGAGGGTGATTTGCTGGTCGTGGTCCCACCTCCGAAACCTCCGAAACCAAACACATGTCCCAAAACACTCGTGGACGGCGCATTTGCCTCATGTAGACTCTTGAGGACCATACACCCCCCAAGCCTGAAAAGGATGTTCAATTCAAATGGCTTACATCCCTAGGGCTCCTGGCCCATCTCGTCAGGTTCGGTGGTTAGATCCCCCTGGCACCCACCCCAACCATCGAACCTCAGGAGGTGGGCCAGGAGCCCTAGGGCATTGCAGGCTTGACCAGAAATCAAATGTGTAGGGCATACACTGGACCTTCCAACCGCGCTTCCGCCTTCCTCCCGCCCCCCCCAACAGCTCGCTCATGTCGTCTTGGCGGCTGTTCATCAGCTCGAACTGCCAGTCCTTGGACATGCCAGTCCAACACCGTAGTTTCGAACAGCTGCCCCAAGCATCAGGGGGCAAGAACCAACACCCAGGGAGTCAAAGACTATCAAATGAATGGTCACTGGTCTTTATGACTCCCAAACGGAATTTTCCTTGCTTTAGTTGGTCAAAGGTTTCTTTGAACTTCTAAACAAATCGCCTTGACATGTTTTGTTGCTCCCAGTCTCTATATGAGCGGTCCGCTCCACCGGTCTGGCGGTCCGCTCTAGGAGTCACCCTAAGCACGACTGGTGAAGGATCTGCTCTGCAGGAAACAGAACACATGCGATTCACCATGATTCACCCCATGCCAATTTCGAAACATACAAGAATCACCCTATAAATAATGCACATCATTTGATTTAAAGAAACTCGGTGTATAGTAAGTCCGCCTTTTCCGATCTTTTCGCGCTCCCAAACATGTCTCCCAAAATCCTTCACCAGGCCCGGTGAATAGCAAGCACCCTGCTGTTGAGGCTGGAGAAACCTAATGAAAACCTGGCTCGTTCTGACCGTCTCCAAGTCGTCTCCCGTTTCTCTGGGATTCCCTGGCGTAGTGGAGGTCACCCTCCTGAATCTCGCACGGAGAAGAGCCGCCGTCCCATGTTTGCATGTGAAGTACCAGGTGAGGTTGAACAGCCCTACAGCCCATCCATGCCCATCCCATATGATCCATATGTACCACTGTACCACTACACAGAATCCAAAAATGTCTCTCAACCTCTTTCGGTTGGCACTGATTGATTTTCCCACATAGTCACATAGTATATGGTGTTCATTTCCATCAGTGAGTGGACAGCCTTGAGAAACTGTTCGGTCGGTGTTTGATTTGATCAAGACTTTGAGTTTGGTATATTGCACCTGGATTTGCTCAACAGCTACAACCGTTTGGACAAAAACACTCAAAACAACAAACATCATGCAAGATGTCTCAAGCTCCGAGTTCTGACCCTATACTACTTGCTCAACGTCTCAATCTTGCATGTGCAGAAATCTTGTCTGCAACCCTGCCATCTTTCTTCGCAACCTGATTTCAGCTGACGTGACGACTGTCCTTAGAGCTGTCTAGTGGGAAATCCCCAAATCCCTTACTATAAATATATATATATATAGCTTGGGTCTATCCTATTGCCAGTAACAGCGGATGATGGTTGGTAATAGGACAGGCCCAATATAAAGCACCCTCCAACAAGTCACCACCTGCCACGTCTCCCAAACGGTCGCCGTCTCTCAAAGTACCCACCACGTCGGAGACCGTCGTTATATATCGTGTCTTTTTTTTTCTCCAGTATCGATGGCACAAACACCTCACAAACCTGAAGATCTTTTAGACAAATGGGGGTCCATCTCAACCACCCAACTGAAAGGGCCCAGGACGTGCGCTCGAAGCTCTGAAAGGGCCCAATGTACTCCGAAATCCCTCATCACCGCGGCGAAGCAAACGCTCGGAGCTTCCGCCTGCTCTGGCAATCCATCGGTGCTTTCAGCCTGCCCAATGGGTCGACAGAATTCCGCGGGTGCCCCTTCACAGCAAAAAGAACACATTCGACAAACATGTCAGAGCCTTTCCCTATACCCAAACACTCCATGGGACTGGAATAGTAAAACTTAAACAAAACAGGGGACTGTGAGTGCAGTTTCTCTTGGTTTAAATGAGTTAAATATATTAAAAGCGTCATCAATGAGGCAAATGTCTAAGAACGATTCCATCAATGGAGCGTCTGCGCTAGTCCAGTCCATGGGACTAGACTAGCCGATCGCTTGGGTGAACAGACGGTCAAGCGGCACGAGGTCCCCCCCTGCAGCAAGGCTTCCAGTCCCACCTCTTCGGGTTTTCGGTTGGTCCTAGAGTCCTACATCTTGGACTTCGGCTGGGGTCTTGTTGCCAGGATCGTTTTGCACCCTGCAAGGAACAACAACAACAACTACTACTACTACTACAACTACTACTACTGCTACTACTGCTGCGACTGCTACAAATACAAACGGCTCATCTTGCTGCTAGTCTCCAACAGGTCTCTTCTCACTTCCAAAAAACCTTCGACCAACAACACAGCTCCTGGCTGCGCTCGTTCACGGACGAGTTCACGGAGGCTTCGCTCGTGGCTTGGCTCTTTGCTAAAATAGATCCCAAACGCATGCAGCCAATATAGGCACATCACTGGGGTGGTTTCAGGGAATAGGACATAGCGTGGAAATAGCAAATCGGTTGTCAAATCAGTCCGTAGAACGTGAACATGATATGTTATGAATATGTTCAGGTTTCTTCATAAATCATTAAAAAAATTAGTGGATTGAGAGTAAATGGCACCACCCCAAAATGTCCTCTAGATGGGGTTCCATATATAAACCATCCAACTTGGGGGCTCTTGTGCCATCTACTCTGAAACCACTGTACATCATCTCAGCAATGTCAAACAAATTACAAACAAATAGCCATATAGATACATCCGGCCCTTCCCAGGGGAACAAGAAGACAATAGAAAACGTAGCACGCCATGTGATGTCCAACAAGTATCAAGTATATTCTGGAGTGCGGCCCTTTCCTCTCCACACCATTGGCCCAACCGCATGAAAGTGACCTTCGACATGCGGTTGTGAGCCACAAATGGTAAAAACTGTCAGTACATGTCTGCACCTAGTTCGGCAGGAAGGCAAAATCTGCTTCCCCATCTATTGTATTTGTATGGGTCAGTACGGGTTGTCAGTGGAACATGATGCTTTCATGGGCAACATTGAAAATAAAAAGTGTCCTTTCGGGTAGAAGAACAGGATATGGGATACATTTTAATGCTGTCACTAAATGTCACTAAATTTTCCTGTCAGTTGACCAAGAACGAGGGAGGAATGTCAAATGCACAGTGAAATATCAAAGCAAGAACCCACTTATGGCCCATGCTCCTGCCTTTTCAAAGCCCTTTCACTGATGGTGACCAGTGGACTGGTGGTCACTGGTGGTCTTACCGAAACATAAAGTTTATCGAGAAAGCACGATGGCGCAATGCATTCCATCTCTAAAGAGCGCTGTTTCATCCAGGACCCTGCAAATGGTTTGTCAGTGTCGTTCTCGTGTCTTTATGCCAAATGCTTAAGAATATCAAACAATCCATGTACAAGTATGAAATATGTGCCTACTTTTGGGGAGATGTTGGTTTTGAAGGGTCAATGTACTGTATACATGGATGGTCCGCAGAACTTTTGGGTCAAATTGCGTAAAGTATTATAAAGTGTCACTTAGTATCCGACCTCCGGGCGACAATGGCTGGGCCCCTCAAACAAGGAGCTCTGACTCTCTTTTCCTATATGCCCTAGAGATCCCTAGAGCTCAAAAGTACCTTCTGTGGTTAGTAAGAATAAACACTGAACCTCGGAAGGCATTCGGTGCCTGATAGGGGTCTTCATCCCAAGCTGTGCATCTAAGTGACCCTTTTCATGCCTAAGTGACCTCATCTTGGCATCTCAGCTTTGGTCACCTTGAAGATCCTGCGGGCACACCCGAATTTCTGGAGGTTCCCCATCTTCAGGCGTTTTTCCCTGACCACGGTGGCCTCTTCTTCAGGCTTCAGCGGCTCATGGCCAAGACCTTGTCACGAGGCGGGGAGGGAAGGTCTATAGGTGCAATGCTTAAAATAGGGCTCCACTATTACCTCCTCAGAAGGTATGACTGGACACTCCTGGCACCCAGCCCAGTCCCACCGAACCTCAGAAGGTACGACTGGAGCCCTATAGGGGCAATATTGACATAATAAGGAGAGCTCTCAGGCAACGACCCCTTCAAAGGAACATCAACCAGTCTCCCCATTGGTTGGCTTTGGAATGACCGAAGGCCCTCCTCCATGTTGCGAAAACGGTTCATGTTTCAGGCTTCTCCCATTCAGCACGGGAAGCTGGATAGAACGCTGGAATATCTATCACTGGCTCCTACATCTTGACAAGGTTAGGTCGCTATAGACCCTTCAAATCCACCCCCAAACTTTCAACGTTCGAGCCATAGGACTGGCAACAGTTGGGGGTGGTGGTGGGTGGACAGCACTCCTTTCGCAAGTCTTTCGCTATGCCATGCCCTCCAGCTTACGACACGTGTTCAATATGTTTCCAGCATCGCACCTTCAATTGAGAGACCCCGAGACACCCGGAACTCAGAGCTGCACGTCACGGAACTCGTGACCCAGCGCCATGCCGCACGTGGCGCGCGGCGCTGGCGCCTTTTCCGCACCTCTTTGACGCGAACCACTGCCCACCGGCCCATGGTTTCTCGAGCCTTCACTCTGTGCCGCGCGCCTTCACTCGGTGGGCCGAGATTCGGTGGAGATCGAGACCGCTCTAGGAGCCCAACGCTCCGGGATCGGGATCAAGTCGCACACCGAAGGGTCCACAAAATCGGGATCCGGGAGCCCAAAGCTCCGGGATCAAGTAGCACTAACGCCACGAAGGCGTGGAGCTTTGAAAAAACCTCCTCGGCGGTGCCAATGGCGGCCGTCTTAGGTGCCAATGGCGCCATGAGTTTGCTCAAAAATGCTAAGAGCTTGAGCGGCCATCACCACTCAACCCCCATGGTTCTCCCAAGATACTTGTAGTCAGTAACCATGCAGTGGATACCAGTTGCCACTGTATGGCTTTAGTCTTTGGAACTGCTGATTGCTAGCTATAGTGGTTCAGGCTATCAAGGAAGCACCGCGCTTCAGCAGGTCTACTGACCGTATCCGGCAGATTGAGTCTTCACTCAACCCATCAGCCCAAACGAATTAGGTATTGAAATTGAAACCGAGTTGGCCCACAAACAGGACCCAACATCGAGCTTTAAACACATTCCCTTGACATCACTCATCCCCTTCACAGCTCTTCACCCTCCAATTCGTCCAATATCGATTTTGTTCTTTTCGCCCCTCAGGGTTCTTCACCGCGCCAGGGATGCTGTGATGCTCGGGAGTTCCAGGCGTTGCCTGGAACGACTAAAACAAGAGTGGCCCCAAATGGGCCGCTGCATGGCCTTGCCAGTTTGTGCCCAGTTCATGGAACCTCGTCTTCAGTGTCAAAGTAGCACGGAACGTCCAAGATAGTCTGAAGACAGAACTCAACATCTGGGCATATCATGGCATATCTGGGCAACTGGCATGGCTCTCAGGAGTTCTTTGATGCCCATGTGGGCATTGTTGCCCACGCGGAAACCCCGCCGGCGTTGGTCGAAGAAAGTAAGGGACGTCAGAGCCCAAGCGGCACAGTCCCCTCCTCCTGAGGCGTTCATGTTCCAGTCATGTTCGAGGTGTTCGAGGTCGAAGTCTGTGAGGCCACCAGGCCCAGTGGATCCAAACCACCAGAATTCGCACACCAAACCGGTCGAACACGTTCTCCAGGAGGGGCACGTGAGGATTTCTGTAGACTGAATGGGAAGACTTCCTCTTTGGTGGCGGAGGGCACCATTTCGGAGACCTGTAGAGTGGGGTTCTGGTATAGAAACAGGTGATGCAGGCAGTTGCGTCTGACTCTCGCTTCATGCCCGGCTTCTCAAGGCTGAAAGGGGGAGGCCTCTGCAAGGGGAGTCTTGCTGTCCTCTTTTGGTCGCTTTTTGGAGGAACCTTATTCTAAGCGCTGTATATATGGAATATCCGATTATATACAATTATATATCCCCTTTCAATCAACCACCCCTGGCCGAACAACCACCGTTTGGACGACGGCCGTTGCCAGTCCCGCCGCATGGAGCCCTGGAGCGAGGGGATGGGGGATCGACTTGGGAATGTAGAACCTCCGATCTCTAAAGAGGCAGGATCAACCCAAAGTCTGTGTCCTGCGGCCTAGCCCAGCCGCCGGGTCGTCCTTGAAGGGGCCCAACCATCTGGCACGACCCCAGGTCCAGACCAACTTCAGTTCACGAAGGTGTCACCGATTTGATCGGTCCATGGAGGTGATAGGTGCATGAAGGTCCATGAAGGTCCGACGTCACGTGGGTCCCACGTCACGGACTTGGAACGGAAAGCCACGCCCTGTCAGCCCACGCCTTCCCACCTGCCCAGCCCCGCTCGGTCGCGCCACGTGGCCATCGGCAATCGACTCTGCTTGGTCGGTGCCACCGAGATCTGCGGGCCGAAACCGTGCCCGGTGGTGCGCGGTCCATTCGGTGGTCCGAACTGGACCTGGAACGGATCCACCGCCTCATGTCATCCAGGCCCTTCCTCTTCCTCTTTCAAACGGGATCGCCATTCGGTGCATCTTGCAAAGAGAATCGTCAGGTTCATTGGTAAAGAACAAAAACCTCTTGTCCTCTTGAACTTGCAGCAGAACATATGTCGTCGCTACAAAAGCGCCAAGAAGAGTCACATGAGTCACTAGCCTTGAAAAGGGCCATACTAAATAATGCCCTACAGGTCAAAGACCTCATTTTACTGGACTTGGTCATACAAAAACACTCCTTAAGGAGGTAAAGGAACAAATTTTACTGGGTCTTTGGACTTGTAGGGATGGTAATTGATTGGCCTGGGTCGTAGGGACGGTATTTGTTTAAAACGAGTGCACACAGTTTGTTAATTGAATGGTACAAACTGAACATGATGATGCAATACGGTCAATGTGGCTAGGGCATGCTAGGACAGGGATGATGCTTCATGAGTAGACCCACGCTTTCAGCGCTCAATCTGTTATGGATATCTCCGGCATGTTTTCCAACATTTCAGGACCTTCAGTGACCGTGACCTCGAACAAATGGTCGGCAGTCGTCCCACGGGCACGAGCTGAGAGTCATGGAGGTTCAGTGTGTCATGACGTGACCAATTTTAGGGGATCCAGGGGATCACCTGGGATTGTTCGTACCCTAAGGATCCGCACCCTCAAAAACAAGGGTTTTGAGGGTACAAACCCTTGTTCATCTTATTATAGAGGGTTCGACCCCTTCTAAGGAGGGTCCAAGGATCCTTAGGGTAGGTACACTCTGACGAACACATCACATGGTTACGTGGATGGCATGGTCCATCGATGTCCCGAAAGGAAGACGACTTTCTCTACGAACGGGGGGGTATACCATAGAAGTTGTGGCCCACCATTGTTCTAATAGCCTGAATCGTATTATGGATTATGGATAATTATGTAATGGATTACTGTATAATGATTTTTGTAATCTAGATCTGTGCCATGAGACCACTGTACCTCATGCAGTCATGGATGGATGCCATGTACCCCGCGACGACTCTGCCGGAGATCGCCGGAGATCCCTGGAACGGGATGAAACGAGCTTTCCATCTGGATTTGAGTTTTTAGTGGGGTCATCCTCTCTCCAAGCCCAGGTGACCTGCAGGTAATTCACTGCAATGCTGGGTAGGGCGAGTGGACAAAGCCCCCAAGCCTTCCCAAAGGGGTCAATGTGACCATCCATGTATGCAATATTTACCATCTGACCATGTGAAAACCTCTTAAGGTCACTGCAATCCAAAACACTTCATCTACTGAATATATGCCTGTGTTGACCCCTTTTTCCCCAATTATAGATCTTATATTGGCATACATTCCCAGTCCCATGGATTGTTCTCTCCCCCCACCCCCTCGTTCGACTGCGCAGGGAAATCCGTGGCGCCTGCGCTCCTAGATCTGCACCACGTGGCGCTCGCACTTCCGCAGCTCGCACGAAGAAGCGGTCAACAGAAGGCGCCTCATGCAAACAGCGAGGTGGACGGTGGGACGGGAGATGTTCTCAGGAACAATGGGTTTCCCAGACGCTCCGTGAACGACGCTCGACTGGTCCCTATGTCCCTCAAAACCGGGATTGGTGAGGTCAGGACCCCTACTTAGGAGGGTCCGTGAGCGTCTGGGTTGGAAAAATCTACAACAAAGGTTGAAGAACCCGACTGTTCGACTATCCCAGTTGGGTTATTGCAAGTGACGGGTCCTAATTACGGTCACTGGCTACCTCTGTTGGAAAACCATAGTTTGGTAGATTTTCCCTTAAACCAACTCATTGAGTGATGGTCGAGGGCCATGGACTAAAGTGACAGTGGAGCAGAGTCGTCCCAGTTGTTCGACCCAAACGAGATTGACTGGGATCGATGCGGACCCCTGAAAGCAACCACCACAATACCATACATAGAGTCTCTGGGGTATAGGTTCCACGAAAACTTGTCCACTACACATTACATATGAAACCACCGGGCACTGCCAGTGGCTAGCACACCGCTGGTCAGCATTTGGCTTTAGCATGCTTGAGCAGCTATAGTTTGTACGGCATGCCTGGTTCACCGGGAGCTCAACAGTTCAACCAACAAAGGAAGGCTGAGAACGAAACGGACAGGTCTACAGTAGGACTGGAACCCTCTGACCACTGTGCTCGGGTCAAGGCACCAAGGCCTTTCTCTAGAAACCTTGGTCAGTACATAAAATTTTTTAAACTGGTATGTACTGACTTTGGCAACGAGCTCTGAGCTGTCAACCAGAAAGGCTTCGAAACGACACTTTTTCAACCACCTCCAATATACAGTATGTCAATATTCCATACCACAGACCATGCCCAATGGACCCCAGTTACCACAATCAAGCAACCAGTACCAGGGTTTCTTCCTTCGGTTAAAACGGTTTTAGACCACTGGCTACCGGCCTACGAACGTTGATTCATAGTGATCCCCTGGATCCTCCGGGATAGGAGTCTTTGGGCTAAGACAGCGACGTTCACGTGGACGCCGCCGTACTTCAAGCGGGTCGACGAACGGCGGCGGAGAGATCTGCAGGTCTGCGGCACGGCTGGGTGGAATTCTGCAGCGGGGGCGTGCTGGAGTCGGTCTCTGCGTGGAAGAGCTTTTTGAGGTCGATGGTGAGCTGCCTGGGTGTCGAACTGCCGCCCGACTGCCGCCGATGAGGCCCCGGGGTTGTTTTCCGAGGTCGCCAGCACCCTCCACCAGAAGGTGGTTAGCCCGAACAAGTTCCTGATTGCCCCCACCTTCGCAGTCGGACCGCGGACCGGGTCTCGGTGGCTTTTTTAACCCGACTCTGGCTAGCCCCCGGAGCACCACGAAACGGGATCGACATGGACCCGGAGAACCCTGAAAGTCCTTTGGATCATGTTAAACATGGTTGATCTGTTTCCCAGACACGACCAGTCTAGGACTGCCAGACAGGACTGCCGAGAAACGGCCAGGGGTGGTGCCAGAGGGGTCTGTTTGGGGCGGCATAGATGGCAGTCCCATTAGTCGTGTCTGGGTTTTGTAGTGAACAGAACTCATGATATAGATTATTAAAGCTTATATATATATATAATATATATTGCTTGTTTGTTAAATGCTGTTGGAAAAAGGGTGGATCGACCTCTATCGGGTTATTCCACGATCAAAGGTGTTATTCCACAAGTAGCAAGGAACCAAAGGTTCGGTCCACGGTGGTCTTTGGAACCAGCTGGTTGCTGGCGGTTTGCCTGCATCCACTGAGAGATACTATCCCTAGGGCTCCAACCACATCCTCATGCAGAAGCCAAATCCACCCCAACCATAGTCTCAGGAGGTGGTTGGAGCCCTAGGGTATATACAGTGAAGGCCCTATGTCACATCAACTTTTGGCTGGGAACTCTATTTCCTTTGCGATTCAATCGATGCGACCCCCTCACATCATGGTCACATCAACTCTACATTTAGCTTGTGGAAAAGGGTTTCTTTCAGGATGAAGTTAAACAAGAAGCATCGATGCGACTCAAACCCGCTACTGTACCATTGTGATATACCCATCAGCCTCGGGGGGTGCAAGGTCTATGTTTTTTAAATCCATCAGCTAGTCCCAAGTCTTAAAACTAAAATGCTTGCACCCGTCCCTTTTTTGGGAGTGGGTTTCTTTCGGCTTCAATCTTCACAAACTGGGCCTTGACCTGTAGTCGCTTCCCACATCAGTCACACCGAGAATGACGCATCACCCTAAATCTTGGAGACCCAGTCCCAACCAGAAACAGTTCTGGTTGGAACCCAATATGGCTCCTGAAAACATGGACAGTGGCTGGGACTGCGGAGTTTCATCCAGACTGGTTTTTCTGCTTCGGACGGGATTTCCAGGTATAGATCTTAAATCCTAAACCTCCACAGGACAGGACGGCTCTGTGTGTCTGATCAATTGACCGGTCTGCAGAACGCGTCGAACGACCGCAGCGCCGAACGCGGCGCCCGACGTGGAACGCGACCGACGCGTCCAGGGAACTTCTCAAAGTGCCTGCGACGTCGCTCCACCACTTTTTCCAGCTTGTCCTGAAGAATTCAGGCGCAATTTCAGGCACGGCACGAAGGCTGAGCTTGAAAAGGCCAGGAGATTTTAGGAGAAAGTTCTCCCGAAACCGAAGGTGGGGCCCCGGGCGTCCCACTCCAAAAAGAGTGCCAAAACTTCGTTCAACACGGTGGCCTCGCGCCTGGATTGGCCCACCAGCACGCCGAAAACCAACAACACGGACGCCCGGCACCACACCCCCCAAAAAGATCAAATACCAGGACCTTCCAAGAGGTGTCTATGAATAGTTTCTTAGAGCTGATTCGGGGTGTCCAAGAACCACCGGACGAACGTGTCATGTCCACCTTCGTCTGCCGACTTGCCGATCACTGCACCGAGCATCAGGACGCTCTTCCACCGTGAGCAAGAAATCGTGGAAGTCCCGTGCGAAGGCCTTGCCCTCGGGCGAAGGTCCATACCTGGAGTGGCGACCCCGGCGGGGTTTCACCCGTGTGACCCGCCCAGGAGGGCAGCTTTCGTCCGGTGTGCGGTGTGCGCCGGTGGTCTTTTGGTGGCGCGCGGCGGTCCAATCACCATCCCGGAACGACTCGCGGTCACCTAGTGACCTATGATCCACCACTTCTAAGGGTACAAAGACGATTCCGGACTTCTAGGGCGGAGGGCCAATGGCATGTCTTCGGAAACCCACCTAGGTGACATCCACCGACTCCGGAAGTCTCAGGAAAAAAAAGGTTCCCCGCACTTCCCACCTGTTCGCCGCTGTTTGGGGCTCCAAACCACATCCCCCAAACAACTAACCTGCACTAACATGCTCCAACAGGTCTCTACCCGCCACTCTTAAGCCTCCAAAAGCTACCAGAACAGACCTGTTGGAGGGTGCTGGCAAATGCTGGCAGGTGATCCACAACGTTTCCTGGGTAGGACCAAATCCCAAGCTGAGGTAATGTAGACTCTTGATTCATACACCCCCCCATTTGAATTGAACATCCTCTTCCAAGGGGGGGGGTTATTAATCAAGAGTCTACATTACCTTGCCTCCGCGAAGTTGTTCAATGATCGGAGGGCCGTTTCGAAGACCACCAACCATTGTGCTTCGGCCCAGCCGCGCAGGGACCGGGGCCCAAGCACGGCCGGACCGGGCGATGCTTCGTCTCCAAGCTGCCCCATCGAAGCGCTGCATGCCCGCCACGGCTGCGAGTCGCTGGACATCGGTGAAGAGTCGGTGAAGGTCGATGGTCGGGCGGGGCGAGGCTCAGCGGCTGCGGCGGTGGGCGAGGCACGGACGCCACGAGCCGCGCCACTCAACAAGATCCGATGTGTCCGTCCGTCCCTGCGTCCGTGGGTGCCGTGCGTACGTACGTCCGTGTATATATATATATATATATGTATGCTAATTAACATAAAACATAATGTTATATATGCCAGCACCCCCAAAGGGGCGCTCAATTAGTTTCAGCTTTAGTATGTTACAAGGAGCGCTTTATGGACACTCCTTAGACACCAGCCAACCGGTCCAACTCCCATGGTCACCTTCACATGCATGAACAGTGCTTTAAGGGTGAGTGAGGGGATCTTGGTCTCATTGGGTGTAAAGGTTCCCTTTTCCACTTCTCCACCCACTCCACCCACCCTCTCTGGCTGCGGCGGCTTTGGGCTTCCACGTGGCGGACACTCTGCAGGCTCGGTTCTGGGACCGTGCTGAGATCACAGGGCCTTGTTAATGACTAGTTTTGGGGCTTCAGCGAGGGTCGATGCTTTAAAGAATCAGCCTCCTAATGATCTCAGCCAAGAACAGCAAACGTACGCAGCATAGCGAAGCAAGATTTGCCTGCCCATTCCCTTTGGGTGGCTGCGTAAAGCAAACTGCTTCACTCGCCCCACCATATCTTCGTCTAAATAGGTGGAGCACTGCAGCACTTGCATATGTGGCGCGCTGTCGAGAACGATGTGTTGCAGCCTGAGTGCAATGACATTCACACAGACACACAGCATTCGTATAACAGTTATCAATTCTCAAATGTACATTCCGAAGAAACCATTTGCCAGACATGACGAGGAACTTGTGGAATTTAGGTCTGATTTTCCATAAGAGAATGCCAGAAGCTATCGATTCACTTGCCAAACCTGGGCGGCGCCCGTGTGGGGTATGAACAGCACCGCACCAGTACATGTGCGCAAAGAACCCTGCATGAGTAGTTGAGCCACGGTACTGTTCAGCGCACTTGAAAATAGAAACGCATACGATTGCAACGCTTGCAAGTTCTGCGCAGGAAGGACTATTCGAGATTGCTGCAGTGATATCGCCTGTCTCATGCCGACTAAGTTGATGAATAGTGCAGCCCTCAACCTCCGCTAAGCAAACTCAAGCGGACACATGCGTACGCAAAGTGTTTAAGCACAACACCAAGGGCTACCAGGGCACGCAGCATGCTCATCATTTGGTCGAGAGGCCGCAACAGCAAGACAAATGCCTTTAAGAAATCGACAGAGGATCGCGCTTTCCTCAAAAGCGAAAACACCATCACTGCTACCACCACGCACACGCAAATCACAGCGTGATCAGCCACTTTAATGCATGCACGAATCACTGCCGTTGAAGTGACGCTGGACAAGGGTTGGAAACTGGTGCCGGCCAAGAGGATACAAAGCTTTCCTAGCACAGGTGATTTCTCTAAGAAACTTAAGAGTTCTAACCTCCAAGTCAGCATCCACTGCAATCAAACTGATGCATCAAAGCAGCAAGCTAAAGATTTCACCTCTGTTACCTGAAGGCACTTGCTGTTTAAAGCATCACAGACTAAGAAAGCAGCTGAAGCACTATACATACAGGCGATCTACTAACCATGCAAGCTAGACTAACAATGCAAGCTAGAAACGCACACCGTGAATCTTGCACTCGCGCACAAAGTCCACATACGCCAAACGCAGTCGTTCATCTGGCGTGTCTCCAGGCCAGATCTCATCCGTTTGTGTTAACTCCACCAATGCACTTGCGGCACATTCTGGAGCTAACGTAAGGTCCACCACATGCAGCCAATCAAAGTTTATCAGGTCGATGTGAAACCCGGGCAGCATCACCCATGGGTTTGGCTTCACTGCCTCCATGATGAACTCAGACGTGTCCAGCTTTGTAGTTCTGTGCGGGGCATTGACACCAAAGGTGGTATACACCATCGGACCTGATTTGCTTGCCCTACACAAGGCACATACATTCTCCGAGACCCAACTGGTCTGCAAGCGAAGGGTGCGCTGCAAGAATTTCTCGTCACCTTTCAGATTGACAAGCACTCCTTTGTATGGACCAGCCACTGGACCCTGAGGTCGCGTGATTGGGTTCTGCCAGGGGTCAACTGACATGTAGCGGCCTTCCTGGAGTTCGATCAAGGACCACATCAGCCACATGTCTAGAGTCATGTAGCTTTCTTGGCAAGCCTGCGCATTATCGATCGCATACAGCAAGTACCGTGTGTTAAACTGGCTCCCATAGCACACAGCAGACGCCAGTGTCACAACACAAAAGGATCTCCGTCGATGTGCTTCAGCATCGTCCCCATGAACCACTAGTGGCACCCAGTACTGCAAGTCCTCTAGCGAAACCTTTTACAAGCTGTCACATGCAGAACAAACGGGCGGGTGCACAAGCACTAGCACATAAAACATCATAAACCACCAAGCTTGCACAATTCACACTATGTGCATGCTAGTGTCTTGGCTGAGCAAAGGATGCTCTTTGAACCACGATGTTTGCATTTGAGCTTTCCAGAACATTGCCAAATCCTCGCTGCGTTCAATTTAATTGGCTGAAAAAACTGTCACAGCATTCGACATTCCACATGACACACCATTGAACCCAATGTATGCGACTCAGCATCCCCAGGCTCCCCAAGAAAGCGTGCACGGAAAAGCTCAAAATCATATGCATACATCGCTGCAAACCTCAGCTTCAGTCAAGCTGCAATTGGTCCGAAAGGGGGGATGCCCACATTCATCAACCCATCGAAAGGGCAAGTTGCACATCTGCAGGAAGAAATACATGCCAGATTCCCAGGTATAATGGCTCAATTCTGCTGCGATCTACCAAGATCAACTCCACCCTAAGCTCTTGGAATAGGGTTTGGACACTTACTTCCCTTTAAACAAGTAGAACGTGATTGTTCAAATGGTACAAAGTAGCTGAACTATGCAAGGGTCTCTTTTGGAAATGGCAGCATTCTGCGCCAGGGTTGCCTGTTTAGCCACGCCCAGAAGCGTTCACCACAATGTTTGGTGTCAACATCATCAATCGAAGCTAGATCCCGCAGATTCCTCCTGATTGCACGACAGATGCATCCATAAACAAAGCACAACCAAGAAAGGCCAACAGACCCTAAGAGGCAATTTTTGGACGCGACCTTTTTAACTTAATTTAGAAGCTTTTTAGACATAAGAAAGGTCGCGTCCAAAAATTGCCTTTTGGGGTCTGTTGGCTCATGTTGGAACTGGTACAGCGATCCCCAGCAACCATAAATCCCCTGTAACAACCCATATAGTCCAAGACTCGGTAAGAAGCGTCCAGGTACCCTTTTTCGTAAAACTCCCAGCATTGCAACGAGAGTTGTAACACTCACCTGGGCCCGGTGGACCATGGTGAGATTGCAATATTGTAATCGTAAACAACCAAGGGCCGGATCGAAAACTAGTGCACTACAAGTCACATTGCGTCCGAGCTCCAAGAACTCTTCCACAATGTCCATTGTCCCGACTCAAACTAAAAAGCTATCATGCATGCCTGCTGCAGATGTTACATATAAAAAATCCATGGCCAGGGAACCGATGTGTGCCATATGTGAATTGGTTTAGTGCCACCAAAGTTGGTACAATAGATGACACTTGGGGCATCAGATATGTGGCCACTGGTTGAAAATACCATCCCCATCAAGCCCTTCCCAAAGAGCTGCAAGAATGAAAGACTCATATCGGCTGTCCGTTACACATGCTGCAACATGAAGAGGCCAGAAAACATAGATTAAATGTGACAAAGATCGATAGGGCAATCGTTGGGGGCCATCGATCATTGATGTGTATAGCCGTATGACTATTCATTGATGCGCACCTGCACACACAACAATGTAAGGTGCGCACACCTTTTGGCCATATCTTTCGATATCAGCTGTGTACCCCAAGTACTTCGATCATGGTCACTTGCCAGCACACTCACGATGTCAGGCCAGTGTGGGCCAGTGGTGGCAAGACAACTTCGAAGCGTGGATGCCCAGGTTCGCCCGCGCATCATCGAGCTTACAAGACTAATTAGTCACACGGCCTGCAAGAGTGGAAACAATGATGGATATGTTTGAACAATTATTTTTATTTGATAGTGTTGAAAGATGTTGACATGAACACTATGTAACACGAACACTATCATATGGCCAGTGTGTAAGAAAGGACACCCAAGAAGCAACGATTGAATCCCTTTCTGAACCACTGGTCGTGAAAGTCATTTACCATTTCAAGTTTAACACAATTGCATGGTCGATCCAGTGGTGGATCTCCATGGGTACTTCAAAACAACTGTGGCTCAGGTCTAGGGGATATATACAGCCAACCAGCTGGATTTGCTCTACAATGAAATTGGTCTGTAGCAAAAAGACAATTCAACATGTTCAGGGGAACCATCAACATAATCAATCCGATTCGCTTTCACCAGCTTCCTGATTGGCAGTTTTTTTCTTGGGCCCCTTAACAGCAGAAACACGGCGTTTGCCATCTTTTACATCGGTATCGATCGGCTGGATAAGTTCCTTCTCCGCTTCGATGAGAAGAAGAATCGCAGCCGGATCCACCTGACTCAAAGGGGTCTTCACCTTCTCACTCACACGCTGAGAGCCATCACGAGCTTTAGGCACATGGGATTCCAGGCATCTGACCTAAAGGACTGTTCATGTACGCAAATCCACGAGCAGCTTGAACATGTTTCACTGATGCAACAATGTTTGATGCAAGTGGGCCACAAGCTCACTGGCATTCCGTACTTTGTACTCGGCCAATTCAGAAATGACCTTCTCGAGGCCATTCAACAAATCCTTCCACCTTAGTGTGTTGGTCCAGTGGTTTTGGGTACCCGCAATGTGTGTTTTCTCCCCCGACATTGGCCTAAGTTTTTTTGGTAAACAGAAATTGAACCCAGTCGCTTTTTTTCCACCTTCTTGAGTTCAGCAATGGCTTCCTGTTCAGGTGGTTTCTCCTTCTTCGGTTTTTTTGCTTTGATGGCCCCCGTCTTCAAGTCCATAAACTCACCGATGTTTGCTCCAAGACCCCCGAGTTGTTTCTGCAGCAATGCTTTAGCTGCACCATCCTTTACTCGGCCACTGAGAGACACCTGAGCTATTCGAGCATCTTAATGCGTCCAATCGCAACCACGAGACCTTTAAAACAAAAATAATGGTGTTGAGAATAGTCAAATATCAGCAGTCAGAATACCTCTGATGCACCACGCTGACCTTTGCTGGTGTCTTCAATAATCTCCTTGAGCACCTTGTAAAGACGGGCTTTCTTGATCGATGGTGCCTGCAACATGCACCAAGGTGTTCACTACAGTCCTTGCAAGACAACCGCTAAGCCAAGACAGGCCAGTGGAACCTGCGGGTGCGGCACACCTGTCTGGCCTCAGGGTTAAATATAACTTATGGTCTGGGCACCAACATCGACGGTGAACACATTGGACGAAGTGTGTTTGTCCAAGGCACCACGCAACACTTCAGCAATAAAGGCGAGAGCTTCTTTGCTCGTTCCATAGATCTTCTCAAGTTGGAGTTCCGATACCTTGTGGGCTAGTGTGTACTTATGCCTTTTTTCATGCGCTGAGGCAAAGATCTTGAGTATACAATGTGCTATAATACGCTAAGCCACTGTCACATATCGGTCAGTCCGCAGGGACTCAACCCAGGACGTGTACCGTTCCTCTACAACCATATCCGCGAGGTTGGGGTTTCGAATCCATTCTTTGAGCATGGCGAACCTAGGTTTCCACAATATGACACCGGTTTAGCAATGCACAGTTTGGACTGAGTGTCCTCATGTGTTAGCAAAGTAGCCGCTCGGGGTCACTGCACAGGTTGAACTTGGCAACAAGCTGCGGTGATGCATCCCGCACGATACATCGACGTAGTGCACTGTACTGTCGTTTGCGCTCCTCAGATTAAGAACTATATATCATAAGCCGATATATTTTATCTTTTAGCAGTGACCCTGCAACATAATTTGATGCAAGACTCGTCCGAATCCATGTCCGAAGGCTTGCTCATTTTTGAAATCTTCTCGAGCTCCTCCGAGGTCCACTCCCTCTTCCGAGACTGCCGCTCGGATCCACCAGTGGTGGAGGGAGGTGTGTCACGGTCCTTGGCAGTGGCAAGGGAATGTAGCAATGCCAATTGGGGTATGACTCCATGTCAAAAACCTACTTCCCACAAAAATATTTATACCAGGCCTTCACAATCTAGCAAGGGCTATGTAGTAAGACTGGAAAATCAGCCCGTCAGTATTATATCCAAGGCACCGAACCAAAGCTCAACTTCCGTGCAGTAGCCGGAGATTCTGGAAGAATCATGGAGTCAATTGTGGACTGCCTTTCTACCAGCAGGTCCTGGGACAACATGTCACATGATTTTGAATTCATTCAGTTAGCTACGATCTATTATGGGTTTATGGGGGCAGGACAGATAGAGCCACGGGTTGTTGGCAGAGACCCATCGACTGATTCCACAAAGAAAGTTTTCTTGATGCTTGATTTCCGGATGCACTAACAACATATCTTGAGTGTTTACCCTTGACCTGATAGAGCCATGGGTTCTTGGAAGAGGCCACATTGACTGGTTCAACAAGTGACCGAGCCATATATGCACACGTGTCCACACCTGCACTCACACAACACCCCCCCAAATCAGTCCTTGCTGTTGGCCCGCTTTGCTGGTGGTGCTTCCTCCTCCTGTCTAAACGTTTGCTTGCTTGTTTTCTTTGGCTCTTCTTCCTTTGGTGTTGCGTTCTCCATGCTCGTCTTGCGCAAGGGCGCTGCCTGTACGAGAACAGCTTGCAAGTCATCCTGCTGTTGTTTCCTTTTGTGTGCCGGACCCCTTGCAGATGAAGGCATCACAGCTTGTGCTTTCTCACGCCAGGCCTCATTTAGCGCTTCAACATCTTCCTTGCCACTCATCTCTGCCAGCTCTGCCGCATTGCCAGCAGCCTTTGCCTTTTGCTTTGCTTCCTTCTCAGTTGCCTTCTCTGCATCCTTCTTCTTTCCTTTGTGTGCTTTCTTTTCCGTCTCCTTCTCATTTGGCTCCTCCTTCTTCTTTGTTTTGTCTTTCTCATTCGGTGGAGCCTTCTCTTTGCCCTTTTCAGTCTTTTTGTTTGCATCTTTGCCCTGATCATTGGCCTTATCGTCATTGTTGCTCTCATCATCTTTGTTCTTTGGTGTCTCACCTGTTGTCTTCTCCTCGTTGTGTCTCTTTTCATCTTCCTTCGTGGGTTTATCATTTTGTTTATTCTCAGCTTTGCTGCTCTTCTCATCCGTTTTCTTTGACTTCCTTTCTTTTGCCTTCTTTGCGACTTGCTCTACCGTTTTGCCAGGCACCTCAACCTTTGGCTTCTCATCCTCATGTTTCTTTGTCTTCTCCTCATGACTCTTACCCTCCTCCTGCTTCTTCTTCTTCTTCTTCTCATGGTGTGGTCTCGAGTCGAGTGCATCTTCTCCGGTCTTTTCTTTAATCTCCAGCTGAGATGTGTTCTCCTCAGTTGCCTTCTCTGCTTCTTTCTTCTTTGCTTTGGACGCTTTCTCTTCTGTCTTCTTTTCCTTCGGCTCCTCCTCCTTCTTGTTCTTTTCCTTTTCATCCGCTGGAGTCTGCTCTTTGATCTTCTCAGTCTTTTTGTTTGCACCTTTGCCTTGATCCTTGGCCTTCTCCTCATTGTTGTTCTTCTCATCATCTTTGCTCTTTGGTGTCTCACCCTTCTCCTCGTTGTGAGTCTTTTCATCCTCCTTCATAGGTTTCTGCTTCTTTGCATTCTCAGCTTTGCTGCTCTTATCGTCCTTCTTCTTTGACTTCTCTTCTTTTGCCTTGACCGTTTTGTCAGGCACCTCAATCGTTGGCTTCTCATCATGTTCCTCCTTCTTCTTTGACTTCTCTTCTTTTGCCTTGACCGTTTTGCCAGGCACCTCAATCGTTGGCTTCTCATCATGTTCATCCTTCTTCTTTGACTTCTCTCCTTTTGCCTTGACCGTTTTGCCAGGCACCTCAATCGTTGGCTTCTCATCATGTTCCTTCGTTTTCTCCTCGTGGCCCTTGCCCTCCTCTCCAGTCTTTTCTTTACTATCTGCCTTCTGAAGTGGCGTCACCTCAGTTGCATTCGCTGCTTCCTTCTTCTTTTCTTTGTGCGTTTTTTTTCTTTCTTCGACTCCTCCTTCTTGTCCTTGTCTTTCTCATCCTGTGAAGTCTTCTGTTTGACCTTGTCTTCCTGATCCTTGGCCTTCTCCGCACTCATTGTTTGTTTCTTTGGATCCTTCTCATCCTGATTTTCCTTTGGCTTCTCTTCCTTTCGCTTCTTCGATTCTTTGTCTTCTATATCAGCCTTCTTATCAGCCTTCTGCTCTGGTTCCTTTTGTTTGTCTTCCTTCCGCTTCTTTGAATCCTTCTCCTTCACCTGGGTCTTTGGCGTCTCGCCAGCAATCTCATTACTCCTTGGTGTCTCTTCCTGTGAGCGCTTCTTTTTTCTACTCGCGTCCTCAGTCTTGGAAGGTTCTCCCTTCAACGTCTTCACTTTCTCCTCTGAATTGCCAGCTAGCTCATCGACCTTTGCTTTCTTCACCTTCTGGTTTGTCTCTGTCTTCTCCTCTGGTACCTTCTCTTCTCTGCTACGCTTGTCCTTTGTCTTATCCTTCTTTGCTTTCTTATCTTTCTTTTCTTTGGTACCTGAAGTGCTTTTCCCAGCTGACTCACGCAGCTGTTCTGTGTCGTCCCCCATGGCCTCGAAGAAGGCTCGACCCCACGTTCAAACACAAAATCACTCGAGCAAAGAAATCAATGCGCGTGGATCGATATCGAGTCCCTTCAGCCTCAAATCGATCGATCGATTTGGTTGCGACTGAGATCAAAAAAAGGCACAATTGTGATTTTTACAGCATCTGTGACACGCGAATGACACGCTCTCGACTACCCGACACGTTTTCCAAGGAGCGCTTTTTGGACTACCCTTTTGAGACACGATTTCTAAGGAGTGTTTTATGGACTATCCTTTTAAACAAGGAGCGCTTTTTGGAGACCCCTACCTGAACCCCAATGACACGCCATTGACACGCATTGACATGCACCAAGGAACGTTTTTCGTACTCGAAAAACAGCCGGAGTGAATCAGACTCTTGTGGTCGAGGTTCTGTAAGTGTGGCCGACGTGGGATGAAACTAGTATTCTGGAAAATGAGACTCGCTAGATGAAAAGTTACACTTGCAATCCACCAAAATTCACCACACCCACTGGCCCACTGCACTATGTGCAGGCCGTTTTCTCGTACTTGGCACGTACGATCATCTCGTACTCCTCGATGGATTTCCGATCGCAATCACAATCTCGAGAGATGTTCAGCAGGTTGCGATAGTCTTCCCTTGGAACAGTTATAACGTGTAGTGTAACGTGTGTGTACCCCTTGAACAGGTTGTGCTTGATGTCAAACAACACAAAGAAAACATGCAGGCCACAAACTGACCAAATATTGCAATCGATTGGAACCTAGGATCGGTTCCAAATATGGTTCAAGAACCATAGCCCAACAGCTGAGGCAAATCTTCTCGCACACGAGAACATCAAACAAGTCTGGCGTAACGGTCGTATGCGACATGTCCGTGTATAGGCAACGGCTATGGAACTTGAAGTGTGAAAAGCTGCTGTGCCCATCAAGGTGGCCACTATTATGCAACAATGCACCGTTCATTCCAGCGTTCCATCAGCAAGAGCCTTTTGCAACAGAGCTCCCGCCAGTAGTGTTTGCAAACACTGCTGCAAACACTGGTCGGGGAAGGTAAAAAGGATCTGGAACAATTCGAACAGTTGCTCGATTAACATATGAAGAATTCTAACGCCAGCGCTTGTGTGTACACCTTCCCATACCTTCATATACCTTCCCCATTCCAATTAAGTGCACTGGGTGGGTTTCCTACAGCTTTCTCCACCAAGTCGATCCCCCACCACAAAACAAATCCTTTAAGGCATCGAGGTCATGCCCTTCAGGGTACTCCATATTCATGGGCCCATCCCCTGGCACGACACCCCGCTCTCCAACGAGACCAGCCAGCGCCAATCCAAAGCCGCGGGGATAAGCAGCGCTCTCAGCAAGACATCGTTTGTTTCCAGCCTGAGCCGTGGCAGGCCAATAGTAATGACTCTGACCAGGAACCCAACTGGCCAGGCCCTCGATCCTCCCCGCCAAGAAGCCACACGAGTTCGTCCATGCTTATCCACCGTCTTCTTGACCAGCTTGACATTGTTCCTGCAGCTGCACAGCAGCCACACACAGCAGTGACAAACCAAAACGGAATGCACATGTGCACTGATCATTGAGTAGCGCTGGCAGACTATGATCGACTATGCCTAATATACCGAGCTGTTGAACAATTACAAACAGCTTCAGAAGGCACAAGAGGCGCAGCGCAAGCAACTCAGGGCACAAGAGGCGCAGCGCAACCAACTCAGCGCAGCTGCAGAAGGCACAAGAGGCGCAGTGCACTGCAAACAGTGATCAATGCAGACGCTGGCAAACGCCACAAGCAGACAATGCACATTGAACAGAGCTCAGAGCTCGCCAAAGCCGTCGGGCCAAACAGAACCTTCTGCTCTACACAGGAACTGATTTGAGCAGGTCATGCCCACCAGTGGACAGCGTCACAGTCATGATGGTGGGCTGTCCGACGAGAGGACTGTCAAAGTTCGCTTGATATGCACTTCCATGCAAATACACCTGGACAACGAGACACAGCTGCACGTCGACGCGAACAATGCGAGCGCAAGGCTCGACAATTCAAGGCGGCAACTATGCTGGTGGCAACATCTTAGTGAAAGATGAGACCTCGGGTGGAGATTTGTCTCTGGACGTCCAGGATCCTGACGATGTGCATTTGCTGGGACCAGTGTCCCATGATCGCGTGTTTTGGATCTCACTCATGACAGCCCACAATGTCGACGACATCGTGAAGGACATCAACACGAGCAAGTGCTTTATATAAATATTGAAAATTTATGTATATCCTTGCCAGCACTGGCCAGTTGTTTTTTGAATGAACATATATAGTACTCAGGGGTGTCTATCAACCACCCACTGCTGGATGGGTTTATCACTAAGAAAGACCCTCAAAACAGTGGTCCTCGAACAGTGGTTTGGGTTGACAATGGCTGACATTTCCTGACCCAGCTCCTCTCCAAGGCCGCGCGCAGCTGCTTGATATCCAGCTTACGCCGCAGTGAAGACAGGCCAGGTAGGGTCCCCCACAACCTTGGTACCGGCTTGAAAGCGTCCAAATGGTTTAAATGTGCCACACCGTCAGGTGAGTTTTGCAAAGGCCAGGGGACACTGTAAACTTCAGAGTTGGTGCACCGTAAGATCCCATGGGAAAAGATACTCTCCTCACGAGACCACAGAGTATAGTGTTTCCACAATCAATGCAAAAGCCGTCCTGGCTTTCGTATGCAGCAGGAACTGCAATACTGGATGCCAAGCAAAAAGCACCTCATGCAGCTGTCAATTGTCCAATCAGCTCACGTACTAGTTTGTCACCCACAGTCCGAGTGTTTGTGGTGGAGGTTGTGGGGCTTTGGGAAGGGCCTTCTTTCCCACGGCCGATGCCTTGTGGAATATCACAATGTATAGATTACATGAGCACTGGGAACAGGACACTGGATAGTGGCTGCTCCACCACAAAGTAGACATTTCTGCTCCAAGCATACCAGAGTCTCAGTTGACGGTCATAAAAGAAACGATATGCGGTTGTGACAATCTTTCATTCTAGTTGAGGGTTGTGACAGAAGGGGCCAAGGAACATGTAGAGCAGCCGCATCACGAAGATGTTTGCAAGCTGCACCTTTTTGGTCTTGAAACCAGCAGGATTAAGCCAACTTCTTCCCGTTGTTGAAGAAGACCTGATTCCGGTATATTAATGATGGTAATGTTCGACTCTGTGTTCAATGTTCCTGTCAAACACTGAGGAAGACTTAGTGGTACCAAGATGTACCAAGCAGCAAGAACACCCATGAGCAACATGGAGGCGCTGCAAAAACCAGTCCACCAGGTTTTGTGTTCCTCACCTTGTGGGGTCAACGCAATGGGCCGGTATATAAGTACATGAGGACACACATCCATTTCAACCACTGGCATGCATAATTGCAATGAAGGGACTGCAGCTAGAATGGCCAAAAAACCAACTGTCCTCATCAAATCATGATTCTTCGAGTAGAGGACCTTGGATCAAGCGCCCCACCTATACCCACTTACACTCTCTCAGTCGACACTGTGTGACTCCCAATCCATATTTGCATAGGTGACAAGAGGCATCAAAGGCTTTGCCACGAAAGCCACACCTCCACAAGGATCGTGAAAGTTGTCCTTCTCCACTGCATATCTCAACCTTGGTGGGAGAGTCTTTAATTTAATAAAGAGGTGGTCCCCCAGTCCAAGGTTTAGGTCAGGTATCCAGTGGTGTCCTCCGGTCATCTACCAGTTTTTCAAACCCTCGTGTCTGTTCAATCTCCAGCAGTTTGCACACTTTCGGCCGTGTTACAAAGTCATTGCATTGCAAGTGATCCTCCCCAACAGGGATGTTTGCCAGCAATGCCAGGATCGGCAGTAGCTTCGAAGGCTTCATGGCGCACCGTCACAAGTGCAAGTGGACACGGGCCCTTTGCTAATGGAAAATATACGGAAATACACATGATGCATCAATCCCGCATGCAGATTTCACATCATGACAATCCCTCAGTGTCTAAAGACCTCCATGCAGTCGCCTTCACGAATCGCAGGCTGCCAGCGTGGTGACGTCAGTTTTCTCGAGGGAGCAGGCCCGGAAATCTCGGGCAGTGCACCGGATTGCACATGGGTTTTTTCTGCACCAACCCCAAAAGTCTTTGTATACAGGATTGATGGGTTTGCAAAGTGCGCAAAACAATAAGGGTGCAGACCCATGTGAGTATACACTTCAGCCAGGGGGCGTTCAAAGCCAGAACAGAAACCAATCGTTTCAACACAGGTTTTAACAATTAATACCTCGATCTAGCCTATCTAGCTATTACCAGTTTACTTTGACTTCTCATGCCCCTTGACTTCCCCATTTTTGGATTTGTTCTTACGGGCCTCCTGTTGAAGCCTTTTCGATTCTGCCTCAACACGGCCCTGCGGATCAGAAAAGCCTTTGTCCTTAGCCGCTTTCCTTGGTATAGGTGTTTGACACATACTAGGCTTGACTCGTATACACAGATTTTTGCATTATTCCCAGCATTTCCCAGCTAAGGTTCAGAGTCCAATATGGTTTACCATCCAAGATGAACACCTTGTAGACCTGGCCCTCGCATTGGCCAGAAAGGCGTCGCCGAAGCTCCACAGTCCACTTGTCCTGGACGCCAACACTGCTCAACAGCTCGTATTGCCTTAGCTCCAGCACCACATAGGTTACAAGCTAGGATATGTCCAATATATATGTTCTTGAAGGTGCTGGAGAAATATTATCGTATGTATATATGAAATTGCACCGTGTTACGCAACTGGTTTTCTTTTCTTATCTCTTCTTGCTTTGACCAAAGCTAGCTGTTCCGCCGGGGTTGGAACTTTGCATTTAGCCTTCTCAAGAGCAAGTGCTTGCACTCTGCCTATTGTGACTGCAAAGACATTTTTGTCGAAGTCCTTAAACTCAAGCTTCCCCACCAAGCTCTTGGAATCCGCCTGGAAAGGTAGCTGAAACGAAAAACTAGAGATCGAGGCTAGAGTGCTGCTTTACTAATACTAGAGTTACTAGAGCATTGCTTTGCACCCACTCACGGTGACGGTCGCAGGCCTTCTGCTTTGCTGCGGTTGGTGCAGGCGGCTCCACCCGAGGGATCTTGGTAGGGCCAGGGTTGTCACCACCTTAGCCGCCCATTTGCACGGCCACTTTAGCTATAGTTTAGCTATATATGGTATGTGGGAAAGTGCATGTGTGTCGGTGGGTTGGGAATTTTTCTCTTGGGTCACAACCTTTTCCTCTTGGGTTTCCAACCCCAGTGAACAATTGCCAGTATGGGTGGAAATTTTGAAAACAAAGCGTATGTATGGTTTATGCTGCAACCAAAGGACATGATTTTCCACGAACTCGGCGCTTGGGAGCAGGGCCTTTGCCGGTGGCCCCAGTCCTTTGACCTGAACCTTCTCCTTTGTCTTCCTCCTCTTTTCTTTGCTTCTTCTGACGGAGAAGCTGTAACAGTTGGTCATTGATACCAAATGGTTTGGGTCGTGCGATCGATCCATGATGTCCACCCCTGTTCTGCATATCTTGTAGCACTTCTTGGGCTGTTTTGTCAGGATGTTTTTCCAGTACCCACTCCCAATAGTCTCCAAGACAATCAACACTAGCATCCCGTGTTGCCTTCGCAGCTGCTTCTTCAAGTTCTTTTATGCTTCTTTTGGTCCCCCTGGAACTCGAAGTGGGGCTTGAGCTTGAGCTTGACGAACTCGAGCTGCTAGTGGAAGCCTCAGCCGTACTGACTTCATCATCTTCCTTTGCGACCTCTGCAGCTTTGCATTCTGGTATTGTCTCATCACCCCCTTCAGCCTTCTTTTCATTCTTCTTGTTTTTCTTCTCCTCAGCCTTCTCTTCACCCCTTTCTTTGTCTTCCTTTTCAGCCTTTGCTTTCTCTTCAGCCTCAGCCTTCTCTGAGGCATATTCGTCTTTCTTTTTTTCTTTATCCTTCTCAGCCTTTTCTGAAGCCTTCTCTTCATCGCGCTCTTCAACCTTTTCATCATCCTTCTTTTCTTCAGCCTTATCTTCGTCGCTTTCTTCAACCTTCTGCTCATCCCTTTTTTCTTCTTTGTCATTCTCAGCCTTCTCTTCATCGCTCTCTGAGCTCTCCTCACCGTTCTT
>CAXAMN010025084.1:399061-428929 GCA_963970005.1 Durusdinium trenchii | reverse complement strand
TCCTCATCCTTCTTTTCTTTTTCTTCTTCCTTCTCAGCCTTCTCTTCATCGCTCTCTGAGCTCTCCTCATTCTTTTCTTCTTTGTCATTCTCAGCCTTCTCTTCATCGCTTTGTGAGCTCTCCTCATCATTCTTTTCTTCTTTGTCCTTCTCAGCCTTCTCTTCATCGCTCTCTGAGCTCTCCTCATCCTTCTTTTCTTCTTCTTCCTTTTCAGCCTTCTCTGCGTGTCTCTTTTCAATCTTTTCTTTATCCTCGTTGCCTTCGTTCTCAGCCTCCTCTTCTTCTCTCTGTTCATTGTCTTGTCCATCGGCTTGAATCTCGTCCTCATCATCTAAATCTGTTCCACACTCTTCATCCTCAGCATCGTTTTCCCCACCTTGCCCAGCAGTTGGACTGGAAGTGGGATCTGAAGCTGCCTCTGAAGACGATCTGTGTTTGCACTGGTCACCATTCACTTTCTCATCTTTGACTTCTTCTTTGCTTTCTTCTTTGATGTCCTGTCCAGTCGTCGGTGGATAACGTTTGGGGTAGAGAACTGCCGGATCACATACATATGGCCGTGCAAATGGGTTGAAAACAGGTTCATGCGTGCAAAGGATTGATCGATCCTGCAAGATGTTTTTGGGGTGAGTATGGGTTATGTTTTATCACAAAAAGTCACTGGGCCCACCTCCATGGCTTCATCTTCTGTAGGATCTTCGGATTCTGAAGCTTCAGCGTCCACGGTCTCATCAGCTGCAGGGGCCTCACCACAGAGTTTCCTGGGATGTGCAAATCACAGACCACGGTGAGTTGATAGGGTAGTGGTAGGTGCATAGGTCCCACATGCGTTCAAGTCACTTATCCTCTTCTGTCAGTGGTGGAATATCCCCAAAATCCATATCCACCGGAAGAGTGTCCGCATCATCGATCGATGACCTTCGTAACATGGCATATCGAATCGAATGCATGATGGTGGCAAAGAAAAACAATCATGGCCCACAGAGTCTAAAGTAGATGAGCATCCGTGACCGCTTGGAGGATGGAGATGTGAATGTGGTACCCTTCCTTTTCTGTCGGGCGTGTTTGAGAAGAATATCGTGGCACCGGAAGGCCTCACAAGAACCAGGGTGAATAATGTGTGTTAGGAGTTTTCGAGTAAACACGCCTGTTCCCTGGACCATTCTTCGAAGGCTTCATCGGAGAGCGCCTTACCTAGGAGATTTCTCGACTCTCAAAAATTACAAAACACAACAGCTATAGAAGGTTCTTCCAAAAAGCGCCCCTTGAGGGAAACATAAAAGCACTCCTTAGATCTCCTTAGAACATTGGAACGTGTATGTTGGCTCAGCTGCAAAGACCTCTCTTTTTGGCAATCTTGGTGACAACTGCCCTGATCTGGGTTTCCCTGGGTACCCGATCAACCTTTGCATGTTCAAAGGAGCTCCTCAACCAAGCATTGCCACCGACCCGAAGATGGCCATTTGGCACCATTTCCATATCCTGTTTGACCTGGTCCGCGGGGATTCGCTTCATCATTTCATCATAGAGCTTCCTCAATTCAAGTCAACTGCAAGTGGTCACCATTCCACTTCCACTTTCACTCAAAACTTTGTGTCAAGTGTTGATCCAAGTGTCTGCACATGAGGCTGAAGCTTCTGTGATCGACCCATGGCTGGCCAATCTAAGATGGTAAATTGGAAAAAATCCTTCAAGAATCTTCAAGACCTTACATGCACTGCATAGTTTTGATGTATGGTGTGGTTCGGCCATGATTGCACATGTCATCACCCCTGACCTGTGCAGGCTGCGGTGGCATCGCGCTGGCAGCTTCGCGCGCGCTGACCCCTCCCACCATCAAAAAGTAGGTGTTTCAAGGTAAGATTTCTAAGGAGCGCTTTTTGGTTTTTCCTCTCAAGGAGCGCTTTTTGGAAGTACCTTCCGTGGTCCTGGTGCAGTATAGTTATTGTTTCAATATAGTTTTGTATAATATATCGATCTATTATAAGTGATTGATAGTGATTGTGCTTGCAATACCTGGATCGTTCTGCAACATGTCTTCCTTTAGGATCCTGGGATCCGGGTGGCGCCGACGAAAAAGATTGAATCAACAACAAGCATACCTGGACCCTCCTGTCGGGGTGCCCTGGAATAGGAAGCCGAACGGCCGGTAGTGTGGGGTAGTCGTTCGCCAGGACACCCCGAAGGTCGGAGGGTCCAGGTACTGTGACCAAACTGCATAGTAGTTGGAAGATCCAGGTATGACTCCCATGTGACACTGACGGCACGTCGGCGCGACACAAAACGACGAGTCGGCGAGTGCGAGTCCATGGACCCTCCAAGTTCCACAAACGGGTGCAAGCGCTACGTTCGGACGCTACGTTCGGAGCCCCAGGACATCGCTACGAACGGAGCGATCGGACGCTACGTTCGGGGCTCCTGGCCTTACTAGTAGGAGCAATGACGCTACTAGGAGCTTTTTTCCACAAACAATGTAGACTCTTGATTGCATTTTACCCCACATGAGGAGGCTTTTCATGGTTTGTCAATCAACGTCAGGGCAAGACGGACAAATCCGGAATCAAAAGGAGCGACCCAGTGATAGGAATTTGAAGTGACAGAGCTTCATGGCCAGCCTGCCCATTCTGACATGGACCAACAAATCAACAAGGCCTTGAGCCGCGCGTTTCAATCATATTCACACTCTTTTCTGCCTTGCGTGCAAGCAAACAAAATCATGGGACCCTCTTAGTGCCATGGAACACTGCCACACATCAAGCTTTCACTTAGTCGGCCTGCCACCCCCTAGGTGGTGGCCGACACCATCGCAACCCTCTGATTGCTCAAAATTATGTCTTGCTCATACCCAAGTTGCACGAGCACAACACACCTGACCACAGCAGGTGAGAACAGCGGTTGAGTCTTCACTCAACCTGAGAGTCATGCTCATACCCAAGTTGCATGAGCACAACACACCTGACCACAGCAGGTGAAAAATGCGGTTGAGTCTTCACTCAACCTGAGAGCACTACGCTCTAAACGTGCAGCCAATTCAGCCGACTTGCCTGTCCTGGGGGACATCCGCTACAATCAGGGCTTACCAAACACTTAATAGCTTGTAACTTGTACCTCAAATAAAGCCTCCAACCCAGAAGGGATGGCCTCCAACCTAGAAGCCGGAACCAGCAGTCACAAGATGGGGTGCGGACTCCATGGAGGTAGTGGTGCGGACTCCATGGAGGTAGTCGGGGTGCCCAGCTACTCCACTCACTGGATGGGACGAGTCACACCACCCCGACATGTGACTCCTGGAAGATTCGATGGTTTTGAAGTAAACCGTTCCTTAGATCCCCTGGATCCAGTGTTGATGCCTTCTTGTCGTCTCACCCGCAGGACGCCGCTGCCAACAATGAACATCGAGGCATAGAGGAGTATTGTTTTAAACACGTACTTAACCTCTTTCCAGCTGTTCTTTCCATGATTTTCCATTCCCCAAACATGGTTTTTGCAGGTGACCTACTTTCCTGAGTAGGAAGTAACCCCCAAAAAACTTCAGAACCTAGATGCTTTCAAGTGCACTCTTGTCAGTGTCGATGTCGAGGACTGTCAGGTCTGACCGGCCAGTCCCATCACCCTTTACTTGCCAGTTTCCACCTAGTTGGAAAGAGACTCACATGGAACCTGATGGCATGGACCAGATCGGAAGACGATGTTCTGAATACCGACCTAGTGGCTTTCATCCAGTTGAATCCATTGAATTGACATTTCTACAACTGAACAAACGTACAGGCCATTGTCCTGGTTTGCTGAGGCGCTTCAGTCATCTGTCATCTTTTGAACTCATTGTTTCTCAAGAGCCAATCGGCAAGTGACAACCTACTCAACTGGCGAGGTGGTGGGACGACTGCTACGACGATATAAGCGATCGCATCTGGGCACCCACAGAGTCCAGCAAAACCTCGGCAAAAACAGCGAAGTCTTGGTGAAGCATTGATTCAAAAGAGCTGGCAGCCATCGTCTCAACAAGTCTAGGCTATATCTCAACATCAACACACTCAATGAGTTTGGGATGCTCGGGTGATGGATGACAGGAAAACGGGAGATCTTTGATCTGTCCCTTTTTCCAGGTCGACATGGTTTTGGACCCAAGGCCAACAAACATAGGGCTCCCAAACACTCCATGGGACTGCCATATATGCCTACATTAACCCCCAAAACGACCCCAACTGATCGGCATATATGGCAGTCCCATGGAGTGACTGAGTGTCTGGGTATTTTCATCTTCCCTAGGGCTCCCAAGACCTTTTCGGAAGGACTTAGACCAACCTGGCACCTACCCCAGTCCCACCTTCTCAACGGAGGTATTCAACGGAGGTATTTGGAGTTTGACCCGGGTTTGTGTGCAAGGAGGAATGCCAGCAAGGAGGCAACGCATCGTGTTCCAACATCAATGCATCTCAGCACCACAGGTGTGCAGCACATCTAAGCACTCCGCACCAAGGTGGCTCCATCTTTCACCAACTTTACTAAGCTCATCATCCCTATGGATCATACCTTCTGAGAAGGTATATGGATCCATAAGTCATCATGGGTCCATAAAGCTTGGCCGATCAAAAGCAGGAACAAACAGCAATCTCCGCCCACGGGCTACGTTGCTTCAAGGGTCTCTAACAAAATCCAGCCACAAACGTCATGCTTCAGGGACTTTAAACACCAAACACTCCATGTATTGATTTTAAAGCCTACATTGGCCCCTCAAAACACACCATATATAGGTATGTAGTTCCATAGGATGGTCTGGGAACCAACTCCGGCCAACGGTCTGAACGCCGAACCCGGGTTCCGGGGCCGGGTAAGGTCCCTGGTCTGTTCCGAACACTGTTCCCTGTTCCCAAACGGGACTGGAAGAGCTGCCAAGCGCCAAGCTAGCAATGGCCTCCAAACTAATCCAACCTAATAGCAAACATATGCAAAAGGAACCTAATAGCGGAATAGTACATACATTTACCCCATGAGAATGACTCCAATGTAGCTAAATTATTCCAGTCCCATGGATGGTCTGGGGTTGCATAATCACCCTGGAATCTTGCGACCATCTAAGAGTGAGCGGGAGGGAACTGGGAACAATTAACACTGCGTACTCTTCTGGTTCATGCTTGTATAGCTAACAACATCGAACAACTATCCCTAGGGATCCAAGTACCTTCTTAGAAGGTACTTGGACCCTCCTGGCACCTACATAACAGTGCCTCCAATCACCGTACCTGAGAAGGTATATATTATCTCAAAGTTTCTCACCGACTTCGATAGGTACAGTATCAAGCACCCGTGATCGGTCAGCGCCGGCCAAGCGGCGGTGGGGCCCACCAAACAGCGGTGGCTGCCCTGCAGTTGCCGTGCCGAAACGGTCAAAGCAACAGGTCCAGTTTGATCAAACCAATGCACCCTACAGGTCCAAATCCAGTCTGACCCAGGTCCCAACCTGGTCCCAGTAACACCTCATAGAGTGTCTTTTGGCATGACCAACTCCAGTAGAATGAGGTCCGTTCCGGACCTGTAGGGGAACTAGCCTTCTACCGTGATGCTCTGTCCTTCGGCTTCGGCTACTCCGTCTGGTCGACCTCCCCAAACACAGGTCCGTGACTGGCACAGGACCTGGACCTGGGTCAAAACCAAAGACCTTGGTTGACCACCTTGTTCATGGACAAAATACCGGTCAACCTACCAGACTTTGGGGCTGGTTTTGACTCACAGCCACCGACCTTGACCTCTCGCACCAACAGTCATGGATCTAGTATGATCTAGTAGGGTCTTGGGACGCTAAAAACACCGAGATGCGAGTGAAGATGCTGCCGCACCCAGAGCGAACACCCAAGCGTTCGACGTCCACAATTGGAAGGACCCCAAACACTCCATGCATTGAATAGCTGTAGACATTTGCAATCATTTGCACCATTTGAGACCAGTGATCCCTAGACTAGTGTATGTAGCTATTCCATACATATATAGTGTTTGGCGATATCGAAATATCCAAAACCATATAGAAATATTATAGATGATCGTATATGATTGTTGTACCTGTCTGAATTCCAACAAATCACAAAGGCTCTCTCTGTCACACCTTCGTCCCCGAGACGCTCGCCGGGTGACCGGTGCTCACAGCGTCACCCTTTGCCGCTCGCAGGTGTGGAGCCGAGCCGGCCCGGTGGGCTTGGAGCATAGAAACTGGCACCTGAGAATCGGTCTGACCGAGCTGAGGAACCGCTGACCGAGCCGAGGTTCTTCGGCTCCGGACACAGCGGCGAGCAAGCGGTGCGCAGGTTGGTGCCGAGTGTTGGTTCGCAGCGGTTCCTAGTTTTCTTTGGTAGGTTGACCAGGTCTGGTAGTCTAGTTTTCTTCATGTGACGGTGGGCCATGTCCCACCTGGGCCCCCTAGGTGCTTTTGACCAAATCGCCATGGACGAATATTCCTTTCCCGCCTAATTAGCATGGACCATAACTCTTTTCTTTTGCGCTGCGGTTTGACTGGCCAAGCACCCGCAATCATCCACAATCCAAATGGGAGTTTTACTCATAGATACCTGGAGGAGTCTCAGTACGTAAGCTAGAACATAGGGGTACATTGTCCACTTCTGCTTGGGGGTCATGTCCTATTTTCTAGGGTACTTTAGAGTGTCCAGGTATTAAGGGAATGGATCATAAGGTATCTCTTGTGGGGGTGTCCAGCCACCCATTCCCCACTAGTCGTACCAGTCCAAAACCCTTAATCCCATCAAGCACATCAGCTCATCCTCTCACGCGCGCGCTCGACTTGCGCCAAGGCACGACTTCGAAGACTGGAGCTCCTCCGTCGCCCGTTCCGGGTGGGCACGGAAGAGCTTGCCCAGATCGATGCTCTGTTGCCTGTCAGCCGGTGGCCCAAAATAGAAACGACGCAATGGTTTGTAGCGATATAGGGGGTGTAATTATTTGCCCGGCTGATCTTGGGATATTACGGTCAATGTGTTCTCTAATAGAACTTTCTTGAGTAGAACACCTGAGGTTTCCGGGTGTTTCTTAAGCACAATTATACGTAATTTAGCTCTGAAGATGTTTGAGCCGTCTCTGAGGTGACAATCGAGTACATTCTTTTTTGCTGGTTCGTTCATCCCCATGGTGTCCAAGGCTGTTGAAGAAAGGTGACGGCAACTCATTAGCCACTGTTCTCTCAAGCCACTGAGACTGACTGTTCATGCTTAGTGGGTTTTTTCCCTGAATCCCAAAGAAGCGTACAATTAACGCTTATCTACAGACTGGGTATAGATACTAGCCTTTTCTCACCCGCTGCCTCCTTGTAAGGAACCCCTTCAAGCCTTTCTTCATTCGCTCCACATTTGATCCACAGCTCCATGACGAACGGGAGGCCGAGTCCAGATTTTCCATACGTGCACAGGCACTTTCCCAGGAGTCGACCCGTTCGTAGCTCGGGTTCAATGGGTAGAAGGTGGTAGAAGTACCTGATTCTTTATGGGGTCATGTCCCATTTTCTAAGGTACGAACGGGTCCAGGTACAGACCCTCCAGTTCATGGCCAACCTACCAAAGAAGACAACTAGGCGCTGGTTTTGACCCACCTTAACCAAAGCAAGGGTCTCGGAGGACGGCGCCTGAGGAGAAATCGGCTCCAAACAGAATGATAGTCTAAATCCCATGGTTACACCCTAGCCTTCCAACCACCACCATGAATTTCATCATGGCTTGAATCCCGAACAACCAGCTGTTTCACCAGTGGATTCTACGCTACAAAACCAGGTCAACCCTTGGTTTCCACTGTACTTTAACTGCCATAGTATACCAATACCATGCTCTTGGGCCATTCCATGCTCTTCTTGCGGAAGGCCATTCCATGTTTCAGATCCTTTCCGCCCATCTCGTCGTCTCAGTTCGCGGTTCGGACGAGAAGCTTTGCGAGGTTCTGGCGCCGCCGCTCCACGACACGTTCCAAGGTCGCCTGAAGGTTGGGTTGGCACGGCAGTGAGGGGGCTGGTATACATATGAATGTGTTATAATGACCGGAGAATTGATTTATTGAACTAGAACTTTGGGGGAGGGCTTAGGGTTCAGGGTCTCCTGTCCACCAGCTAGTGATCCATCTGCAGTTTCAACCAGAACTGAGATGGAAAGAGAAGACGAAGCAGTCGCTTCTGCAAGGTGGGCACAATCGTCGCCTATCAAAGGGCTTTCATTCCCAAACGCTCATGGACCCTCCTAACTAGGGTCGGACCCTCCTAAGTAGGGGTCCAGACCCTCAAATCCCTAGGGTTTTGAGAGACCAAGAGCTGTTTGGAGCGTCTGGGTTGTGCATTTATCACGTCAAAGGACGGCTGTGGGTCATGGCTTCCGGGCAGTGTAGACGTGGTAGACGTCTGCCGTGGAACAAACCCACACATCCAGCCGCTGTCAGGTTGACGGTTGACTATTTGTGAATTGGATCATTAAACATCCTGAAGCCGAGAACCCCTAAAAACCGTCATAGCTCTTTGACTAGCCTTGCTCTTTTCTGGGCAAAAAACGAGTTGACTAGCACCCTAGCACAGACAAGCAGCTGGGCGATCTTCGACCTGAGAGGACGTGTGGAAAGACGACCCCCGTGCAAGCGACCACTGGCGATTCTATTCTGATCTACCACCTTTATTTCGTATGTTAGGGTCCATGTGGTCCTTGGAACGGGTAGAGACGCCCTGCTACGAGACTGGAATAGTTGGAATAGTGGGGCTAAGGGTCACTCAGTCCTGATGGTCTTGAGTAGGAAGTCGGAGACCACCAACTGGCTGGGTAGCTGGGTAGGCTCGAAGGATCCCAAAACCTTCCAGCAATGAGCTGGGAGGTCTCCCTTCATGGCTGAGGTCTCCCAGTTGGGCTGGGAGGTCTCCCTATTTAAAGAACCACTCCAAGACCAGTGGCTGGGAGGTCAGCACCCAGGTCGACCTGGGAGTGACTTGACAAGTCACCCGACTCCACAGGTTGGAGACCTGTAGAGTCGGGTGCTGGTCGTAGGTGGTTTGTGGCTGAGCTACTTCCATCTAAGGACGGACTCGCCGTGCGAGTAAGGCACGGAAGGCCGGGCCACCCTGAGCAGGAGCAGGCCACCCTCCCATCCGATTCATCCTTTCTGGGCCTGGAGTGAACCGACTTACAAGAGTTCCGTTGGTCCAAGTACAACAGCATGGTTGTTCGCTATAGAGGGAATTCTTTGTTCATGTTGCCACCTGGGATTTGAACATATTTGAACCAAGAGCTCTTGAGAGATCACACCAATATGAACACAAAACATACTGCCAAACTGCCAAACCTTTCGCAACTACGTGCCTATGAATTTCCAAAGTCGGAATTCCAGTAGAAAGTTATAGCGCCCAGCGATTGCAAATGCAACATCATTTCAATTCCCAAGTTGTGGGAAAACACGTCCCTTGAATGAGACATACCAAGCTACAGATAGTAAGAACTCTTGGAACTGCTCAGCAAAGATCTTGCTGTCCACCGATGAACCATACCTTTGGGCGACCGACGGGAATCGAAGACCATTTGGAACACCAAACAAATTGTTCATGTCCAGACGCTCCTGACCCCTCACATGCAGGGGTCGGACCCGAATCCTCTGGAGGGGTCTGGACCCTCAAATCCCTATGGTTTTCAGGGACCAAGGGCTGTTTGGAACGTCTGGGATGTCTAGTTTGCACTTGCCTAGGTGAACACGCGATGCCGATCGGCATGTGATTGAACACCGCATCATTTGCGGGTGCAAAGCCCTGAAGAGTTCCAAGGGGCCCAAGGGGGGACGAAAGCTACAGTAGGCATTTCATACATTGCTGCAGTTGTAGAAAAACAGTTTTTGGGGCTTGAGCGACCTGTTCTACAGTTGTGCTCCAAAAACTGGCCTCCAAACACCTCTACCACCGAAAACCAGTACCCCGACTTGAATGGCGGCAACACCTCTGGTGGCTGTTGCATGGAGACTTCACGGTAGGCAGTGCGGATCCTGGTCACCTCGTCACCTCGAGGCTCAGACCGCCGAGCCGGAGCCGGAGATCATCGGCGAAGGGAAGTGAAGTCTCCAATTCCTCTGGTCGTTGAGTGGAGAAATCAACCCTAGTACTATCTACATCTATCTACTAGTCACTATACTGTACTGTACCAAAATTCTGAAGCTGATTTTGAGGGCCCGGACCCCTCCATATGAGGGTGATTTCTCCTACTTAGGAGGGACCAGGGTCGCGTCTGGGCACTGGGCAACTCTAAACCATCTAGACCCCACCCTTTCTTCTCCAAGCCACCCCATGGAAGCGGCTTGGGAGAGCCAAGGCTTGGTTTCGACCGCCATGGCGCAGATCGGGGGCAGATCGGGAGCCGATTGCTCTGAGCGGCCGATAGCGGCCGGGACGGCAGGCAGCTGGAGCCTGTGGAGTTGGTGTATCCTGGTGTGGGCCGAAGAAGGGGTCAATTGCGCGGCATATGTCCCAATGGTCGAAGGTGTGGGAAAGGGTCCCAATCCCCTTCAGAAGGTCCATTTTCGCGATCCACTGACGAAACATGACGTCTGGAGGCCATCGCTACTCGGTTTGAGGCCGCAACTAACTAGCTGGCCTAATAAGGCACGCAGTCTCGAAAGGGGGTCTGAGCTCCCGGACTGAGAGTTTTCGGGCTGGGCTGAGGCGAGAGCCTTGGTTACGTCGCAGCGTCGCACTGGTCGGTGGTTGGCATCCCTTCGAAGGCCAACCAGGCCAAATGGGGGAGGATGGTTAGTAGTTTGGCCCATCTGCCATGCCGATTCAAGTTTCGGACCAACTGTGAGCGGCATTTTCAGCGGGACATGACGAAGGACATGACTCCCAAAAACATCTCCCAAACACTCCATGCACCAGGAGTCACATGTCGGGGTGGTGCTTCGTCCCCAAGTGAGTGGAGTAGCTGGGCACCCCTAACCTCCATGGATCGCACCCCGTCTTGTGACTGCTGGTATGTATACCGGAGCTCTACAAGTCTACCAGGAAAAACACCGCGTTGATCGGCGGAACGTCCTGGCAAGACCACCGAGCTGGAAAACGTGACATACCTGGACCATCCCCCTAGAGCCTTCGATCATGCAACTGAGTTCGGTGGATTTGGAGTCTGAAACTGTCAACCAATACGTTGTTTGTTGCTTCGGAATTCAGTCCTGAACCAAAAAAACCGTCGTCCTGCCTGGTTCTTCAGTTCGTGACCGTACTTGATCACCTGGTTGGTTCGGTCACGAACAAGCCTGCTTTGGCGGGTCACTTCAGAACCTTCAAAAGGTCACGGTACATCACGAAGCTGGTGTCCCATGTCCGAACTCGTCCGGAACGGGTCGTCCGGAACGGGTCGTCCACGCGTTCGACCGTCCGGAGGTGGCACATCGGATGCTCGGCTCGGTGGCGCTGGCGCGCATTCCGGCGGAGCGCCACCGGAGCGCACCTCCCTGGTTTTCGGGACCGGTCGGGTGGACCTCGCTTCGTTGGACCGGTCGGCCCTACATGGGTTGGACCGGACGTCCGGACTCGCCCGAACAAACCGCACCGGTCGTCGTACCGAAACGGTTCGGTATGACTGGACCCAACCCTAACACCTGAAACACCGAAAACGAAACGAAGGTACGATTGGAGGCCTAGGGTAGGCGGGATGTGTTGGATTTGGTGGTACAAATCTGTATTGCTCAGTGATACTCAGTGCATGTGGAGCTACCTATACAAGCTAGGTGTATTTGTCCCGTGTGGGGAGGATGTCTCAAGTTTTTTTACTTTCAGATTCAGCAGCTACATTCGGCGATGTTCAGCTATCCGATTGACAGGTCGATTGACACGTGTTCCGGACTTTTGAGAGGCCATCATCAACTCTTTCGTCAGGGATCCCAAGTACCTCCTCAGAAGGTATTAGGACCTGCACCTCCGCCGGAAAGTGGGTCCAATCATCCTCTCAAAGGGCGATCCAAAGGGTTTGGGCTCCAAACCCCTTGGCAACCCCTGAGCCCTGGCAGTCCTACAAGCCATTAATAAGCCCCAGCTCGGACCCCGTCCGGGGAAACTGAAATATGTTAGACATTGCCCTGTAATTAACTGTGGGTCACGTGGATAGCAAAGGGTCAAACAGTTGACTCAGCCCGGAGATGTGGCACCGGTAAGAATTGTATTTGATTAGTGTTTGATCAAGTTAGCCCTATGCTATGGATCCACATACCTTCTCAGAAGGTAATTGGACCCTCCAAGATTACATAAATAGTCTCCAAAGGGTAGTGACCAATGATCCGTATACTTGTTCCATGGTGATGGGCAAACCTGGTAACCTTACAAAACAACAGGTAGTTCTATAACGACACGAAGCACCATGTGGAACCTCCCAAAAGGGACATTGACTTGAAGAGCAGCTTGAGCAGGTTCGGCACGAACTCTTGGCCGACATACATATTAAAGATGACCAATTTATACGTTATGTTTAACCTTCGTAAGAGATGCTTTAATAATTAGAGGGTGCTTTAATAAGAGGGTGCTTTCATCGGTTCAACACCTTCGTATTACGAGGTGCTGAAAACACATACTTTTCACTTCTCGGCGCCCGGTGCCACTGTAGCGCTCTCCAAGCACTTACAAAGCTTACAGCATGGGTGGGGCCTTAGATACCCCCCCCCCGCTCCAGACCCATCCGATTCTTTTCCAACAGATTCTGACATGGTACCCCCCAACTTACAGCGCTTAGCGGCATCCGGGATTTCTTTCTGACCAAGCCGTCCCACCAAATGAGCTGCAACGCCTGAACTGCAGAACTTCTGCACCCAGTGACGGTGGCGTATCCGACGCGTCCAAAGAGAAGCGCCGTCCGACGGCCTGGCTGGAAGATGAGATGAGATTCCAGGTGACCTGTAGAATATGTCTCTCGATCTCTATATTCATATAAGAATTAATATATAAGATATTTATCCTGAGAGTCCAAGGCTACAAAAAAAGACTGCATGGCTTAAGTTTTGGTTTAGGTGACCCTGCCAGGTTAAAAATCTCCAACAGCGATTGCGGAGACCTGTCGGGAGAAGCTGTGCGATTCGATGTGCAAGAAAGCAACAGTTTTATATGTCTACACCTCCAAGTCTTGAACATACTGACCAGTCTCCACCCGCCACTTCTAATTCTCCAAAAGCCACCAGAAGAGACCTGTAGAGTCGGGTGCTGGTAGATTGCATCTCTGCATCATATGGAGCACCTGCACCTACACCACCTGTGGAACATCCACCCAAAACGTGTGAGGTCCGATCTGTGCCACGCCCACATCAGCCCCTTGCTGTTCTAGTAAGTAGGTGAACGATCACAAAGCATCCATGGGACTGGAATATATAGTAAAAAATATATACTGTACTTACATTGGGCTGATCCTCATGGAGGAAACTCTTAGGTAAACTCTTCCAGTCCCCCTGCGACGCGCCCCGGGCGCCTCATCCGGCGTGTGGGCGGGCTCAGCGATGGCGTCGGCGCTGCCCTGCGCCGCCTCTTTGGTGTAGCCTGCGAGCACCACGGGGGCCGCTTATCGGACGGCGGGACGGAAAGGGCCACGGGGACGTGGAGGGAGTGAGTGGAGCATATTTTTGTTTTGGTATGTTTTGTGTTGCTTTACTTCTTTTTCATGAGGTATGTTACTGTTCTACTACCCAAACGCTCCATGGGACTGCCATATATGCCGATCAATTGGGGTGGTTTTGGGGGTCAGATTGTAGGCATATGGCATATATGTGTATGGTCTTACCAATCTGACGGAATCTGCTGGAAACGCCCTTGATCCATTTGCGATGCACCCCGAGAAGAATCGGTTCATGAGAATTTGCTGCACAACTTCACCCATTGATCCCATTGAATGTCCAGTGTGGCCCATTCATGGGCAAGCCCACCATGACGGCATGAGCCAAGAATGTGCTCACATAGCCGTGTCAGATTTGGAATGAGTGAGAAGTGCAGGAACTTTGGAAGCCCCCGAGAGGAACTGTGATCCAGTCATACCTTTCTGACTGGACTTGAGATGGTGGCAAAAAATATATATTCAAAATTTAGTGGGTGATGCCACCCCCAGCCTCACAGCTCTAGTTGCAATAACACATGAATGTTCCTATAGTCATCTTTTCTGCGTGGCTTCTCACATCATTCTATTACTTGCACTATTGGCATGCCCCCGGACTCATCATGGCATGCCCCCGAGTTCATGAGATCAAGGACCAAAGAGGTGGCAAACTCCACCTAACTTATGATTCTTTCAGGGGCTCGACCACCGAGAAGATTCAGGCAGGCAAACCACGTCTATAAGGAACCACGGGCCCTCGTTCGGTCGAACTGGTTTTAGTCGAACTGGAACCACTGGGACTCCCAGCGACATCGTGGTTTGCCTGGATGCCCTGAACAGTTGATATCGTCCATACGTCTACCGTCGCCGAACTTGCTCTCACGGTTCTTTAGGTGATTCTAAGATATTCTAAGCGATCCAACCACCTCAGTTGAGAACACCACCGTTCTCCTGCCCTGGCCGCCCTGGCCGCCCTTCGACTCCAAGGCTTCCCGCAGTGATTGCTTTCGGCGCCCTCGGAGCAAAGGAGCCTGACACGCGGCAGGCGTCAGCGTGACGCTGGTAGGGATGGACATGCCCCAAAGATTGGACTAAACACGGGAGAGGTTGGGCGGCTTCAACTGACTTGAACACTTAACACATCTGGTGAGAACTGTGGCGATCATTCTCTCAAAGATGAAGATCCTTGAAACCACCCCCACATGGTCCCTAGGGATCGGTACTTGGACTCGACCCGACTCTCTAAACCCACATTCCAGAGTGTCTCCGTCCTCACCGAACCCTGAGGTACGGTACGACTGGATCCCTAGGGGGTGATACCCTGATCAATGGTCCACTTCGATCCTTCTCCCAGCATTCGACCTCCCGGCGCCGGAGCGGTTCACGGAGCGGCGCGGACGGAGCGGAGGGCCTCTTTCGAAGGATCTGCTGAAGTCGGCTGTCAGCAGGTCCTAGCGAGGCCAATGGCACTTTGAGAGTTTTGAGGATGGTTTGGACCTCCTCCGGTTGTGAGGCCCGGGAAGTTTGGCAGATTGGTTGACGATCACAGAGGATCTATACTAACAAAGGATCTATGTTCGCAAAGCAGAAGCGGATATGTCATCCCGTCGGGAGATGCAAGGAGTCGATGGCATGCGAGAGGAAGTCGGGGTCCCCGATCGATGCACTGATATAGGGACTGAAAACCATCTCCTCCCTGCCATCAAATTGGCTCTCTGAAGTCTGGGCCCTGAAAACGAGTAGTTTGGCTGTTCGTTTCTCGGCAGCGGAAGAAAGCAGTGCAGTGGACTTCCTACATCCCAGGAAGGGACTTTCAAGGTTACAGCCCCAGGGGTGACCTCAAAACTGGATCTGAGACTCCAATTCCCCCTGCAGGCCATAGGGGTCTGTCCTCCCCGAGCCCCAAACACGACGGGACTGCAATACTCTCGGCCGATTGGTTGGGGCAGTTGATGTGGGGGTCGAGGTGGAAAAACCGATACGTCAGTCCCATGGAGCGTCCGGGGATTGAGGCTTTCAGCAACTATGGATTTGCCATGTGCAACCCCACAGCTGCGACAACAATGCAAGCCTGTGCTGGCCGCCACCATGACCTCAGTGGAGATGACTCCATAACGAAAAATGATCATCTTGGCTTTGCACATCAGGAAGTCTTGGATAAACAACAAATATGTCGAAGGGAATTCACACATATAGGGCCATAAAGAACATCAAAGAACGCCTTGTAAGTGCAAAAACAGGAAGTTTATTTATACCCCCTTCCAGACTCTGGGATCAAATCCCAAGAGGATCTGAGCCGGGAGCCCTGAGAAGGTGTAATATTCCACCTATGTGGCGGGTGCTGCGCACAGAACTCCACGTGGAACTCCAAACAAAAAGCCAACAAATGGCTTTTGAATCGAATCATACATTGATTTGTGTGGATGGATGGCGCGGGCATGGGATTCATGCAACACATTTGTCAAATATCAACAGATCCTGGCTTGTGATGTCCATCCATATCCCAGAACATATCAGTCAAACCAAATTCCGATAAACACCTACTTGCAGGAGAAAAAATGATTGTTCCAGTTCCAACAGGCTTCATAGCACAGCAATTTTTTTTGGGAGCATCGTCTACTAGCAGCAGTCCGTGTCTTCGTTCAGGTCGAGCATCCGTCTACTACAAAGAAAACAAACTCAAGACCTCCAAAGTACAGTCCCGCAAGGCAACGTAACATAGCAAATGTTGCCTACCCAGACACTCCAAACAGCTCTTGGCCCCTCAGAACCCTAGGGATTGGTGAGAAGGTCCGGACCCCTACTTAGGAGGGTCCAGGGTCGCATCTGGGTAATGTGGTTCTTTCTCAAGCGAAACAGGGGGCCAAGCAACCACTCGCAACTTGAGGTGGCATCCAGGCAAACCACGATGTCGCTGGGAGTCCCAGTGGTTCCAGTTCAACTAAAACCAGTTCGACCGAACGAGGGCCCCTGGTTCCTTATAGTGGTAAGTGGGATGCACTGGGTAATCTAAGAATCTTTCAGCTACACAACCTCTTATCACCTCAAGAATCCGGCTGCTCAGCCTGGGTCCGTACCCCAGGCTGAGCGCCGCAGCTTGGATTCGAAGATGCGCATCTGATCATGCGCATCTGATGACCCTTTGAGCGCCTGATGGGGTCTTAAGCTGACTCCGAAAATGCCCTTGAAAACCGAACCAACTCCCTCTGTTCGTGTCGTGTCTAGTGCAAATTCCCTCACCAAGTGTGGCTTTCCTTACAGGTGATCAACTTGTTCACTCCTGGGAGATTAGAGTTCTCGTGCTTGGTGGTTTCAACCCACAAGCCGACCACTACGAGTCAGTGTCGGTAGCTTCAATCATCCCAAATAAAGGATTAAAAAACACACATCTCCCAGGGCCCCCGGGCCATCGGGGTGTCCAATGGACTAGCTCTTTAGAGGTGATTCGGGATGTCCATTAACCACCCCTGGCACCGGGGGGCCCTGGTTCAAAACTGCTTTTTCCCCATTCCTGAGCCCAGCGGATATTAAGGCCAACATCTGCAACAAAAGACGTGATCCATCAACAGCGCCCCAAAAAGGCCCAACAGCTCAACAGGTGTTTGTTGAGAATCCCAAGGAGCATTTTTCAAGTGCTTGGCTTGCCTTGTGATTATAACACATCTCAGTTCTTTGGGGTTCTCGACCGGGCAGCTGGTGGTTTTGGAATCCACCGATTTCGACCTCAATGGCCCCGACGCGGACGCCGACGTCTGGGACTGCCATGCTCGGACGGCCGAGAAACGGGCGTTCGGGGTGGTGGTGAAAAAAAAGGGGTCAGATTGTCGGCAGATGTGGCAGTCCCATTAGGAGTGTTTGGGTTTGGGGGAAGGTTAACCTCAGATCAAACATGGAGCGTCTAGACTTAAAGACCCAAACCTTTGACCCGACCCACCTGACCCCTCGCCGAGCCTCCAAGCGGCGGCTAGGGCAGGCCGGTGGACCGCAGAAGCCGTATCGTCGTTGGAAGGCGTCGTTTGGGGGTGCCGTCGTTGGGTGAAGAAGAACGTGTTTGGACACTTCAAGCTTAACAAGTATGGCCAATATCAGTATGGCCAATAAGAGAGCCAAACAAATGGTCAATGCGAGAACGTCTGCGGATGAGGATGGACTTGGGAAGTGGTTCATAAGTGATCATATAGTGATCCCATCCTCTTTTTTGGAGCTGGCACCCAAGCAAATGGATCTGTTTCAACAGACGTAGAGGGGTTTCACTCTGAAAAGCACGTTGCTGACTTTCTTTGGGGCTAGGGTGGCAGCCCATCACAGGAGATGCAAACAACCCCAGGTTGTGTTGTGGAAGCCGAGGTGAGTACAAACCAAGCTGAGTTGGGCATATGTTTTCCTTAGCTTTTCCTTCTTGCACACGGTGTGGTTTCGAGCTCCTTGTGGTCTTCCGGTTCTGCATTCTTCAGAAAGAACCGGGTGTCTGAAGCAAGACCACTTGCCTGGCGTACCCGTGCAAGACCGTCTATAGGTATCAACTACATCATCTCGATGGAACGGAGGAAACGGGTCTAAGCTGACTTGTATTGCCTGCATGTTGCACCTCGTCATGCCCGACCGTGCTGAAGACAGAGAATGGCGCGGACGGGCGCACGATCCGCAGATCAGCCAAGGGTCGAAACCTCAGCTTATCAATAGTTCAAACACTCCATTCGACTAGCATACTGGCATATTTTCGAATCAAATGGGATGGTTGGAAGGGGGTCAATTAATGTAAGTGTACTACAGTCCCCTGGAGGTAGACCTTCCCAAATATCAAGGTCCAACTCCCGAAGGTCAGCTTTGGCGAAGGTACAGGCTGGAAAACATGGGGTATACCGCCCGAACATTCCATGGGACTGCCATATATGCCTACATTGACCCCCCAAACCACCCCAATGTAGGCATATATGGCATACATGGAGTGTCTGGGATAGGCACCACACACATCTTCCGCACTGTCTGTCGCACCGTGCCTCTAAGCCCTTCCACATAGCATGGAAGTATGGCCCAAACCCAAACCGAAATGGGAATACTTCGCCACGGAACTGGCCATACTTGCCACGCAATCAGAACCGGATGGTCTAGATCTGTTCCTTGCCACGGAACCGTTTTGTCATCCATTCGACCAGGTCGCGCGCACAGATCCTGTCGTGTCTGTATCGGACACCCGAGCAGGCATGGTGTGTTGAGCTGGAACGTCGAGGGACCAGTGCAGCTACACCGATCTGTCCTTTCGTTTGGTGGGACTGGGGCCCGGGTGCCAGGAGGGTCCAGTGATACCGAACCTGAGGAGGTACGACTGGAGGTGTAGGGTTTGGGGCCCCAAGTACGCACCAGTCCCATATCTGAACCGTTTCGGTGGGACGGAAGGGGTGGGTGGGTGCCTTTGGGTGGCCGAGAATCCTTTCAGAATCATTCGCATTTGGGGAGCCAAAGGGTTCAAAGGGGAGAGGGCTCCCGCAACTGAGCAGGAAATCCAGGTGAGTGCAAACCAACAGAGGTTAAGTGACCTTATAGGACCCTATACAGGGGTACCTATAGGATAGTCTATAGGGTTCTTCAACCTCTGTTGGAAGCTGAGCAGGAAAACAGCTTTGATTTGGTAGTCCCACTGGTTGCCTATCCCATTCTGCCCCGAAAGCCCTTTGTGCAGCAGCCTTTGGTTTCTCTTCTGACAAGCTTAAATCTCCATCAAACCAAACATCCCAACCCCCAGATCTGCACGAACAGGTGCTTATAAAACCCTCAACATCCTAATTCCTAATCCTCTCATGTCATGGACATGATGAAGTATGTCTGTGAAGGGGTAAAGAACGTTTCGATGCCAATAGTTTCTACGCACCCCCAAGAAAAGAAGGACAACAACAAGGACAATGAAGCAAAGCCTTTCCAGGATCTAGTGATTCTTCCTATCCATTCAACTACATTCGAAGGCAGCACTTGATTGCCCATTCGCACCCATTCGACACAACCTCAGGTCCTGTCCTGTTGAGGGGCTTCATTCACCCGAACCGATCCCACGCCTTCGAGGGCAACCGTGCCAAGGCTTTCTCATAGAGCACCAAGGCCTCTTGGGCCTGACCAGCCTGGCACCGCGTGTTCATCCGGTGATCTGCACAGCCTGGGCCAAGCACTTCCTATCCAAGAGGGGTGGAACGTGACCGTAACTAGGACCCATCACCTGGGGTACCCAACTGGGATAGTCTACTTCGGGTCATTCAACCTCTGTTGGATCTTGCCGCGCAAATTGCGTGTCCATCTGGGGTGATGGTGGCACCTGTCCAAATCCATAGCTTTTCGTGCAAGTGTTCTGGTGATTCCAGTCAGTAAAAAGTACCAACAATCATTATGAGACGTTGGACATCAGTTGTGTAAATCCATATAGTTTATAGAACTGATCTCAGTGACTTTACGCGTCTCAACCCACCCGAAGGACTCGCCCACACCCAACCAACGAAGAACCCGATACCTTCGCGGAGTCAGGACCTTCAAAAGCTGTCCATTTTTCAGGGCCCCAGGCACGACCCGAACCTGGGACTACCATAGGACTGCCGAGAAACGGCCAAAAAAGGGCTGGTGCCACCACCGTCCATGGGGGTCTGATAGTCCCAGACAGGTCGTGTCTGGGACTGGGACTATGGTGAACCCCCTTTCCACCCACCGCCATACTAAGACTATGGAAGGCTTCTTTGATATCCCAAACACTCCATGGGACCGCCAATATGCCTACATTGATCCCCCAAAACCCTTCCAATGTAGGCATATAATATATGAAAAATATGGAGTGTCTGGGTATATATAGTTCCCATGGGATCGTTCCTTTCCTCCGTCACCGTTTTCTCCCAGCAGCCCCCAAACATCCCCAGACGCACCGGTCGGACGGCTCCCTGGCGACACAAAGCATGTCTCCACCTGTCGACATTGGGGGGGTCTCCGCTGTCAAGTCTCGTCTCCCCCAAAAAAATGGTGAACACGGTGAACTCTATGGTGACATCGTGGTTTCGTCCGGAGTATTTTAACCGGAAGAGACATGAAAATACAGGCTCACCGTGTTCGCTCTGATTTAATTAGTGGGGTAACCCAGCACTTCCCCAAAAGAGGTGAAGAGGTGACCGTCTACTGCTTTTCCTTTTTCCTGGTTCGTTCGCCAGTCTCCCCCTTCGTCTCGCAACCTTGAGCTTCTCATTGCCTTGCGCCTTCCATTCTTCTGCCTCTCACGGCGAGATCCGGCGCTCTGGACTCCAACGCGTCGGCGGGCGGTCCGGTCCCCTGGGGGGGATCGGAACGAGAAGCGCAGCGGAACCCGCGCCGATCGGTGACAAAGCCCAGAAGATCCAGGGTTTTCACATAAACCAAAACCAAAAGCATCGCACGAGGTCGCAAGCACAGTGGTTCCAACCAGCATACACCCTAGAAATCCCTAGAACCCAGTTTGCTGGTTTCCTGGTTTCTTCCGGGGGGACCGGAGGGAAAAAGCGTTCACCAGTTGGCATCCGCTGTTTTAACCCGGCAAATTCACCTCGGAACCTCACGAAGAGCCGTTTCGGGCCGCCTGTGGATCGGTCTTGCCACCCGCCATTTCGCGAACGCCAAAAAGGTGTCGAATGTCGACGTTGCTCGATCTGCGACCAAATATGACGCGCATTGACACGCTTAGGCCAACCAGGCAAGCCAAAGAATACCCTAGAAGTTCAAGACTGAATCCAGGTCCCAACCTGGTCCTGTTTCAGCCTCCTTGAGTAGTGAGTAGTGTATGACCTGGAGGGATATAAAACGCTTGCATGGTAATGGTGCCATTTCAAGTCCCCAAAAAGTACTCGACTTGCCGAAGACACGGGATTCCATTCGATGGTAGTGGGGTTCCCCACACTTTCTGGCGAAAAACAGATTCAACATAGACCTTCCAGCATCAGGGTGCAACCAGTGATCAGGTACCGACACACACACACATATCACACATATCACATCATGTCGGAGAAACATATACTGCTTCACGCATGAAAAAGCATCAACGGCCATCTTGCAGCGTTGCCCCTAGTGTCACGAGCCAAAACACCAGCGGGCAAGGCTGCGAAGGGTCACATCCGGAACTGAAGAGTTCGTTTCCAGCCACTGAATCAGGAACCAATTGACTGGATCGTAAAAACATGTCCTCACTGTCCCCGGAGTTTTGATGGATGAAGTCAGGGTCTGAGTCTCCCTTCCGAGTTTTCTTGCTGGATTGGCGCCTGCAAAGCAGCATCCTGGGCTATGTTTGAAAGTACCCTAGACATCTGGTATCAGTCCGCTTGTTGTTCCGCAAAGCTTCGTGGATCTTGGCACCGGGCACCTGGTTGACCACGTCAAATGAACAGATTCCACGTTCCATGCTTTGGCGGAAGATTTGACTCGTCGCCACTGACAGAGCCGACAGATCTGATCCGTACTGACAATGTGTGGACTGTGGGGGTGGGGCGAAGTAGTCAAGTTAATCCCTAGGGCTCCAACAGAGGTTGAATGAGCCTATAGGCTATCCCAGTTCGGTACCCCTGATGACGGGTCCTATTTACGGTCACTTCACCTCTGTTGGCAGTCGTACCGAACCTGAGAAAGTGGCTCTGGGGCCCGGTCCCCCAGAGGGTGAAAACACCTGAGGTTCGGTACGACTGGAGCCCTAAATCATTCCTTCAGAAGCGGTCAACTTTTAAGGGATCCAGGTAAGTACCGAACCTCAGGTACGGTACGACTGGACCCTCAAAACCGAGAGTGTCTCCAATCACCGTACCTGGGAAGGTACGACTGGATCTGTATAGGGAATCTTCTATCTCTCTTGGAGTCACCAACAAAAACATCCGAATCCAAGACGTGATTTTCGCGCTCCGGAAAAAATGCTTACCCATACCAGGGGCGCCTGGCCCCTAGGTTGCAATAACAAGTTATTCTTATGATGCCGTCTTCATCCAAACCTTACTTTAGGATGGCTGCCAATCCTGTACTTCAGTTAAATCCGGCTTGGGATGAAAAACACCGAGCAAGGAAAGGGCATCTGCTGAGAAAACTCCTTTTACAAAACAAGGGCCAGCCAAAGCCGCGGCGGGCTCCTTTTGCAGGCACGGGCCATAGTCTGTTTTTTCAGCAATGCAAGCATGCAACTATGACCACAGCTGACCCCTGACCCTATTTCGGGCCTTCTTTAAAGCAAACAACACCCCACAGTCAACTTGGAGTTGTCTCACCACGTTTCTCTTGGGGGCAGCCAGACGCGCGCGAGCTACCAGACAAAGCAAGTTGCTATGCCATGAACCCTAAAATCGGCCCAACGAAGCTGCACTTTTGCTATGTCTGACACCTTCGGTAATTGCGTAGGGCATGTCTGACACCAACCCTAGGAGTGAGCAGTTTGCCCCTTCAGTGAACGCTTTTTGCAAAACAAGGAGGTTGGTTTGGCCCGACCAAATGTAAATATAAATCCTCAAAGGGCCTTGAGACCTTCAAGCACCTGATATCAAATACTGGCAAATGCGGGCTTCTTTGCCAGCCTCCAGAACAATTACAGTGGCTTAACAAACATGCACAAAACGTTTTGACACGAAAAAGGTGGGGGGCAACACGGAAACCAAAAGAAAAACATGTTCGCGATGGAACACCCAGTGATGTGACTCCGACTCGAGTGAATAACCCGCATTTCTTTGATCAGCTTTTACATCCCTTTTTGCCAAGGGGTGGATGACATTGGATGACACCCCTGTTTTGAGCCATCATGTTGACTGTTGATTCAAAAAAACAGGACTGGAGTCCCTGGATATGTTTTCAAGATTCAAGATTGTATATGCTAGCATTCTGCAGAATAGGAGCCCCTATAGTAGCTTCTTGTTCCTAGTAGTATACGGCCTTGTTCGCACCATTCGTAGCGTCCGATCGCTCCGTTCTTCGTCGCGATGCCAGGAGCCCCTAATACAGTAGCATTCTGGAATAGGGGAATGGATCGATTCATCAGCAACAACCAAGAGAGGTTAAGAGACCATACAGGACCCTGTATAGCGGTACATATGGGATGGGCTATAGGGCTGTTCGACCTGTCTTGGAAACCACGGCTCCTTCATTTGGCCGAACCCGCGGCGAAGCCGGCGCCGGACGATCCGCGGGCCTCAGACCAACGCGACTGGGTGGTTTCCCGGGGGGCCCTGGTACATAGCCTAAGTATAGAATATGTTAGCACAAACCAATGAGTGCAACAAAGAAAAACACGTTTGTGAATGATCAGAATCATGAAGAGACAACAACATCGAAACGCCCAGCTTTCTCCAAAACTATCACCCAAAACTGTTGATCAAACCAGCTGTAACTTGCATAATGATAAGCTTATTTACATGTTTGGTGTCAGGGTGATTTACGGTGTTCTGATCGGATCTCTTCCCTCCCAAAGGGCTTCCACCGAACTTTCGAGTCGATGAACTTTCGAGCCAACTTCGACGCAAAACGACGCCGTCCACCGCATCGGAACCACATCGCACATCGTTGAGCTGCAGACCGTGTTCAGTCGCTGGGCTTCGGTCGACAGCTCTGACAGTTCGGGTTGCTGCAGCCTTTGCCTGGAACGAGTTGACCTGGACAGGGGCCGACTGGAGGTCTGATAGAAAGCTGCTGTCCACCAACACGGAAGAAAAGGTCTGTGATGGTTGGTTCACTGGTTGGTTCCTATGCAATATATAGTCGAAATATACACCACGAACACCCAAAGTCCTTGTACGCATGGGCTGATCGTCGGGTGTGTGCCTTAAGAAGTGCTTGAATGCCTGGGAAATGCAACGGCCATGGTTCGAAGGCTTCGAAGGGGTCCTTTCCCAAAGAACCATCATTTTACTAAGGATGTGAGACTACAAACCAGGACCTTCAAAGTGACCTTTTGAGATCCCAGGATGAGGTCACTTAGGCCCATTAAAGGTCACTTAGAGACTCCAAAGAGGTCACTTTGAGGGTCCTGGAAACCAAACCATTGTTCTAATCATTCTACGATGGAACCCATTTGACCTCTGTTTTGATCGGAAAAGTGACCATGGTTGGTGGTCCAAAAAAGAGGTCATTCAGGTTCCAGGTACAGTAATGCTATATAATGGCATTTGAAGGCGCACAGGTTACTTCTTTCCAGCCCACGACGGGACGCGAGTAGGGTGTGCGCAGCTTATCCCCCCGCAAGAGCCATACTCAGCGATGGAGGTAGCAGCCGTTCTATCTTTTCAAACGAACCAGATGTTCGTTGGGTCTACGGTTTGGTCGTCTTTGGAACCACTAGTGTCCGTTTTGTAGGGTTAACTGGAACCACTGAGTTAAGCATTCAAGGGTACTCGTGCCAGACCGTCCACTACCACTTCTGTTGCCGTATTTTCCTTAGAGAACCCAGGTCGAAGCTTTCTCATCCCTCCGGTTCCGGATATTAAGTAAAGAAGGGAAAGCCATTTTGCCATTGCTTGTGGTAGTCAGAGCTGTGGACCAGAAGGGAACGCCAACATGTTCCCAGAACCCCCATCCAAACACGTTCCATGTCAGGCGCGTCACCTCCGTAGAGCACCTCCATACGACCGGTGCACCACCGATGCTCCACCGGATGCGCCACCGGTCGGTTGAAACGAAAGGAAACTCGGTCGACTGGGAGTCGTGACTGGGATCAGGGCATCGGCGAGCCTGGGCGATCAAGGAGAAACGGTCGCTCACCAGTCAACTGATCCCAGTACCCCTATAGTACTATGATGGTACATGGGTGCCCCTTTGGTTCGACTATCCCAGTTGGGCACCCCAGGTGACAGTGACAGGTCCTAAGAGGCTAAAAGGTCGCTGAGAGGCCGCTGAAAACATGCTGATCCTCTCTTGGGGCGACCAGTCACCAGTCGTAGATAGGCCTCGTTTATCTGGGGTCCTCCACCTTGAAGTGAAGTCGATGATTCGTGATGTCAGCCACTGGGATTTCGGCCATGTGGTCACGAACTGAAGATCCTGGCCTGTGATTCATGTAGACTTTGGGTATATATATCCCATTACCAGTAACAACGGATGATGATGGTTGCAGGCTTTTCTCTAATAATTATATTGATAATTAGACCCTAGGACAAGCCCAATGTAGACTCTTGATTAACTAAAGGACTAAACCGCCATAAATCGCCATAAACCTCCCCTGACCTTATATATCTTTGAGTCTAGGGTTGCACCCAAGGTGGTCAAACCATAAGAGCAACATGCAAAACCTCTCTGTGTTGTAATGCGCACTCTTCCCAACGTTATCGTTTTTTCTGTGAACCTTGTCGTTCCTGAGGCTTTGGACACACCTAAGAACATGTACTAAAACCTTATCGTACTCCTTATCGTTTTTTGTGAACCTTATCGTTCCTGAAGGTTTCCTTCACTTTACTTACTTAGTCTTCACTGCAGTGATGTTTCCTTCATCGGAGGTTTTGGCAGTTGCTCATAAGTCTTGGCTGTCCATTGAATTGGTCCTTTGCTAAGGGTTTGACCCATAGTGGTTGAGTAAAAAACGTTCTAAACATTTCTAAACCAAAAGGACTAAGGTACTGTTACTAACAGGTTGCCAGAACCCTCAAAGACCTGTTTTCTCATCTTTCTCTGTTTCCCTTTGGAGGTATGCACCCAAAGGGAAAACGACGACGACAACAACAACAACAACAACAACAACAACTCATAGGTCAACAACTGCAGGACGACAACAACAACAAACAACAAACAACAAACAGCCACAACAACAAACAACCAACAACAACAACCACAGCCAGAACAACAACACCTCTTGGAGGGCCCACGCGTAGATCTTCAGCACCGATCACTTCTCTCCTTTTTTTGTCGGCCTTGATTTCACCGCATCTCCAGCACCCCTCCGGCGCTGGAAGCTGCGCTACGCTTCGCGCAAGGCGTTTCCCGGTTCCGCTGCTTGGCAGGTTCACGGGGCGACCTTGCGCAGGAACTTGAAGATACAATTCTCGTCCGCGGTCCTGGGATTTCTTACGGCGATGATGGCGATGTCACTTCGTAAGTATGATCAAGTCCAACCTCACCCAGATTACGTTTGCTGGTAGGTCGGAGGCCATCGCTATTGGGTTGGAGGCCATTGCTAGTAAGGTTGGAGGCCATCACCAGTAGGTTGGAGGCCATTGCTATTAGCTTGGAAAGTTCGGTTCGTGGGTTCTTGGAACGTGCCAACCTCACCGCCCCGGGCTGCGCAGCACCGGGCTGTACCGATCCCGAGGTGCACAGCACCAGAATCTGTGGGGTTTTCCCTCTGAGTTCAACCTGTCCTGAAATCAAACTGACATGTGATGCCAATAGGTTTTTCATGGCTTTTTCCTTCTTTAGTTCGGAGGAGCACGTAAGTCTCTCAAAGATCTTGAGTTCATTGTGCTCCATGAACCTTCAGCAGCCAGCTGGGGATTCTTGATCTGCCAAGTGTCACAGGGTTGAAGAACCAGGGCTCTGGGTTCAAGAGCAAGCGCACGATCTGCCCAAAGATGGTGAAGACAGCATAGGAGCAGCCAGCAAAGTAAATGTAAAGCATGCCTGGAAAGAACTGATGAGAGAGCGCCATCAAGAGACTTGCAGGATAGACCCTATTTGGATGTATGACTGGACCCTCCTGGCACCCACCGCAGTTCCACCGTCTCAGAAGGTGCTTGGAGCCCTAATTGTGATCAATCATGTTCTCCAGGACGACGGGTGTGCCTGGAGATGTATGACGACAAAAGCATGGGAGATCTCATGGGTTTGCATTTTGACCCCAAACGAATGGGTTTCAGTCCTCTTCTAAGAGGTGGGCCATCCACTTCCATGACGGTTGGGGGGCCATGCCATCCATTTCCATGATTGTTTCAGGGAGTACTCTTCCAGGGGGGTCCTTGGGAAAGTCACCTGCCAGAGCTGCACTTTTATGGCATGGCAAGAACTATCGAGCGATGTAAAGCCGACTTTGGGGGAAAGGTCGGCGACATCGACGGTGGCCATTGGCAAGCATGTTTGTTTATGGTAAAGATTGGTAAAACCTTCTGATTCACGTGCACATAGAGCAAGGTTTCAGAATTCATTGATCAAATGCCCAGATCACTCAAACCTCCCACCACCTGCTACTCCTAGCCGCTGCCTAACCCGCGTGCAAACTGGTCAGGTGGCCAAACAAGCGGATCAGGTCATGTGCTTCGCTGGTCAGGTCCCCTCAAAATATGTTGCGCAATTATTCATAAAGGGTTTGTATTGTAATATAAAATGCAAAGGGAACCTCCTAACCAATAACCCTTAAGGGGACCCATATACAAACCCTTAACCCTTATTTTAATTCAAAACCCTTAACCCTCAAGGGGGCCTCCTAACCAATGGGTTTTAGTCTTGGCCCTTCTTCCATGGGGTCTTCAAGCAGTCTCCCTATTTGAATACACACCCATAGGAGTACTGGGTTTTAGTCTTGGCCCTTCTTCCATGGAGTCTTCAAGCAGTCTCCCTATTTGAATACACACCCATAGGAGTACCAGTGTCATTGTATTTTCAGTAATGGCACAATTCCTCAGTATTGTTATTGCGGTGCCAGTGTTGTACCAGTGTCATTGGTAATGATTACTCTCAGTGTCATTGCCAAAAAAGAGTACCGTCGTGAGCAACCAAATCAAACCTGCAAGAAATCAGGTCAATTGGTACAACCCTACCCCACCACCCCCAACGAACACCAAAAAGGGTGGCATTGGTACAACCTACTCCACTTCCCAGTTCGTCCAAGAAGCTCAGGCGATAGACCAAGGATCCCGCTTGAGTACACTGACTGGATTCGAAGAAGTAGTCCTCGAGAGTGGCTCCCCACTGCCATGGACGGACACCCCAACCCGTTCTTCGCCCTCGTGGTTTCGACAAGCCGAACGGACTCGCCGACCGGTCTGGTGGGTGGTCCGTTTCGTCTCTGAAAAGGAGCCGCTTCTGGTCTCTGCGCCCGCTTGGACATGATCAAGTGGATTTCATAATTCATGTACACATGTGTCTCATAAGTCATCTGGTCTAAAGCATATACAGTATCACATATACCAGGACCGGAGAGCCCTGGGGTATATATCCCAGACACTCCATGTATGGAATATTTGCCTACATTGACCCCTCCAACCACCCCTGGCCTGATCGGCATAGATGGCAGTCCCATGGAGTGTTTGGGTATTGTTCAAGGTCGTCAACAAAACTCTTCGCCCAGGTCGACTGGACAGCCTGAGTTCCCTGGGGCAGCTGGACCACCCGACCCTGCCTTCGTATCCCTCGGACCGTCCCCGTCCTCGATGGATGGGTTTCCCCAACTGCACTGCTGAGAAGTGACAGTTGAGGTCGCAGTGTCACTGTCGCCTTGGACCCAGCTCTTCTGGACTTACAGCCAAGGTTACAAACACTTTTGATATCTTTTGATGTCTCCATCCAATTTCTTCACCCTCGGAAGCCTATTTCATCAGCTGGAACTCACCAAAGGGCCTCCAGATGCGACCATCCCCAAATTAAAACACGTCACCATCGTCCCCAGCATCGCCATCAGCGGCGTCGTCACCATCATCCGCGGCATCGGCGGCGTCGTCGTCGCCTGAAATCAGTGAATAAAGGAAGGAAAAGGCTAGTATAGTAATGCACTAGCTACTAGTAGCCTCTTGTGACTGGTAGTCATGCACTTGTTACTAGTAGTAATGCACTTGTTACTAGTAGCTTCTTGTTACTAGTAATAATGCACTAGCTACTAGTAGCCTCTCGTGACTGGTAGTCATGTACTTGTTACTAGTAGTGATGCACTTATTACTAGTAGCTTCTTGTTCCTAGTGGTAATGCACCAGCTACTAGGTAGCTTCTTGTGACTGGTAGTCATGCACTTGTTACTAGTAGTGATGCACTTATTACTAGTAGTTTCTTGTTACTAGTAGTAATGCACCAGCTACTAGCAGTAGCTTCTTGTGACTGGTAGCCACGCACTTGTTACTAGTAGTGATGCACTTATTACTAGTAGCTTCTTGTTATATACTAGTAGTAGTGCACCAGCTACTAGCAGTAGCTTCTTGTGACTGGTAGCCATGCACTTGTTACTAGTAGTGATGCACGTATTCCTAGTAGCTTCTTGTTACTAGTAGTAATGCACTAGCTACTAGTAGCTTCTTATGACTGGTAGTCATGCACTTGTTACTAGTAATGATGCACTTATTACTAGTAGCTTCTTGTTACTAGTAGGAATGCACTAGCTACTAGTAGCTTCTTGTGACTGGTAGTCATGCACTTGTTACTAGTAGTGATG
>CAXAMN010025084.1:311731-389725 GCA_963970005.1 Durusdinium trenchii | reverse complement strand
TCTGGTGAACAAGGCTCGCACTCTCTCTTGTTGCACCTTCTCACTATTGATGAGCTCCATCATCTCCTCTGCGGACTTAGGATTTCTCAACTCCTTAGCTGGCTCTGGAGCATCTTGTGGTTGTGGTTCATCCACACTAATGTCCAAGTATGTGGGCTCTACATCACAATGTGCAAGCACCACTCCATTGTTGCTGAAGTACAGAGGACGTCCAGCCCGAAGCCAAAGAATCACATTAAGCTTCACATACAAAGGCTGTCCATAATCCCTTGGAACCACTGTACCTGGGCCTAAAGGAATGTAAAGTGAAGTTTGTGGATTGCTGTACATAAAATGAACATAATCTCTTCCTTCACCTCTGTTCCTTCTATTCCAACTTTGAGGGTCTCTCATCAAACCATACCTCTCAATGCTGGCCCAGTTCTCCCTTCTGGTAACATGAAAAACATGTCCCAAACATCTTGCCTCAATAGAAGTCAATCTATGATTCAACTTCTCTGGGCTGATGTTATGCATGAATCCTGTATGCCCCTGGTTCACTCCCAAACGCATGGAGAAGGGCATATCATATTGATTGCCTGTGTTGTGCCAAACATTCTTGTCTAGGCGAATCACCAAATGAAATCTTTGCTTCTCATCGCTATGCAATATAGCAAAGAAGGCATTAGGATAAATACGGAAAGGTGATGGCATACGAGCAGTTCCCTCTGTGATCAGAGGCATAAGCTCTATCATTGCCCTACTGTCCAACCTGTCGAGAGAACGATCATGTCGTAGCATATAGTTGAGCCCCGTGGCTATCTTTCCATAATCGTTTTGCCTCCACGCGACTCTTGTTGCCACGAACTGTCTGCTTCTCTCATATTCATCCTCTTCCTCTTGGGTGACATAGCCAAGAGCGTATCTGGCAATCTCTGCGAACCACCGTACTCGAAAATTGAACTTAGCATGGTTCTCAGGCGCCAAACACATTGCAAGAATGTCGGTTAAGATCAATTCATCCTGCTCTGAGTTCCTATGGAACTCAACTGGCGTACGTGGGCGTCTCAAACGGTTTGCCCAGTTCTGAGGTTGTCCCCAAGGAACCTTTTGTGACCAGTTTCGAGCATACTCAAAGATGTTGACCAGATTGGACGCTCCCTGACCGGTCATCTCTGTTGATACAAAGTCCACCGGTCAGAGGCCAGTGTCCTAAGTCTTAGAAATGACAGGTAGTCAACGATGCAAGGCAATAGTCTTCAAAAGAAAAGTGCTGATCTTGCCAAGCTAATTTGAGCCGCAGGCACAAATTCATGAAAGAAATTCAAATTTCTCTCAAACAAAAGCACATGCATTGAATTCTCTCCTCTCACTCTCAGTGCAACGAATCTCCAAGATAAAACACATCATGTGAAAAGTCAACATGTGTGCATACTGTAGGAAGCCATCCACGCATATATGCCTTGTGTTCAATAAGAGATCTAAAAGGTGGATGTGCATCGACTTCCTTCAAACAACCACTGCGTACTGCATCTATCAAGGCTTGAGGACTAGCAGACTTCTTAGTAAGACAGTCAGCAAGACACCACTGAGTGCGTATATGTGACAAGTCAGCAATTGCACCAGAGCATGCTTCCTTCCTAAGCATTTGGATCATATGAATAGTCTCCTGTTGCTCAGGAACATGAGTAGTACTAGCTGTAGTCACAAGATTGTTCGCATCAGTGCGCATGTGAATGTCAGTAGAGTAGCCTGTAATGTCCTTGATCAAGCCTCTAAGCATTTGACAAGTGCCATAGCACTTCATAAATGCGTACAACTCGGCAACAGTTGTGGACAGGGTTGTTCTCTTGATCTTAGAAGATTCAAAGAAAATAAGTGAGCCTTTAGTGTTCTTCTGTTTTGCCTTCCTTTGCTCACCCATAAAAATAACCATAGCACGTTGAGAGGATTTGTCACTGTTGTTCCTGAATGCGGCATCTGGCATAGCAATTAAACGTGGACTACCTTCAAGTGGCCAAAACCGTAACTCCATAGGGTCAGTCACAATTTGTTTGCACAGCTTGTTCAGGGCCTTGCAATCACCTATTGTAGGACCTGCTGATGCTGATGCTGACCTCGAGAATTGGTAGCATGCTTGGAATTGTGTTCTGGATTGTAACCAGTTTATGCTGCCAAGAAGGGATCTGAAGGCTGTGTGCATGTCTTTGTCACACTTGTCCTCATCCTTCAAACCTTTTGGAATGATAATCTCAGTCAATTCCTGAACACAAAGAGATTGCTCTACTGAGATGTACTCCTTCTTCTTGGTCTTCTCTTGCATCTTCCAAGCAACACGTTGTCCAGTAAACATCAGGTCATTAGTGTCCTCATGTCCAATCTTAAACTGTGACTTCACAATATCCTTGAACTGTTTCAAAAAGATATCATTACCTGTCACAAAAAGATCATCAACATGTAAACAACACATACCTATGGGTGACCTATTCTTAGAATTACTGCCATGCACAGGGTCCATAAAATGCTCAAGCAACTCTTCCACAACTTCAGGTGTAAGCTGAGGCGTTTGTGTCACAGTATACGTATGTTCTGCAGGAAGAAAAAGACTGACAAGCGTTTCAGCTTCTTCCTCTAACGTCACTGCATTCTTCTCGTTTCTGATATCCCTGTTTGTCTCGAGAAGCCACCAAACACCCTTACGCTTAACTATTGAAGTCCGAAAACAAAAGCACGAACGCGAATACGTAGGTTCGGGAGTGCGAAGAGCTTTAGCGCGATAAGCGACTTGAGCATGGCCATTTGCATATTGGCGCCAACCTGCCTTGTGCTCTACAGAGTCAAGGAAATTCTGGAGTTCCTGATCTACCACAGGAGTCCATTTTCCATCCTCTGCCTTAAGCAGGCTACGCGTCACCGTCTTCTCCGACCTATTTCCGTAACACACCGAAAACAGACGTTCTTCACAGAGAAAAGACCTACGAACTTCCTCCGCTGTGTCGTGGAATTCGTTTGGCGGCGCACCTGCTACGTAGAAGGATACCGGTTCCGGTTCGGCTGGCATCTCCTCTGATGAGTAGTTCACAGCCTTAGGAACCCTCAAACATCCGGAGTAGCAAACGTACGTGCACCGATCGGCTCGAGTCGGAACTAATCCGAAAGTTATTTTCTGGCTATCTGGGGTTGCAAATTGCAACTGGGATATCATCATTAGGCTGATAACCTGGGTGATAAACTTCAGGGCAGGGCAGGCCAGCTGATAGCTGCTGTCAGTTCAGTGCTAAGAAAATAACCTGATCTTGGCCAGGGCCAGTATGACATTGCTCGCTCGTGGACTCAAGTTGTAGTCTACAAACAAAAAGAAATTTATGAGTCTTCAACCTTGAGCCATACTAATTTCTTTACTTTACAGTGTGCACGCACACACACAAACACAGGTTTTCTCCACAACAGAAACTTCTCCAAAAAAACAGTCCACGCGAATGGACAAGTGAAACTTGGGTTCGGGACTTTTGTGGAGTGATATCCAGTGACTCACGTATCTTCTACTTTCTCTCTCGTGGAACGGGAGGCATGTGCATGATGCATTGTCTATAGGTTTGTGTGGAATAGTATGGTCGCTGTGTGTGGGAACTTGTGTTACACCCCACACTACTTTTTTTTGGCGTCAACTAGCGGTCCAGCTTCAAGAGCTTCTTCGAAGCTCTGGATGGGAGGAACCTTTGGTCACTCCACGTCCTCTACACAATTGTCTTCTTCACGCAATTCCTCCTCGTCCTCTTCAGCCCCCTCGTCAGTCTCATTCACAGCGTCGCCGGTGCTGGCACCCCCACCGGCCGCGGCAAGACTCTGCTTCTTGGCTAGGATCATTTGATCCTGAATGTGGTTGGGAATAGTAGTTCATTGTTTGGGGAGACTTTCAAAAGGGACCACTCAGAAGTATTTGGAAGGGGGCAAAAGAAGACAGACTGATTGAAGACACAGTTCGGCCAGCGTGTTCAAATCCGCCTTGCTCTTTCCTTTTTCCGCTTCCACCCGGACCGCTTCCTAAACAGTCAGTGAGGTTCAAAAGTAAGTGTGGCTCCAAACATTGAACATTATATACATGTTTCCATATGATATGTGTTTGGTTTCTACTTAAGAAGCTAAGAGTGACTCCACGATTTCAATCATCGTCTCTTCACTCAATCCCTCAGCGTGATACACCTTGCAGGGCAGTGGGGGCGGCTTTTGTTTCAACATTGGCAACAACTTGTTTGTAGTTTGAACACACTTCTTTTGACAACCCCCCACCACGGTGATTTCATGTCCTCGATATTTGACACCCCATTTGGCCAACTTGTGGTATTTGTATTTGTAGGCTTTCTCATTCTCATCACTCTTGGTGGCAGGTTTCTTGGCAACTGGTAGTTGGGGAGCACTTCCGCTTGAAATGCTGGCGCTAGGTCGCTTCATCGGGGCTCCTTTCGGGGTTGGCTTCAGGGTTGGTGCTGTCGGGGCTGGCTCTGTTTCTTGTTGGTCACTGGCTGTAGCTGCTTTAGCTTGTCCCTTTGCTTTAGCTTTGGTTTTGGCTTTCCCTTTGGGAACTGCTGGGGCAAGCTCACCCTTAGGGGTGGTGGCGTCTGGCTTTGCTTCCTTCTTTTTTGTAGGCTGGGGTTGATCTGCCGGTTCCAGCGGAGCGTCGGACATATCATCTTCATCGATGGCTTTAAGGGGCATGGCTGGCTGGGCCGGTGACTTTAAAGAGTCGACATGGAATGCTCCCTGGAACCAAGAGCGCAACATCATTGTTTATCCCTGTTTATCCAACGGCAACTCTCACCAAATCAAAAGGAAGCTGTCTCAATCAAACCCTTAGTCTGTCTGTCTCTCTCTCTCTCTCTCTCTCTCTCTCTCTCTTCGTTTCTGGAAAACACTGCTTTAAAGTCGAACCTTTTTGGACTTTCTCACTGATCAACATTGAAACTGGTCAATCGCAGTCCGGCTGGAGAAAACAAAATTCATGCCATCAACTGGGCCGCACAATTGGCTTTCAAAGTGAAGCGACCAGTCATCCACAGTTTCGGCTTGATGGGTGTCAGCACTGCGGGCATAGATGATTGCGTCTTCACCTGCAAAGCATAAATAGTGGTAGCTGCTTGGTCCAAGTGACAAAATATGAACTCCCATTGATGGAATCTCAAGTGTGAAGCCTCCCATAACATGTGGCAGATAGTGCTGGTCGATGGATGGAACTTCTTGAAGGAATCTGCTAGGGTAGCACCAATCATGCTCGCCCTGAAATCCATAGTGGCCGCGGCTGGCTTGGGTTCAAAGGCGTTGGTCTTGCTCTTGGTAGTCACTCCGTATCGGAATGCAATCGGCGTTGAAGTGGCCTGCCACCGGAGTGCAAAGTGGAAAACACAAACAAACTATAACATAGTAACATGAGATAGTAACATGAATCTATATATGTTCAAAATTCAATCACTTGATTACCAAGTATCCAGTATAATAAGTAAATCTCCAGTTTCCAAGAACCCTTCAGAGCAGGAGAAAAACGAGTGAAATAAAGATAGAATTAAATTGGTGCCATGACCACCCACAAACAACTCCTTGGGCTACAACCAATGCCATTAGAATGAAATCAAAAACAACGAAGTAACCAGTTTTCCCAAACACGTTAATGACCTGAGTGTTGAACCTGCAAACTGTGGTTGCCCTTCTTGGCCTCTGTGGACTGAACAATGTCATGGTCAACCACCGTGAGCTCCGTCACCCCCGATGATGTTGCAAGGTCGCAGCTGATGTCTGCTAGGCATTTCAGCTGCTTGCTGTCACCGACCAAGACCGTCAGGTTCAAATCGGAATCCAGCAACCAAGGGATGATCGTATCCATTTTGCTTCTTGCAACACCTGCAACTCTCAACTTGAGGTAGGCTTCAACAAACCCAAAGAAACAACTGTAACAGTAACTGACCGCTGACCCTAACAAAGCCTGGTGCAGTTTCTTGGAAAGATCCTGGACCAAAACCCAAAAGCTCTCCAGCCACCACCGCGATGTCTCCATCAGAAGGGTTGCACACCCACAATGAGTTTGTAGATGTGATCACAACTTTGATTGCTGGGTTGCAAATAGCATCGCACTTGGCCATTGGCCTTCGGAGCGAAGCAATACAAGCTTTGATCGTATCTTGAACTGTTTGGAAATGAAATACAAAAGGTTGGTCAATTGGTGTGTGTGTGTATGGAACAAGTTGGGGCTAGACACGTGTGCGCAGCTTCAAACTCATCCATCTTCAACTCCACGCTGGGGATAACTTGCCGGCTGGTATCGAGGGGAGCATCTGGCGGGACAAAGATTGGCCTGCACATGGTACGAGGGCCGGTACTCACTGGACCTGAAGTGCCAGCACTGCGGGCAGGAACACTGGCAGTGCCCGGTGCATGGAACATTTTCATACTCGATGCATTCTTCTCGTTGAAGCTGGTAACCATATCAGTCAAGGTTTTTGATTTCGGCCCAAGCTTCTCAGAAATGGCCGGGGGTATCCTTGCACATACTGAAAACATTCAATAAAATTTATGAAAAACACAAAGCTCGAACGCATCCTTGTAAATCTCATGACAATACTATTTCGAGTTAAGGCTCGCAACCTTCTGTCCTTCAAAAGCCAAGAGCTTGAGCGTGGGGCAGGCTTCAGGAAAAGGGGTCTCTGGTCGACAGGAAGGGCCAGCATCGGTTGAGCTGTCCCACCATTCCTGAATGTGTTTATATAAACTGTCTGAATTTTTCATACTTGGAAGCTCCCGTGCAAAACATAAGTTGCTGCACACAAGAAAATAAGGTTTGGACGTTCATGAGCTTTCCGGCAATGGTAGAACTGTGGCTTTTAAGCATCTTCTCGCGATCGTCACCCCCATACGACACAAATTTGAAGTTCAGACCCTTCCCCGTCTTCAGGTGCTGGATTTGAAGCTCACACACCGCTTTGCCAATTTCATTATACCTGGGTTTGGCCATCATGCTTCTTTAGCATCATGTCAGAGTTTGAATGAGGCACCAAACCAACAACGACATGTGTTTACAATCAAACGTGATTGTAAGTGCTGTTTGAGAACGTGTTGGGTAGTACATCAACGATGAACACAGTTGTCCCGTCCGCCAGGTCCATCCCCTCAAACAGGCCCTGCACAATCTTTTTGGTCCCCTCCACTCCACGCTGAGCTGCCTTGGGTAGTGGGTGTCAGGATGAAAAGTATGACACCAGGAAAACAATCAAACCAACCTTCTATGGACATGAAACTGGATCTTCAGCTAAATGTCTCTCGCTGGTGGTGATGGTGGTCGGTCCGGATCTTCTGAAACCAAATCCATGACACGCGCCCGCGGCACGGGCCCCAGTGTTCCTAGCTGGCAGTTGGACTTGGCAAATGGAGTCTGCTTGTCCACATTGCTGATGCCAAGGCGGCCTAAAGCAATGAAGCCAGGGGAATAAACACCTTTACCAACATAGAAGTTGACATGAATGAAAGCAGAAATGGAGATACTAGACCGAGTAACATGAATGGGTCCTCTTTCTCTTGTCTCCGGCGTGACCGCTTTCCTCGAACAGCACGCTCATCTCTGTGAGTTCCATGCTCCTGAGGAGCATGCATTGCAAACGACTTCCCAACCCTGAATTCATGGCAACGTTGGTTTGGTTAGATTTCTACACATATAACCGAACATTGATGCACACCTTATATAATATGCTGGGCGTCGACATCAATTTGTCTTCTGTGGTTCGCGTGTGTCGCACCACCGAAGCACGGTCGGTTGATCCATGGTGAATTGGCATCAAGCAGAAAAGCATTGCCGAACCATTTGTGTTGCATACAGACTTCGTGATGTCGGCGGCTTCGTCGATGTCCAAAGCACCTGGAGTGCAGTTGGCGTTGGACAGTCACACAACCTAATGATTGGGTCTTTCTATGGCGTCTTTCCATCAATATGTTTAAGCCAAAAAGCGGGCAGGCATCAACGACATATCCGCGTAGATGACCGTCAACCTCAACAATGCTTCATGAAACGGTCCACTATTCTCATTCATTGCACAAAGTCTTTATGATCATTACCAAGGAACGGTTTGTCGTTTGACAGCTGCGATTGATATTCAATCAAATCGGCATGGCAATTGTGGGCATCTGAGACTACAAGGTACTTGTGACTCTTCTCCATGAATGAGGTGACAGCCGTGCGTCCTTTCTCGTAGCGGCTTGCCAGGTACTTGCAGTCCAGGGCACCCTGCGCAGGTAGTGTTCTTGTCATGTCACGGCCAGGTGAATTCCAAACAACAGCAAACACATAGCAAGTGCACAAACAAAACTCAATAAGTGGGACAGATCTGAAGCCAGTCCTGTCTCTGTCCGTGGTCTTTCACTTTGTCTAGGAACTCTTGGAGAGCGTCCAAATCCAGTTGGGTTTGCGACTCAGATTGCTGGAAGGTGGCATTCGCCACCATTTGCGCAATCCTCAATGGCCCCACCCCTGCCCTCTCCACTTTGCAGCCTGGGTACACTACACCTCTGGAAAACAAGAAGGAACGACAGCTGGACATTGGCATGCTTAACATTGGCAAGGAACTCCTCAGAGGCCTATAGTTTCTTCTCGTCAACCTGACAAATAGTTATATAGTAGTATTATAGTATAGACCTGTAGATCGCAGAAAGAACATGTTCAAGACTAGTGAATAGCGAATGGCCTCCTTGTTGAATCGGAGGACTGCTTGCCGGAATATGGCGACTCTGTCCAGGTCCACCGGGGGCACCGAGGACTCTAAGAGCTGAACTAGGTCCACGTCTGCGTGTTTCAAAAGAAACCTTAGCATTCTAAGAAATCACTCACCTTCACAACCTCAAAACAAACTTCAAGTTCACATTGCAAAGGCTTGAACCAGCTTTGTTTGCAATAACAATGGTGACAGCCGAGCTTCGTTTTCTCAATCGTGGGCAGCTCTTTTTTCACAAACTCCTCTGGAAATCTCTCCCTGAAAGCTTCCACGCATGCAAGGTAAGCGGCACAGCATCGTTGAAGAGGCTCCTTGAACGGCGCACTGCGTCTCAGTCAAATCCTGTCAACTTAGAACATAATCAAATAATTCCGCTATATAGATAGTTTCAATGCAAGCTAAAAATCTAGATCTTTTGAAGTGTACGGCTTTCTCATCTTGATATGCTGGCTCGCGAAGTCGCTTTCCATGCGGTTGCACAAAAGCAGGAGCACACCAACACTGTTGCCCAATTGGGCCGTCCACGCAGCAGACAGCGATGTTGATCCGTTGTACGTGCCACAAAAGATACCAGCTGCGACTGGTTCATGGGTGACAAACTTGCCCATTGTGTAAATCCTGGGTTACCACAAATCTGGTTACTTTCTTTGTGACAAACTTGCAGCAGCATCATCTGAATCTGAAAGAGTTACCACAAAGGTAGTAGATATCAAAGCTGAGTAGCTTCACAAGGTCTGTCAGTCGCTGTGTGATATCCGGATGCACAAATTTGAGCAAGTTGAGAGCAGCCTGGCTCTCGGTTTTGCCCACCTTCATAGCATCTCGGAGCTGGGAACTATTCTTGAAGCAAGCCTGTCGCGTGCAACAAAATAGTAAACGTGTCCACATGATATCTATATATGTATATACAGGTACCTTTATGTTTCTCAGGTTCAATGCAAAAACATACAATGCCCATGGTTTGATGGCCTCAAGGTCATCCTCACTTCCAGGCTTGATTTTGCCCATCAGCTTCATTTGAAATAGCAAATTGAAGCAGTTGGGCTTGCGGCGCAGCGCAGCAGCGGTGGTAATACCTGGTTCGTTGATAGAGCCATTTATGCATGACAAACCAACGAAGGCATCTACTAATGAGTGGGTTGCCTACTAAACCTTATAGGCATGACAAAATAGGAAACCAAATGCGCAACATTCACATCATGATAAGTTAAGAGCGACCGCGGTTTCGGGCTACCAGATCCATTGCATCATCCACGCCAGCCACCACAGTGACCAACCCGTGCAATGTGCACAGCGACCTCAACTAGTAGAAGACTTGCAAGAAGTCCTTGAAGCACATCCATACCAATCACATGAAGGCCTTTAGTCTATCATCTTTCTAACAACGGCCGGGAAGCTTTTTGATCTCTTCTGGGAGTGCCTGCAAAGGTGCGCTAAAAACGTGAGCGGTTCAAGGTCCTGCAGGCCTGCCTCAAGAAACTCGCTCATCTCCCAACAGCAAGCTAGGATGGTGTTGGCGCAAACCGACCGTGTCCAGCCCTTCACCAAGAAAACTGAATGTGGTGGCAGCATGCCCTTGTCAACATCCTTCGAAACATCTGTGATGTCCAAACAGACTGGAGGCATCAGCCCGAGGTCGGGTCTAAGGCTTGAGACCGCAAGGCGCTCCACTCCAGCATGCTTGTCAGTGTCTGTGGTGCACCTCAAAGCGTCTGATGAGGCAGAGCGGGCACACAAGGACAAAAGCTCAGCGTTTGAGTCGAGCACCCATTGATCAACATGAGGTTGCAAAGGGATTGATGCACATCCTCGGGCAAGCAAACAGCTCAATGTGTACACTATGCCGGGTAGTATCCTTTTGCAAGGCATGTGATACCAAGTGCCATCATCTTGTCCAAGTTCTGTGTGTGTCCATTCATAGTGCAATGAATGCAATCAAAGATTCGGGCTCCAAGCAACCCTTCAACCCGCACTCTGTGGCAAAGGGAACTTGCCATGGGCGCAGTTGCACCGGCCCCGGGCGGGACAGATCAGAAGCCGTGCAGTAGCGCCTCGTCTGGGACCGACAGTGACACTAACAACGAAACCCTGGAAGAGTCATCACCATCAAAATGCTCTACACCACACGCACACTGTCTGATTGTGAACAAGGCCCTGACACTCCAGCTTCAGGTGGAAATTTATCATCCACGAACTGGACGTAGTTGGTCAGCTGATCCTGGAACAACTTTAGAAATGGGAGAACTTTGCAAACATATCAACTCACATCGACAAAATCCTTGGTCTGAAACGTGGTTCGGAAATACTGCTCAATGTTCTTGTGGGCCAAAATCTTCTCTTGCCTGGTGCACTCGGCAAGCACAATCATATAATAATACTCATTGCCTTTCTAAAACACCATTGAAATCATATGTTGAAGTCAAAGTGCAACCACCCAGCAAAAATGCCGGCGTGGGCCGACTCACACTTAGCATCCGGGGTTCCATCTCCAATCGCTAGTTTCTTGGCAGCCTTCCCGGCCCCATCACCTGATTTCCGTTTTGTGGGAGGCATCCTGTGCAAGAAAGACTGCAGAACGCAGGACATTGGACAGCAACTGGGCAAAGGTTTACACACTGAACATGAAATGAATGACATTAAGCAACAGTCTGCAGTAAGTAGCTTTTTGGGACCCCAACTTCGCCAGCTTTCCTCCAATGGTAGTCCATTGGAAGTGGTAACAAATTAGAGCTCCAAGATCAAGAACGCATGAAAAGAAAAGCATTCCTGAACTCCGCTCACTGGAATCAATCCAGCCAGCGTGAAAGCCAAAGTTAATTTCCAAAGCACCTGGCGCACTTCATCGGAAGTTATTCAAGGTCATGCGAAAACTGGAGCTACACACAGTCGCTCTGCGGAACTCACTTGCACAGCAAACAGTTTGTGCATTCTGGCAACAACTCCGTTTGGGTTTGTGCTGTGGCGGGTCACAAATCCGTGGTTTTGTGCTGGGGCGCATCACACACTGCACCTTTTGTGCTGGATGCCAACGGCAAACTGCACAAAGCATGTTTCACTGGCATCGTTCGGGTCATTGCCCGTGGTGGCACCAAGTATAAGAAAAAAACAAAGTACTGCCTGTAACTTACGCTGCCGCACCCAAATTTTTCAACAGTTTTGGAAAGGGCAGTCACTTGCACAACCAACTGTATGAAAAACATAAGCATAGCATGAAAACCTCCAGTCCTGTGAAGTGGGTTTTCGTGCCTGGGGGCAGCGGCTGCAGGCACAAAACCTGACCTCTCAAAGTTGGCTGGATCAGTTCCAGCATGTGAAGGTGGCTGATCGTGGTTTCCACATCTGAAGTCACCAGGGTTTAGTGCATCAGGGGGCTGGCCTTAGGCACTCCCCGGGCACTTGGCGTAAACATACTTCCCGTGCTATGTGTGGTTGAACCACTGCATCCAATTCTGCTTTAAGCACTTCAACTTGTGCAGCTCAACTCTAAACAAATACACACTGCTTCAAGCATGCTGCGCAAACATACCTTGCGTTTCCCTTGCTTCTATTCAAATTCAAAAAGATAACTACCTCAATCTTCATTGTTTGCTGCACAAAAAAAACATCAGCTGCACAAAAATGAAACCAGCCACAGTATGGCTGCACTACTCCTCGGTGGCAATTTCATCGAAAGCCTCCTGGACAATTGCAAGTGCGCGGCTCCATTGGAGCCCCTCTGCCCAAAGCTTGGCAGCTGCTTTGTACACGTGAGTGGCCTTCCGGGCCACTTTGTATCGGTCTAAGGCCCTTTTGGGCAACCTTTCCGCTTCAAGCCTCAACTCATTTGGGACCTGAGTGTTGACAGTAGCAGAACCCTGAGGTCCGTATTTATTACACATTTTGCTTCTCAGAGTAAAAGTTGACTTGGTTTCTGATTCCAACTCTATTATAAAAATCAAAATGGTCGTTGCCCTTGTCGCTTAAAGTTTCTCTATGCCTCTAAGTGCGATCTCAAAAATTGCCACCCACCAACAACTGCCCACACAGTCGTCGGGTAGAACATCATAATGCGTAATAATCTTGAAGTTCACTCCGGCAATCACCGTCTGCACAACGGCTGTTACTTGTCGCAGGAAAGCCTTGCGTCAAACGCCGGTTGGACCCTTGCACCAGCGCCAGGCTCGATTGATCATGTTTGATCGTAGAAGTAGCTGGCGCTTTATTACAAGCGTCCAGATTAAATAGTGAGCGCTGGCTGGATACGGCGCTAGTTATATTTTGCCACCAAATTGGTTGAATTTGGCTAAACGCTGGTTTGTTTGGCGTTGGGCGATGTTGGGCGATGTGATGTCAGAGTCCTGCAGACTCACTCTTAACTTCAGTTGGGCGATTGTGCTTTATTCTGGCTGCAGGCCGCACCAAAGGCTTACTAAGACTAGTCGGCCAGTGGACCATGAACCTCCCATAATTAATAGGGAACACATTATTTCCACTGATATGAACATAGTCCCAGCGACAAGGGCAACCACCCACCAAAAAGACTTGACATACATCGAGCGTTTCACAAGTTTTCTATTGACCTGAGGGGGGTCACTGGCTCAAAGCTAACTCCTCCTGCTGAAGCCCGGCCATGAACACCGTGCCCCACAGAAGGCCCAGGTGCCAGGGTCATACTGCGGCAAGTCAAACAGTAACATGAATCAGCAACATAGATTGACTCCCAAACAGCTCACTCAAACACACTTAAATTCTTAAGCCTGTCGATGGGCAGGAGGGGGGCAAGGTCCAAAGTATCATCAGCCAGCGCATCCAAGTAGTCGGCAGCCCGGTGCATGCAGAACGGCTCTTCTCCTTGAATTGTTATGTATAGAGCATCCATGGAAAAGCCATCATGTGTGCAGGCGGTATCAAACTGCGTAGTCTAATAACACATAACTGCCCAGATTCGCATCAAATTGGCGTATTTCTTCCAATGCTCTTTGTCGTTGGGATCAATGTGCCGGTCGCTGGCCACAACTGGCACAACACTCAGAAAGAAACCTACAACTTCGCAACTTGTCCTGCCAATTCTGAAGGGCATGAGTTTTACAAAAACTGGTTGCAAACACTTATGGCTTTGCAAGGACATATTCCTGTCGGCTCTGAGTTCCTTCAGTGCTTGAGACAAACCCAGAAACAGTTCAATATGACAATATGACATGAACTGAGCGTCCCTACCTTCTGGAACAGGGCAGGTCATGGCAACTTGCACGGCCAACACAGCTGGCAAGTACAAGAAGACTCGCGAAGTGAATGATTCATCATGGATGCGTTGCTTGGTCCTCAGGCAGTAGTCAGTAGTCGTCATCCCATATTCATTCCAAACAATGAACACAAAATAACAATTACTGCCTGATTCACTTCGAACGCTAGGAGAATCAAGGGGCCTCAAGATGACATCATCTGGGTGCAAGTCGCTTCCAAGTCCCAACCGCCGCCAAAATCGGCGGTCAACTTGTTCCGGAGTGATACCTGGGATCGCTTGGGTTGGGACGCCATAATGATGATGACCCGGTGCTATCAGATCCTACACTTTGTTTCTGTTGAGTGATGAAAGGGCAAAACAATGCAAAACATGGTCCGGAGTGCCCAACGACCCAAACCTGTCCAGGGCGAACACATGCGGAGCGCCTGGTCCTCCGATTCCGCGGAGGTGATTGCTTCGGCAAGCCAGGTTCAAGAATGGATTCCTGGGCCAACTCTAATTTTAAAGGAAAGTTCGTCAATGTTAGTTACCTTGCCAATAAAAAATAACAAATCAACTGTGACTGAACACATCTGAATGTCCAATCTCTTACCTGGTGCACCTCAACGACATCGTGGTATGGTTCATCTGGTCGCGTCTTGGGGTTTGCAAGGAAGCGACGCAGGGCGGCCACAAAGTCATGCGGCGTATGCAATTCACTGCAACGCTCGAGATGATAGGTGATAGCTCCAAATAGAGCATCGCCGTCCTCGTGGGAATGCCCACTCAACAACATTCGAAATTCACATCGGGCCACCTTGTGGCGGGAAACAAGCAGGGATGCCATGCGTAAACTGCCGTTGTTCTTGACCTCTTTCGAGGTATTGTCCGATTGAACCACCAACTCGACACCTCTGCAATCGGTGTGAGAATTGATGCGGTGAAGGCAGTGCAGTATGAGCTCTATGCAAAAGTTGCTGTTCTTGGAAACCCAAGGTGGAGATTGGGCCAGCAAGGTCATGAAGCCGTGAATCAGGCATAGGTGGGTGTCAACATGAGGGCGAACAAAATTCGCAAACTGTTTCGATGAACCTGTCACTGCTGACCTTGGGAACCGAAATTTGCTGTGGTCCATTCCGTCGATGAATATGCAGCAAGTTTTCAGTCCATGGCTGCTCAACACAAGGCGTGACGCGGACCTGGCATTCCAGTAGCATACTCGGTCAGCGTACTGACCCCGTAGATGGGCAGCGTACTGCGACAACTGCAGCTGGCGCCCAAACCGGTCATTGGCCAGCTTCTTCAGCAATGCCTTGTGCTTGCAGCATGTGCTGCATTTACGATGCTGCGAAATTTGCCTCAGCGCCAATTTGTCTCCGAAGCTCTCTGACCATACCTCCGCCAGCATGGTATTTGCCAAAACACGGGAGTCATGGAAGGGCACTGAAGGATACACAATATGTGAAAAGTTGACCAATTAATTGGCTAGTGACCTTGTTGAATAGTTTCAAGCTGGGTTTGCAATCGGGGTGCTTCTCGTGCAACAAAGAAAGGTAGTCTGAGAACGTAACTTGATCTTGCTACCACTGGGTATTTCACCTTTCTCCTTCGACTCTTCAGCCTTTTGTTTCTCCTTCTTTCTGGCATTGATCAACTGGGCTGCAAGATGTGGCCGGCGTCCCCGATTCCTGCGAAACGCCATGAAGCTTGCACCGCCGACAGAATGAGGTGATGTGGCATCCGGCATTGGCTCAGCAATTGTTTCATACAGTTCGTTTAAGAACTCAACGCATACCTCCCTGTTGCGGTTGGTTTTGCTAGCGAACAGGTGCTTCTGGGGCACCATCCGCCCATCGATGGGCAAAGGCTGCTGCCTTGCAACAGCCTGGCAAATCCGGAAGAAGCGGCTGTTGCCAAAACCAATGATTCGTCTGTAAGCATTTTGGCAAACACGGTGACCCAACAGGGATTGCTTCTGCCGTGGCTTTGTGGCGCTAGCATCACTCTGACTGTCAGCACGCGAAGCCCGAAGCCAAGCGGCCACCTCCAGTGGCTCAACAGTGACCCGCATGGTCCATGGTCTTGTAAATTTGGGCTTACAAACAAATACAATGGTCAAATAAATATAATGGAAAACCTACAAGGAGCACCTTTTCATCAGCATCCTGCTTGTGCAACCTGTGGAGCTCGCATCGCATGGCAGTCAACTGCTTGAGAACCTGTTCGTTTCCTCGAAACTTGGAGAAGCAGCTGCCTGGAGTTAGCTTGGCATAAGGCCCCTTTGTATATGTCGTGCTAGAACTCTTCCTCCTTGATCTCACGCACAAGCAGGTGCTCGACAAGATTTGGGTCAGAGCTAGGCGAACCTTGGACACATCCAAAGTCTGGCCCGCCTTCCGCTTCCGCTCAGACTTCTGGGAAGGCTGTGGCTGTGGTTCGCTTTTGGCTCCAGTGGCTGGCTCATCATCACTCAACGAATCGATTGGCGGTAGCGGCATTTGCCAAAAGGTAGAATGAACACCCTGAGAATGGACCTGGTTATGAGAACGGTATTGGTTGGCGATGATGAAGTCCAAGCATTAACTCCCGTTAACTCACACAATCTTCTAGTCATGTATGTAGATCGAGGAATATCCGGTTGCCAAAGATGGGTTGCAAATGAAATTTGAACATGCGTAGTAGGCAGGTGTTTTGTCTTTGTCTTGCTCTTAGGGTTTTCTGCAAATGAACATGTTTGGGCACAGACTGTTGCCAAAACATTCAATGCATCGAATCTGAGTCTGAAGTCTGTTGCAATGGATCACACACACACTCCATACTAAGTATACCTTGCAATTCAATCGGACACTTTACTCTTGGTTCAGCTGTGAAACAACTGCCATCTCGTGAATTAAAGAACAGCGCTCATGCGTGCATCAAACCATTCAATTAGGCAGGGCATTCTGCTGGACGACAAAGCAAATCCATTTCAGTCTTGAGTTCTTGGAAGGGTACTGTTCAACCGGCGAATCTTGCCCAGCGTCGATCGCGCTTGGCCTTCAGACCCCTTGCCAGGGCTGCTAGGGGCTTCAGTGTCCACGTTGCCTGGCAACACCATTCGCCAGCTCATGTTCACCCTTGGTTGGCATTGAACAGCAGTAGCGCACCTAGATCCAAAGAACTGAAACTTCGTCTCAGGCTGCTCCGCGAAGAGCCTCTCCACACTGACAAACATAAAAGAAGAACCCGTGGTCAGTCAGGCCTGAAGCCGGCAATGATGAGGATCCCGTGGTCCCAGCTGGGAGTTCAGCAGAAGTCGCCTGGAAAATGAAAGGATTCGTGGTGGGAGGGCAAGTGTGACTGACTGCCTGCATGATAGCGCTTGTGCTGGTTGTGTCTTCTCTCTCACGGTCATCCGGGACGACAATAACGAAGGCGGTTTCATCTTCAGCCCCCCAAAACAAACAATGCTAATCACTCAATATGTTAACAACATTCAAGTTATAATATAAGAAAGGAATGCTTTGCCTCACCTTGTCATCATCTGGGGTCTCTTCCCAGACAAAACCACTGTGACCAGTGGAAACAGGACCGCGACAGTAAACAGCACTCCACCACTTGGAGCGCGGCACCATGGTAAAACCCGCGCTACACAAACTTTGAACCAAAAAAACTTGCACAGCAACTCGAAGTCCCATAGTGATTGCATGTGCTTTGAAAATCTGGATTGCAAACGAGGCGGTTGCACCGAAATTGCTGGTCAGCTGCAGCAACGCGTCCAAGGGAATCATGAAGCGCGGCATCAGCACTTGAATGGAGCACTTGAATACTAACCAAAAGATTGAACAGATTGACATTATACACCAAACAATAATGGAAACTTTCAATCTTGGAAGATCGAACAAAAAAAGCGATTGTGCTCGACACCGAAGCGGATACGTTGAGCGCCAAGTGTTCAGGGATGGTTGCAACTACCTTCGAACCAGTGGGATTGAACCACATTCAGTTACTTATTGAATTTGTGGGTCTTGTCCGAATCCAACTTAGCAACCCACCCACTCAGCGCAATGGAGCGCCACGCACTTCGTGGCAAATTAGACTGAGGGCAAGCTGCGCCATTCGTGGCATGACAGCGTTCCCGATGCCCTTAAGCCGGCTTCGATCCCCTTCAACCTCTCGCTCGCGCAACCAACTGTGCAGGGGAACCTTGGCCTTACCGAGAGGGTTCCAGACTGCTTTAGATCGGGACGCAATCTGCTCGGCAGTCAAGGGCTGGAAGCCCGCCTGCCAGCCAATGTCAAATACTATATGTGTAAACAATGGTTTTCAAATTGCATCTAACAATTGAGACCTGAAGCCATCAAGACCGATGCCTGGAACAGTTCAGTCCACCTGCCAAATTTGCAGGCCACCAAAAATACTCGCTCTCGCCACACCTGAGTCTCAGAACCATGAACCTAGAACCAACGATTGCGTCACAATATCATTGAGACTGTGGCCTGAATGCCCAACATACGGCCAGTCACCGTCACCCACTTCACTTCCATGCCCCTCGCCGAACACTCCTGTAGCGATTGATTTTGCTTCTTAAATTTCCCCAATCTGAAGCTCCTCCAGAAGATACAGAAGCATCGGCCGCATGTCTTTCGACAGAAGATGTCCCACGTTCTCCAAAAAGAGAAAGAACCTGGGCAATGTCATGAGCAACCTCCTTTATAGCGTGGCAGTCATCTAATACCATGAACTGAATTTGACATGACTGCTGTTTGTTAGGGATGAACAAACAAGGAGCCCTTGCGAAAGCATGTCGAAACACTCGAAGACATTCTTCAGAAGTCCACTGCGATGATCGGACAGGCCACCTTTGCAGCCTGCCTTTGATACCCCCTGCGAAAAGCAAATGAAACAAACTCTTCAAACCTGTTTGAACACTGGTTGATTGCACAAAGGCGCGCGCCAAACAAAAGTACTAAGCCTGGCATGGCCATCCACCTGTGATGCCGCGAGCAAGGATGCTTTGAGAATCAGGCATCCACCCAACGATGTCGTGATGAATCTTTGCCCTCTCAGCGAATCCGTCGATGATGCGGCTTTCGATCACAGACCGGCACCATGGATCTGCCTCCACCTGCCACACGCCGGGTTCAAAACTTGAAGAACACCGAATTATATAAATTGAGGTCCCAACATACGCCACAACCTTCATCAACCTGAGAAAAGGCAATATGTCACATGCGATCAACTAAGGACATCGGTAATGGCTATCATGAGCTCTGGGGCAAGGGCCCTCGCAGCCCCAACTCTAGGCCGAGAATGCCGGAAAACACAGACACCACAGGAATCCGCATGTCAATGTGATCTGCCTTGCGGAGCCAGAGCTGATCATGACCAGTTGAAGAAAACAATTGAGAATCAATGTTTGCTGCCGGAAGTACTTCATTGGAGGTACTATCAGCTCCAAAAAGTTTCCTGAATTGCGTCTCGCAGACTTTGCCCGGGAGCGGGACAGTCCAATTGTGGGCAAAGCCTCGCAAGAAGTTAGCTTAGGCATAGTGGCACCAACTTTAAAGCTTGGAAACATGTTGGCAATTAACTTGACTTCAAGCTGACTTGAACTGCTGGCATGCTGCCACTCATGTATTCTCCAACCTCTGGTCGAAGGAATCGGCCTTTTCCCTTCCCAACCTTCTTGCAGGATAGACCATAGCTATCCCAGAACCGCACTTGTGTTGCCAGGTCCTGACAATACAGAGTTGTGGGCCAAAATATTTAAAAGCAAACCATCACACACAAATTTCTATCATCCTGCTTTCCGCGTACCGACAGGTATGAAATGTTGGCCCGAGTGGTAGCGCTGAACACTCCTGAGCTACTTTAAATGGCATGTCTCTGTTGGAACCAAAGGCCGCTGAGGTCATGGCTAATGGTGCCAAAATTGTTCAATACAATTGGCCGGTCAACCAAGTTCAGGGTCTTCTGCTTCCGGTTGGCAACTGCCTGGCGAGCCTTCTTTCCAGGCGGAACCTGAGCAATATGAAAGGGGCCTCAAAACTCTGTATCAAAATGATTGAGTGAAGTTGCACAGCACTCTGATGATAGCCATGCACTGTGAAAACAGAAATTGAAAGTGTCCCTGCTGCAAAGTAACCAACTTCATATTCAAAGGTCCACAGTCTGGTTTCTCCCTTCCCCAAATCGGTGTGAATGGGAACATTTCGAAGTCTGAACCTTGGCCCTTGCAAAAGGTCACGCCGTACTTCGGGATAACTGCCTGGGCAAATGATTCCAGGCTGCGATGTAAAATACTAACAGGCGGCAACAAGTTGAGATATCGACGGTCGGCAAATCCTTGACAGGATCTCCGCGATGATGTGAAAGTTCAGGTTCATCACTGGGAAGCGGGGGCCGGGCAACTAGACAAGCTACTGTAAGTACATGTCACCTGGAGAAAAAAAACACTACAAGAATGTGTGAATGTGTTCGAAAAATGAGTTCTTGGCTCGCTCAACTGGGTGATGCTGGCCAGCCGGAAAAAAGACATGGCTTCACGCTTCACAGGTCGGGGCGCAGACAGTCAACTTGATCCAGGTGGTGAGCCGCGTGGCCAGTGCGACTGCCACAATCCCTTTCAAAAAATGACAGCGTGGCTGAAAAGTTGAAATCGAAATCTGCACCTGGCATTGTCAATTCTTGATTCTACCTTCAAGACTCTTTCTGAAAATGCTCTCGAAGCCCCAAGGGTGGGCACGCGCTCATGAACAGAACATTGTGGATGTGGGTGTGCATGTGCGCAAGCCTAAATCATTTTGATTAATTTTGGTTTTTGGAGATGTAATCGACAATCACAATCTCAACCTTCTGGACCTTTTCAACTTGAGCCATACTTGAGCCATCAAAGAACTTATTAGTTAATGGGATGCTTAGTTAATGGGATGCTTGGCACCCCCCATCCTGGGACAGAACCACTCGAAAGATGATATCCCAGTTGCAATTTGCAACCCCGGATAGCAAGAAAATAACTTCCGAGTGAGTGCAAAAACTTGTCGAGTCGATTCCACCAGCGACGAGGCGCATCACTCAATCCGCACACTGAACGGGTGCACAATCCGACGAGATACGGAGGCAATCCCAAGTCGGTCGGAAGTTGAACGTGAATAACGCGTCGCTCGAGGTCGTAAAGTTCCCCCTGAAGAAAGGCAGTTTTCAAGTCGATGTGCAACAGGTCCCAAAAAGAAGAGGCTGCATGCTGACATGCTACGCGAAAACCATACCTGGTCGCGGTTGGCGAGTCCGTCTGAAGGTCCCATTTCTGGGCATCTTGGAAGCCTCGACAGACCCATCTGGCCTTAAACTTCTTAAAGTTACCATCTTTGTCAATCTTGATAGTCAGGACCCATCGACCGGTAACATAGTTATCGATCTTATGCTTTCTTCGGTCGCGATACTTCATCGCAGTAAAGTCTAAAAAGCTGCGAAACTCCTCTAGTTTAGCTTGCTTGATCTCCTTCGCATACTTCCGGAGCACTTCCGGAGTAATCACACTCTCTGCCTTTGGCGTCTTCTTAGCCATTGTCTTCGCAAGATACTGGCAGAACTGTGAAAAACCTTTCGGATCATACGAGTTAAAACTCGGAGGAGCTTGGTTCGGACCTATGACACAAAATTCCGTATCGTCAAAACTAACAAAAAGATTTTTCTCATCGTCCAGATCCTTGTCTGGATCCTTCTCAAAACCTTTCACATCTTCTTCATCAAAAATAGGTTCTGAATCTGTTTCATTTGTATCAATCGTCTCATTGTCATCGTCTTCGACTGTGCTCGTAGGCACGGGAATGTCGGCTGCTTGTGGCTGATTCGAACTTGATGCTGTCGGATTCTCCGAATGTCCAGGAAAGAAACTTCTTGGCACTGACTTCGGAGGTGCCGGAATAGGTTCGTCATGTCCCGGTAACTGAACCTTAGAACGTTTTACCTGAAACTTCACCTTCGCCTTTGGCAAAGCATCAGTTGAGTCCACAGAAAGCTTCCGCATGTGCTTACTGTGACGTTCACGATTCTCCGGAACATATGGTTCTGGCTCCGGCGTGTTCGAATCTGGCGACGGTACGAACGGATGAACGGGATCCGTATCACTCGGAAACCCTATCGGTGGTTGACCCGGATCATCTGGCGGACGGGATTCACTCGTAATCTCCGGCATTACCTCTTCCAGATCGCTCGATGGATATCCGAGTTGCTCCAAAGGAACATCGGGATTTCCGAATTGATTCGGACCAGCTACGGAACCTGTCGGAGGTGGTCCCGGAGGTTGTCCACCCTGGTGATCATCAGGGTTGCCACCCGGTCCATCACCAGGCGGATACATATCTTCATCATCTGGATCAAAATACTGCTGTTCCCCCGAGACGGGAATCGGCTCATAAGCCATATCATCATCCATCGGTGGTCCGTAGTCTGGAGGTTGATCCTTTGGATCCTCTAGAGCTACTTCATCAGGAGTCACAATGCGCTTCACGGCGCCTGTCGTCTCTGCTTCGTAAACTATCATACTCCAATGATCTACCAAAAACTGTTCATGATGAGGAGACAGTTGTGACACAAACATAAAGAAAACCTGATGGTATTTTCCTGGCTTCCACATAATCAACACTGCATCATCCTCAGAGTTGAAGAGAGGATGCACTCTACCGAAAGTACCACGATAGACCTTACATCTCTCAAAATACATCTGTGGCAAGGTTCTTCGTCTAATCTCCTTCAGGCCTGGAATCAATGACACAATTCGAGAATCAGAGGATGTTGTCACATCAAACTCTGATCTCTGAGGTAGTGCATCTACCTGCCTCAAGGTTCTGATCAGTTCAGTAGTAGTGAACCTTTGTGGTAGTATGTGTCGAAGTGGAACCGGAATTTCCGTCGTCTCTTCCGTTTTTACGGAATTCAACAAAATTGACTGATGAGCTTCTCTCTCTAACAAGAGAGCTGTTCCACACAAACTTCCAGAGTCAAAGTTCTCCAGAAGATCTTCAATAAGGAAACTCTGACGCTTGTCGGAAGTCTCACTATAAGGAAGAAAACGATTCATCTCAACCAAAAATGAGAAAGGAAACTTCTTCCAGTCAGGATCCTTGAAGTACTGGTTGCTTCTAGTGGCTTGCACTGTTTTAGCTTGAAATGAACAGAAACCAATACCTTTCCATCCTTGGCAGGATGCATAGGAATGGAAGACTGTCACGTAACTCATTCCCTTCGGACAATAACAAAAACAATTCATATTCACATCAAAGTTAAAAATCGGATCCTTCAACGAAGAAATGAACTTCTGCAAAAACAAACAAAACTTGTTTCCTTTGGGAACAGTCACAAACACATGTTTCTTCCTTCTCAACTGCCACTCAATCACATTACAACATAGCAACCAAATAGAAGCTCTGTTCTGTTTGGGAGAAGGGTTGTTGATCACTATACAGTGGGGCTGCAATCTCTCCAGTTGCTGCCAAATACCATCTTGACCCTTCATAGTGGAAAAGTTGTATCCTGCCTTGAAATCCATAGGAGATGCAACTTTAACACCATTCTTTGAAAGGAACCAAGATAGTCCACTGTTTCCATGAAGTAACTCAACAACATCAGGATGATCATCATTACAGAAGAAAAAGGACTGTTCTCCAAATTCGGCATCAACATACAGTTCGTGATCTTCACGTAAGTTCTCCGGATTCTCATCGTCTAATGCCGGTATGGAAACATCATGCCACTCATCGTGATCGCGTCTAACCTTTGACTGATTCACACGTATCACTGCCTTACCAGTATTAGCTTGGACCATAGCTCCTTCTTGTCCAAGTACTGTGGCACGAACCCAACGTCCTTTATCCTTGAACTTTGATGAATCCTGAGTCCAAACAAAAACCTTCTCTCCTTGGAAATAAGGACCGTCACTTGGCATAGTCCTTCTTGCAAGATCTGCTCGAAGGTCCTGAGCTTGTCGTGCTTCTTGATGAGCTCTCAAAGCCACACGTTGTAGTTCCAAATTTGTACGATCTTGTGCGGCGGCATTAGCTGACAATTGCTCAGGGCTTGCGGTCTCAAGGTCAAAAAGATCTGGTGGACGTCTTCCAGTTGCTATCTCTATTGGTGAATATCCACTGATAGTCAACTGACAATTTCTTGCCCAAACTACCTTCTTGACCACTTCTCTGACCGTAACACCACGAAAACGTGGGTCATCCAGATCTACCTTCATAACATGCCACATACGTTTGAACAAACGTACAGCTGTCTCTGCTCGGTTCGGCCAAGGAGTTCTTGGCCCACAAGGACATTGTTGTATACCATGGAACCTGTAGTATTCAACAAAAGCATCGGTGAAAAAGGCTTCGTCTCCTACGATGGCCTTTGGAACACAGTTGTTCTCATCAGACCATTGCCTCAATGCTTGGATGGTGGTTTGATCTATGAGGTCTTTCTGTGCCGTAGCCCAGAGAAGATTTGTGGCACCATCAAGAACAAGTAAGATGATATACTTGTTCTTGTGAAGTTCAACCTCACAATGATCAGCAAAAACAACATCACCAAAACATGAAGCTCTAATACCGGAGACTCTGGCTCGTGGCGGAGGTGCCACTGAAGTGTTACAAACACGGCAGTTCCTGACAACTGATTCATACTTCTCTAAAACAGAGTCAGGAAGCTTCAACATAGAAACACGTCTACGAAACTGAGTAGGACTCATATGGTAGTGCTTCACATGAAGCTTATAAAGCTCTACCTTGTCCTCCAGTCTCTGTAACATCTTCATATATGCCGGTGTCATTGCAACAACTTCACTACCAGGTAATGGGATTGAAATCCGCCTAGGCTCAAGAGCGCCATCACCTGGTTCAAGTGGTTCATGTTTATCACTTGATGGTCCTTTTGATGCTTTAGGAATTTCTACAAGTTCACCTTCTGGCCTCTCAGGTGGTTCTGAGGGAGCATACTCCTCAAGATCATCACCCTTTAAATCATTCTGAGGCTCAGATGGTTTCGACTTGTGTCCCTTCCAAAATGGATCAAAACCCTTGCATGTATACCGAAACTTTGGCGGCACGGGCTTTTCCGCGGCACTTGATGGTGCACCTTCCTTCTCTGACGAGAAGCTTGGTTCCCTGTCCTTTGCAATGGGAACCTTCTCTGAGGAGGAGCGCACCACTGCATCGGGATCACCAATGCCACGGTGCTCAATGCCAGCCTTCCTGATCTTTAGATCTGGAATTTTGGCATCTGGTTTGAACTTAAAAATTGTTCTACCACGCCATTCATAGCTAATTTGTAGGTCCTTCCATTTTGCCTTGCGCCAATCATCTAGCTTCTTGATTTCTTCTCCTCCTTTCTTCTTCTTGATGATTGTCAGTCGCAAGTCTTCCAGTAAGTCAGTGTCTACAGGACAGGACTTAGTTGCTGGAAAAAGAATCTTTCTATAATCCTTGTGGTGACGTATCAGTTCTCTCTTGTGAACATCTACTTCCCAGTAGTCAACCACAGGATATGCATGTTCAGCTACATCTTCACTATTGTGATCAACAGAAATATGACCATATTCATAGTGAGTGAAGTGAGAGTAAAAACTCTTCTCGCGCCGAGTCTGCAAATTCACGTCAGACAGATACCATGCAATATCTTGGAAGTCCAAGACAAGATGAGTACTGGCTGCAACCTTCAACTCCAAATATTTGATACCAAGAGGCACCGATGTCAGATAAGCATGTTGAGGTGTCAGCCTGAGTTCAAAGCCTAAGTTCCTCATCTGTGGCAAGCTCATAAGCAAAGGGACTTCTCCTTCTTCCACTATGTCGAACTCTGTATGGTGGATCGTCCATGCACGATCATACATGTAAATCACCAGTTTCTGAGAGCAAGTAGCCTTCTGGGAATTGGCAAAGTAAAACTTGCTCTTGGTAGCCTCAAAACAGTACCATAATCCACAATCTGGGTGATTGTCGACATAGTTGCAAAAATGGTCGACTGCTCGCCTTGATCCCATAGCTCTAGTGCATCCAATGTCCAGGATTGCAATAGTCGGCGGGAAGCGATTCTCAGTCAAAAATGAAATGGCCTGCATCTCCTTCACTTCTTCCTCAGCGCTCATAAGCGCAAAGCCATCAGGAGCCTTTGTGAGCATCTCCTTTGACAAAGAGTACCTCACAGGGGCACTCATGCCATTGAAGATCGTCTCACCATTGTTGACCGCGCAGTCAGCTTCATCTTGACATGAGGTCATCATGCCTGACAGCAAGTTCACCTCACTGTCATGGACTTCAGCTGCTGCTGTCACACAATGTGCAAAGAAACCTTGTTGACCTCCTGATGCTTGTGAAGATCTTGAAGGTGCAGGTAAAGAACGTGGCTGTTGTTGATTTGCATAGTTTGCATCTTGTTTGCCATCTCCTTTATCTTTTCCTTTTCCTTTCTTGCCTTTTCTCTTGCCTTTTCCTTTTCCTTTGTGGGAAAACCATGCTTCTTCAAGCTGTTGCCAAAAGTCATTGGCATCATCATATTCTCCTTGAAGATAGTCATTCATATCTTCGGCAAGAATGGCATCATATGCTACTTGGTTTGACTCCCAAGTGTCCTCATAAGGATTCTCTTCAAAGTACTCATCTGGATAAGTTGTCTGTTGCTCATCAGCAAAACGGCCTTTACCTCGTCTCTTTCCTTTTCCTTTTCCACGAGGTCTGAAGAATCTGCGGCCTGATCTTCCTTTACCTTTTCCTTTTCTTCTTCCTTTTCCTTTGCCTTTTCTGGCTCTTCTTCCTTGGAATCTCCTTTGGAACCACGAGAAGTTTTGATCATCATATACCCAAAAGACATCGTCCAGGGCATCTAAAAATCCTTCTGTTCCATCTTCTTCATCTTCGGCCCAATAGCCAAATGTACCATCGAGTTCTCCTTCGTCTAGTACGAGAAATGATCTTCTACCTCCAGCACCTGTTGGCTGCATCAAAGGATTGTCTACTGAAGTCTTTGTCGTGCAGAACATCTCGATGAATACTGTCCTCAACTCTGTTGTGGTGTATTGCTGCAGGACCCTGCCACGATGAGTCATCAAAGAAGTCAAAGTGTTTCGCTGGTCCTGAGACAAATCTGCAAGTGACAGCATGAGTAAGGCAATGAGATTTTCTCCTAGAGGAAATTCGTTCTGATGAAAAGTCCTCATATTGCCATTGATGGTCTGCATGATCTCCTGAATCCTTTCTGCCGTTGGTGCTACTCCAGTCAACGCTGCATCTGCCTGCATCTGAGCTAGGACCTGTGGATGTGCTTGAGTGACTGGTTCTAACATGTCCATCCAACTGCTCATAAGCCTTTGGAGTAAAATCTGGAATCTTGTCATCCATTTCATCATGTCAGCTGATCCTCGATTGAAGCGCACGAATTGCATAAATCTATACAGGAATACATTGGTTGATCCTTTCACGAAATATGGTCGTAGTACTCGTTTGAAATATTCTACGCCGGCTCCTGGTGGATCATTTGCCTTCAATGCATCTCTGTCTAAAACACGTTTGTATACAGCTGCTTCTCCTTCTAATCTGTTTCTCAATGCTGGTCCTCTCTTCTCATCTTCCAGCTCGGTGATATCACACCAATCGTCTATGGCATCCTCATAGGAAAACCATGAAGTCTTTCCATCATAAGATGGGGGCACCTTTGTAGTGACCTGTGTTGTCATTGCTATTGCTGCTGGTTCTCTTCTCACATGCCTATTCACGTAGGCTGCTGGCTCATAAGCCACATCCGCATCAGGCTCTTCCCAGTCGTCAATCCAATCCATGGCCGTTTGCCCACAAGCAATTCTATGCCTAGGAAAGGAGCTCACCTGGGTCTTCCAGGATCACTGCTCCGCTACCACTGAAAGAGTGACTAGGGCGTACATGGTAGAGGTGCAGACCGCTAGTGTCTTTTATGCGCAGAGTCTTATCCTCTTGCTCTTTGAGCCTTGAAGCAGTCAAGCATGGACACACTATATCGGCTGTTGGAGTGGAACCCTGTACAGGTAGGCTCTACTTTTCAGGGGGGGGGTTAGCTTGATATATCAATCTTTAAGGCACGCAGCCCCTCCCACCACAACATTGCTAAAGCAAAGAAGAACTCAGCTAGCATGCTAGCTTTCGTGAGTAGGCGTCTCTTTTGAAAAACGTTTCTGCTCTCAGACTCTCTTCAAGTAACTGGTACTACTAAGTTACACTGCTGTAAGGCTTGATGGTTTCCCGCCTCGTCTTCTGCGAGGCCAAGGCCAACCAAGAAGAGCCATCGAAGCACCATTTCAAGAGCCGTCCGCTGACTCCCGAGCCGTGTCCCAAACACAAGTCAAGGTGAACCAAACCCCAGGGCTCCAAGTACCTTCCAAGAAGGTGTTTGGGGTGGGTCCAAATACGTTCTGAGGAGGTACGACTGGAGCCCTAGGTTCTGTTGGTTTTGATCGCGGTTCTCCCAACCCCCAAAAACCTTATATAAAGCTTATATCCGCTGATCGCTGACGGGGTAGGTCTCTGGCCCTCCTCTTGAGCCAGAAAAGGCAGAACACGCAGCTTCAGCTGGCAAGGCATCCACTCAGCTCCATCTTGAGGGGGGTTGGGAGCTGGAAGAAATTCCTCCCCAAAACCCCAAAAGCCAGATAAACCAGGGGAATATTGGGCAGAAAACCGTCATCTATGGTCAAAGAATTTGTTTAAGGGAACATCTACAGGAAATCCGTGTTTTCACCGCCAAAACTCAAGGTTTCCTGTTGATTTTCCCTGAGACCAATTCTGGACTATGGTCCAATCCTCACATCACATAGGTGCTCTTTGTTGGATCGTTCATTGGATACACACTCCCATGGGACTGCCTACTGAACATTGATTCCAAATCAACCGCCCCTGGCCTGATCAGCAAACTATGCCAGTCGCAGTGGTCGTGCGCTGTGCACGGCTTCGGTTTACATGGGGCCCCCACCCAGCGAAGCTTCACAGCTGCCGCCCGTGGTACTGACTCCGCACTTGATGCCTTGGCGTGGGGATTGCTGCGTAAGAGATGTTCTATCATTTCTATCTATCCTATATAGCCTATATAATTATATGTAATTATCATCTTTTGCGCGATATCTGATCTCTCTCGCAATCCTTGCGCGGCCCAGCCAGCCCAGGCAGGATCAAAAAAAAGTCGGACAAGAATAACGCCTGAAGCGGTGCCAGGATAACGTCTGTTGGTGACAAGGCACCGCTTCAGACTCAATCTTGCGCGAAAGAGTCAGACAAGAACCACCTACACAGGTTTAAGTGATCTTAACTAGGACCCGTCACCAGGGGTACCCAACTAGGACAGTCGAACGTTCGGGTTCTGACCCACCTCTGCTGGCAATCCCCCTGCGGTTCCAAAAAGTTATAGTTTGAGACCCCTGGGCACCGGTCCAGTGGTCCCAACCACGTCCTGAACACCGAAGCATAGAGAGGTCCCAACATGACCAGGACCATCCAGGACCTGACTAGCATAGAGGTCACCGTCGCGACTTTGGAGACGCCTAAAAGCCATTGCAAAGGAGAGACCTCGACTGAGCTCGGGTGCTGCTCGGACGGGAGACCGAAGCCTTCGGATTTGGAGCTCGGACCTCTGGAGTTCTGGGTCCCGCCACCGCCCCGGTGCGACCGGTGCGACCGGACTCGTCTCGGACTCCCAGTCCGAAGCGCTGGGCTCCGCGTCTGGGTCACATGGACAATGGAGTAAACATGGAGTGAAACCATGGTGATGTGGGCCGAACACGGAGACACGGAGGAAGGCGGGAATCCACTTCCACCCACCGCGCAGACGAAGACGGGAATTTTGGGGGTTGAATGCCCCACCCCGGTTTCGATCGTCAGACCCACCCCAGTGGTGTTGGGGCTCCATGATGTTCCATGTTGCTCTGGGCGAAGTTCAGGGAGTTGGCCCAAGTTGGTCACACTGATGTTGGAGTTCCGTGATGTCTCCATCTCTGCGTCAAGCCTACTCCTGGGGCTTCGCTTGCGGCAGGAAACTCCGCGGGGCACGTCGACTCCGCGTCGACTCCGGCAGGATGCTGGATCAGGCGGTCGTGTGGAAGCAGCCGTCCAGCTGTTCGTTGCACACCCAGGCATCCGTCCCCCTCGAGTCGTCGTCTAACAAGTAGAACCTCAGAGGGTGACCGTCCGGTGGTCGACCCCCCCCGAAGTCTGCAAATGGCCAATGCGAAAAGTCTTGTTCTAAGGATCCACAGTCCACATATCTTCTCAGAAGGTACGTCTACGGCCTGAAAGCCGACCTTCTCGGATCCACATACCTCCGAAGGTACGACTGCACTCTCCAAAGCCATTTCACCAAAAGTGCACCTTTTGCCCTGGACCATGGCGCGCAGGGTTTCTGGACCCCTTTCCGATCCACCACAGACTGCGCCGACGTCGAGGCGGTCTGGAAACGGTGGTTTGGCGCTCCAGCGGATTTAACCTGTTCGTGACCAGCCAAGGAAAGGTCCCACAGTGTCATGTAAGTTGAGCCTAAGGCCTAAGCGACCGAAGCAAATCCAGGGGATCAAGGTACGTCACTTCAGAACCAGGAAAAAACATAGGAAAAGAACCTATTGCTATACCTAGTGTATGATTGCGTATGATGGTAGAGTCACACTCACCACCGGGACGCTCCACATACCCGAAGAAGGCGATTGGAGTGGACCCAAACTACCGATGGGCTAGGCCAAAAAGAGCTGTTCAACCTCTCAACCCAGCTCTTTGATGTACTTGGAGTCGCCCTAGAACATGGCGCCCCAGGATGGCGCTGGGCACGTACACATCGGCCATCATCGACCTAGCTAGTTTGTTTAATGGAGTCAGTCATGTACTTGAACACACAGCACATGGTGAACCATTCCAGGTCCAAAACAACATGACCCTTAGTAAGTCCAGTTCGCCTACTTTTTGGGCAGCACCCCAGATGTCCCACTTCCGAACTCGCTTGCGGATCACCCCAAGGTCGACGTCCAGGCGAACAGCACGGTCGAAAAACACCCGACACCTTCGGTCACCGTCGCGACGATGGACGATCGACCTGGGTCCTCGCGACCTTTCAGCCACCCAGACGCTCATGGGCCCTCATATGGAGGGGTCGGGCCCTCATATGGAGGGGTCTGGGGTCTCAAACTCCTAGGTTTTGAGGGACCAAGGGCTGTTTGGAGCGTCTGGGCAGAAATCAAAGACCTTTTTTGAGACGAGTCGGGTCCAGTCACTTCCTCCCGGACGCTGACGCTCATCACCTCTGTTTGGGGCTATCAATCAATGGAAGCCGCGTTGTCAATGGGTGTTCTGATAGTCGACCCCACCCCAACACTCCAAGTATACCAGGGTGGTTTGAGGGGTCAATGTAGGCAAATATTCATGGAATGTCAGGGCCAGCTGGTGTGTGGCACACGGCGTCTCCGTCTTTGGTCACGAGCTGCTCGTCGGTGCCCATGACATTGGCCGCGTCCGCCTTCCGGTGGAGTTCTTTCGAGTTCGCAGGGAGGGGAAGACGTTTCTAAGCATCTCAAGGAGCCATCATCCAAAATCGATACTAGACTATACATGATGCCTTGCAAGCCCCGAAATCGTTCTTCCTGCATGTACTTATGGCTGTGTCCTGATTTGAGGGACACGAGGGACTGAATGGTAGTCATCCCGACCACGACTGAGCAGTCTGGTCTATTTCGATACACCGAAGGTGGCAAAGCATGCCCTGTTCAGGCATGGACGCCCCGTTGCCACAGCTTGGCTTCCCATTCGACAGTTCGGACCACGTGAACTGACAATGACGCCATGGCACACGAACGCAGCACGGCCTGTCTCTGCGCAATTTTCATCAATTTTCTTTGGTGAACATGCCTTTTCATCTTTAAAATGAACTGAAGGTGGACTAGTCTTTGCGCCACCCTCCAAAGTCTGCATTTCACCCACCACAGGAGACCTGTTGATCGTGTCCTGGTACATGTGCCCGCTACCGTTTTCCTTATTGCCCTAAGAATCCTTAGGCTGTCCATGGCAGGGGTCGGACCCGACACCTTCGCAGGGGTCCGGGGCCGAAGCAAACCCTATCTGTTTGAGGGCCCGGATTCTTAGTGTGGAGTGTTTCCGCAGCACCGACCTCCAGCACCGACTCCGTTCAACGACTCCGTTCGCCTCGAGGATGCCGCAGGCGACGCAGTGCACTCCGCTGAGCACGCGGATGTCCATGCGGCCACTGAAGGCTGCGCGGCCCGCTTGGGTGTAGCCTGGGTGGTTGGGCGAGCCCGGAAGGTCCGAATCGGACGTTCTTTCCCGTTTGGGCTCCTGGCCCATCTCCTGAGGATGTTGGGGTGGGTGCCAGGCGGGTCTAACCACCGAACGTTCTGAGATGGTTGGAGCCCTAGGGTTTTGTTGGGAATGGAATGGGAAGGGTCCAGAAGAATTCCCACTATGTCACTATGCAGCATGAGTGTGGATCCAAAGGTCTAACCCTCAACAGTACCGGTCAATGTGCCTTTGATTGGGAAGACTAGGGGGTCGATGCCAGGTACGAACCTATCGCTTGTTACATACCTTCCCGGTTGCTTTCCCCTCTACAAACCCTAGGGCTCCAACCATACCTGGCACCCACCCCAGCCATCTCCTCACCTCAGGTGGGCGCCCTAGCTCGGGACATCCACCAATGGAGCAGGCCATCGAAAAGCTGGTCACCGGAGAGGGTCAAATGGAAAGGTCGGTCGTCACTCGAGTTAACAACACATGGCTGCTTGGTAGGGACGTATTTCATGGTGGGAATGGTCTGACGTCACAGGCCGTTTTTTGGAACATCTTGGAACATGTTTCTTGCAGACCCCAGATGATCAGAATATATATCCCAAACACTCCATGTATGGTATATTTACCTACATTGGGGTGGTGCCAGAGGGGTCAATGGGGCGACATCTATGCCAGTCCCATGGGTCGTGTCTGGGATATATACATACACTGCATGTGGCATCTTTGCACATGCCTTTCGAGTCTTGCGCGGGGGGGGCAAATTCCGCTCTTCTGGCCTCGGTGCTGGTGCTGGTGCTGGGTGCCGGGCGCTGGCAGGTGCTGGTGCTGTGAGCTGGCTGTGCACGTGGTGGAGACAGGTGCTGGTGCTGGTGCTGGGTGCTGGGTGCCGGAGTGCGTTTGCGTGAGTCCGTGCCATTGGGGGAAGGCCACCTTCTTGGGTGCACCAATTTCGGGAGCAAGGAGTACGGACGGCGTTCCCCTCCGAGGTGCTGGTTGAGGTGAAAAGAGTTGGTCTCAACAGTTTGTCCCCAGTAGTGTGTTCATCCAGGAGGAGGCTAGCACATGTCTCTACCCTAAGCAGGAGCAAAGCAATGTGATTACAGTACCAGCCTTCCCTTCGACCCTTTCAACAATTAACTAGCTGAACTTCAAATCATTCTTCGGGTTTCAAACCACTCAACGGTGGGCCAGGAACCCTACTAAGAATATGTCCTGTGATGTTCCGAACCGCTTCCTGCTGATCATGAGGTCTCATCGGTTTTAGATTGGCTTGATGCTCCAGCAGAGGACCCCATGGACTCTCAAAACCACTGGGGTGTATATACCCGAAAGGGCTCCTGGCCCACCTCCTGAGGTTCGGTGGGCCAGGGGTGGGTGCCATGGGGGTCTAACCACCGAACCTGAGGATATGGTTGAAGCCCTAGGGTATAAAGGAATATGGTCGAAACCACGCGTGTAATGTTCAGGGTCCATGCTAAGGTCTGGAGTTGGGTTTACCAGCTTGAAGCCTCTGACAGAGTGCATCGCCCTGTTACACGTGTCTGTTTCTCTTGATAAGGAGACCTCCCAGGCAACGACCAGCTGGAAGAAGGAAAATTGAGCAGTCTACCCATTGGTTGGGGGTTACTATTAAAGTGCATGCCCAGAAGTGAGGTGCGACTGCCCCCTGCTTAAAACATCTTAGAACAGCTTCAGGATCCAAAATCATGCCCACTGTCGCAAAGGAAAATCCACACGCCAAGGAGCAGCCCAAAAGCAACGTCGCATCGGGTTTGCAATAGGTGTAATAGTATTGGCAATTTCCTGAGTGGTGTCACAAGCAGCGGAGTACACTTCTCAACACCTTGTTCACCTGGTGAGTACTAGTAACTTCTTGTTGCGTTCGTAGCGATGGCCTCCAACCTACTTGCGATGGCCACCGAGCATAGCGTCCTTGCTGTGAAGGAACAGAAGGGCCCAAAGAGTGCAAAACAAGCCCAAATGGAGTCAACTCAACGGGCCCCAACGGGCTCCATGTACCTTCGCAGCAGGTAGGGGTTTTGCTCGTCACGCGGCGAGCGAAGAAGCTGCGATTCGATCTGCCTAGGTCCTGTCATCTCCCTCTCCCTACAGGTCCCAGTGCCCCAAACCCAGGTCCCCAGTGCCCCAAACCCAGGTCCCCAGATCCCAGTCACACCAACCAGATTGAGTAGGTGTGTCTTTTGGATTCTCTTGGCATGATCAACTCCATTCCAGCTCTCCGTTCCCAGGTCCTATACCTCCGAGTGCCGGCTCCGTTGAGCGCGGGTTGCGCAACCAGAGCAGCTAGGAGGACAATTGGCCACTAGCTTCTTGTTCCATTCGTAGTAAGTATTGCCAGGAGCTACTAGTGTCCTTGCTCCTAGTAAGGCCAGGAGCCCCGTTCGTAGCGTGCGATCGCTCCGTTCGAGTCGCGATGCCAGGAGCCCTGCCGTTCGTAGTGAACAGTGCTCCGTTCGTCACGTGCCGCGCCTGCCACACAGAATGCCGGCGACCATCCCCCCCCATTTGGGGCCTCCAAGTCTCGAGCTTTGTTGTACGCACAGCCCTCGCTGTACGCAGTGCAAGCGCTGGTGTACGCGAGATTCCCTTGGCAGTAGCCCAAAATCATCATCAACCAGGACCCGAAGAGCCTCGGGCTTCGCAAGAACACATGGTTTGCCTTTCATCCTGCTGACTTGCTGACCTTTGGGGCTTTAACTGCAAAGCCAGAAATGAAACTGCTGAGGTGCCCATGTTGCCTACAAAGGTATACGGTATTATATACAGTAATTTACTCCTGCAAAAAACGCAGTCTGGTTCAGGTTCAAGCTAGTTTGCTTCAAGCTCCTGCTGCTTTGTCTTTCAAGTCGTTGGACGTCATTAATGTAGACTGTTGATTCATAAAGCCACATATTATAATATGATGTGAAGCCATTTCGCCACGTGATAGGGTGAGTCAGGGCCAGGGGGAGATTTCTCGCATGACATCGAACATCCAAGGCGCAAGATGCCCTGCACAAAATGCAGCAGCCGTGTCAGCCAGGGGCCCTGCTTGCAAATACCGCCAAAGAGCATCATGAGTCGAGATGCATTCCTGAGCAGGATGATGTCAGCATGAGTTGGATGATGTCAAATGCACTTTGAGCCAACAGGTGCGGCTGGGTGCGGCCTCTCAACTTGAGATTGACCCCAAAATGCTCCAAAGAATCTGTTCAACACCGGCTTGATCACCCAATTTCCCCAGTGCTTGATCAGCTCACTTCACTCACCTCGCCATCCTTGCCATGCATCTTCTTGTCGAACTGGAGCTTTTCAGCAGGGAGGTGGGTGAACTTGCCCAGGCTGTAGATCATGATCATGCAAACCTCAGTCGACTGCCGTTTTGGTGCCCGAAACAGCGTCGTTCAAAGACCATCTTGGGTGGCGGGGAGGTATGCGGGCACGGGTAGAGGCATGCTTAAAATGAGTGGAGAAACCCAAATACTCTAGCTGCTAGCTAGCTTGTTATTGATTGTTATTGTTTGGGGCATGTCATTTTAGAGGTCCCTGCATGGGTGTTAGAGGGTAGGATCTTGGTTGCATCGTCTGCTGTAGACACAGACTTTCTCGCTGATCGTGAACGGTTTCCAGTTGCCGAGAGCCACGAGCAAGCCCGGGAGACCAGGTTACCAACACTCTCAGGCTGGTCTAAACCATATTCGCACCTTGTGCTGCACATCTTACATTTACATGTTCTATGTCCTACTGCAAGTTCTTGAGGACAACTTCGAACGTAAACACCCCCAGTGCACAACCAAAGCACGGCTTCGCTTCCTACTCTCCAAGGCTGATGGTGGAAGAATATGGAAGACTTAGGGTGTCTTATGATTTCTTACTTAAGAGAAAAAAGGCTCCGAGGTTCGCTAAAGGATTCTTGGATTTGCTTGAGGAGCTGGACATAAATACAAGAATCTTCCCAAAGGAACCACTCAGTTCGAGGAACCATCCCTTGATCACAAGAACCAAAATCAAAATGTCAACAGACTTCTCTTCTTGTGATCATGCCACCATGGTTTTAGGAGATTGCAGATGCGGGCGCTTGCTCACCAACACGCCGTAAAAACCTATCCCTGTGTTCTTCTCCGGCTTTGTTTGCAGGTACACTCCCAGCATCCAGCCAAAACCGAGGCCGGTCATCGGATTAACCGGACGGGGAGACTGGGCGCTGCCATGATGTTTGGTGGTGAATCCCCCGATCGGCCAGTCGTACCGAGTTACTGAGGAGGGGTGACGCCAGGGGTGGGTGCCAGGAGGGTTTAGTCATACCGAACCCTGAGGAGGCACGGCGAAGTCTGTGTAGGGTCAACAAACAAGCCATGCTTTTCATACCAACCTGGCTGGTGCATCGTTGCTTCCAGCTCCTTGCTCCCACGTCAAGACACCAAGAACTGCAGGCCGTTCACGTAGAAGTTTGCATACATCATGTTGGCCACCTGATGTACCAACAGAGGTTAAGTGACCTTATAGGACACTACAGGGGTACCGAACTGGGATAGCCTAGTTCGGGTCTTTCAACCTCTGTTGGTATGCAGTGAACGCACGTGCCGCATGGATGAAGCTCTCTCAACGGATGTTCCCCGATGACCGTTCCGTTCTCGGGTCGTGTCTGGGAATGTTGAAACCCAGACACGACCCATGGGACTGCGATATTTGCCTACATTGACCCCTCTGGCACCACCCCAACTGATCGGCATATATGGTAGTCCCATGGAGTGTTTGGGAAAAGGAATTAATAGCTCAAAGACTCCCCGCAGGAGATCCACAAGATCCAGGTACGATCGTGGTGTATATTCCAGTGAGCGGAGAACCATGCTGTATCATGGGGTTCTATGGCATGGTTTTCTGTTGGCCCTTGCAGTCCAAGACTGCTTACAGTATATATGAAAATCGTCTTTAGGTGACCCGAGAGGAAAAAAAAATGGTATTATCTTTACTAAGTAAGGGGTTGGGGAACTCCTTGTAGCTCCTCGGCTCCCCGTTGAGCTGGGGAATATGGATGCCCCTGGCTCCGAATCGCTCCCTCCTGAGCAAAAGCTAGTTTATGTAACTGTGGTGTTGCCAAAGAGTCTTCAGACTTTGATCCAAAGAGTCTTCAGACTTTGATCATTGATGATCCATGTATGTGGTGTTGCACGTTACCATGGCACATCTGAGTCATTACTCTCACCTGCCCTGCCCCCCGTAATCAGAACTGAATGACTCCGGTGTTTGCACTTGCACCGGATGCACGGGCATTGGGGGAAGGAAGTGAGTCATTTGAAGGTGCGTTTTCTCGATTCTTCGTCGCCCGGACGGCTCAGCGGCTGAGCGTTAAGCCATGATGCCCATGAGTGAGCCATGATGCCAGGCCCAGGCATGCCGTGTGTATCTATCTCATCTCGGGTTCGACCGAAGTCTCCGTCACGTTTCATTCGGCTTCAGATCCATGGTCTGAAGTGATGGGTTTCCGTGTTCAGGTTCAGATCCATCAAGTTGTTCCCTCACTGCACCTCAGCCCCAACAAAGAGATATACCCAAAGTGGATGAAGCCAAGGCACATTCAGCAAGTCTCCATACTCACAGGCACTGAGTCCAAAGGCATCATTGCTACCTTGGAGAGGACTCCCAACCCCAGTGGAAAGCGCTGGAAAGTGAGGGTCGATGAAGAGGCATCAAAAGCCCTCACAGATCTTTAAGACCATGTTCAGTGGACAGTGGACAGTACTATTTCGAGTTGATCTGGGTAGACTTTTGTATCTTCGAAGCCAGGGGCAGCCATGTTCGATAGGTCTCCTGGTTTGACGAGGACTCTGAGAGACCAAAGCCTTTGAAGAAAGCAGAGTTCTTCGTTCTCTTCCTTCAGGTCGCCAGCGGTGTGCAGGAAGTGACTTGATTGGGCGCAGGAGTTGGCACGACAAACACATGAAGAAGCTCCCCTCTCTCAAGCAGAAGCTTCCGTGTATGGGGGTCTGTGCTGATTTCTTGCTGCAGTTGTGTTGGTTCTGCTAGGCTGACACGTCCAAGCCGGCCAAGCCGCCAAAACCACCTTGGAACTGTCTGGTCCTGCTTTCTCTGCCCTGCCCCCTGCCCTGTGTGGTTCAGATATGTCGAACGCTCCACGCATGGCATATTTAGACCCTATCCTTTTGTCGGAGTGGTTGAGTTGGGGTCATACCCAAACCATCCATGTATGGAATAGTTCATACATGCAAACCCCATTTAAGACACCAATGTGCCAATGTAGGTAACCCATCGGTCGTGTCTGGGTATGAATCACCAAATCAGGTCATTTGCCTTGGATTTGCTTAAGGAACCTTGAAACATAAAACATATTCACCAGGTTCGGGGATGCACCCAGGAAACGGGAATATAGACCATCACCTTAATCAGCAAAACCAGGTCATTTGTCAGGTCCCCTACGCAGCTCTTTGTCGCGTCCCCTCGTGCCCTCGTCCTGTCCGGGACGCATTCCACAGCGCTGCTGGTGGACAGGACCTGTGCCTTCAGGTCTGTGTCGTTGGTGGGCACCGTGGAGCCACAGGTGTCCTGGGAAGACAAACATGGACGGCATGGACCTCCAGTCGTAACTTCTGATGGTTGGGGTGGATTTCGGGGGTCTAACCACCTTCTCAGGATATGGTTGGAGCCCTAGGGATGGAACCTGATTTTATGGACCAGACTGGTCCAAACGATGTTCCTCTACACCCAAGTGGGTTTGGGGTTGCCATGTTCATCTTCCAGGGCGGACGACCTGCTGGGAAATACGCTGTCATTGTCATGAATCACGCTTCCATGGTGAGATGTCATCTGATTGAAGCATGACCTTGAATTCATGCTATTGCATGCTATTGCTCCTCATCATCAACCATCAATTATAGCCTAATAGCTGTCAGGGCCGGGGAGCTCTGGTGGCCAGTGCCGGCTCCCTGTGCCGCGCCTCCGCAACCCTCCCGAGTGCTGGAAGAGTGCTGGGCACAATCGAAGCATAACGGTGGGTGAAAGTGGGGGAACCCTGGTTGACGCTGGATTAAATGCACAGTGACAGAGTATTCCTCTTCTGAGGGCATGTATGATCATATATGGTTTGTAAGGTGAGGTTTTGATCCACACCCATGCAACCTTTGGAAAGACTCCATTCCATGTCCTCCTCAAACCAAAAAATATAGTCAGGTGATGTCAGGTTCATTCAGGTTCTAGGTTCATCTGCTTTCGGCAAAATGTCATCTGGGACCCGTCATGCAAGACCACCATGGGAGGCCCACAGCCCATCCACTTGCCCCGTCCACAGCAGTCCCAGAACGGGGCTCTCCCTTTGCTCCCTCGCTGACAGGTTTCTCCCAAGGAAGTGGCCGTTGCTAGAATGATCTGGTAAAGCACGATGGCGGCGATCATCACCTGCGGTGTGGAATATTAAAAGAATGGTCAGACCAGTTGACCTGTGTTAGGTCCCCCAATGTAAGTGAGATCTTCACTGGAGGCCCCCTACTGGTTCATCTGAGGTGTTAACTGGTGGAGACTCCCACCATCCAAATCTCAAGAAGTCCTTTTGGAAGTCTAAGTCTGGGGCCAGGGAAGTCTTAGTCTATGGCGACTTGGGAGGGACTTGACTCCGTCCCTTCTCTGAAGATCTCGTTCTAACGTTCTACCCATGAACACGTCATGGAAAAAGGATGAAAAAGGCCGTATGGGGGAAGGAATCCCTTCACAAGGCAATTCAACTATAATATATAAGGTTTCAGAAGTACATGTGACTGTAGGCCGGAGTTTCCGGACATTAACCACTTGTCATGTATCATCATGTATCCCATTTGCAGCTGAAGGACACCCAAGCTTGCAATGCCCTGCGCGGTGTAGAACAGTACCCGCTTCTGCGAATTCCTCCGCCGCTTACCTGCAGTGCGGAACGCTTCGGCTCGGCTCGGTGGGCGGAGCCTGGGTGGATTCGAATTGGACCACTTAGGCCTGCTGGGCCAGTGCTTTGTTGCTGCATAGGCTAGGTCATGCTAAGGTTATGCTAGGTCATGCCTGGGCCAGCCCACTTGACCACGGATAAATGCTGTCCATCAGGGAGGGTGAAAAGTCTGAAATGGATGAACATTGCTCCCTCCCCAACAGCCAGATTGTCTTCTAAGTCCCTCCAGCAGGTTTTTCCTGGTGACAACATGTGACAACAGGTGCCCACAAACCACCAGTAGTCGGCTTCCAAAACCGATCTGTCGAGTTCGTTCAGTTGAATCGTCCAGCTGCATGACACCCTTAGCTTCTGCCAGAGGTGGTCCACACAGGACAGCAGTCGGTGCAAGGAGGAGCACACGCGCCGTGCGCGGTTGCGGCGGCTATCAAGCTCCCCCATGCGCAGGGCCGTCTCCGGTGACCATCGCAGTTTGGGAAGGCATCCATGAAGGCGGAGACCGAAGCTATCCCCCCAGACTGGATTTGGGCTGGGATTGCTGAAGTAATTCGGGGTCGAATGGGGAATTTGTTCGAGACTTACTAAGCTCTGCCCACCTTCATGGTCAAAATCTTGGATGTATGGCCTACACGGCCGGAATCTGCAGACGTGTTTGTGCCACAAATAGACCGCCGAATGTTTCCAGGGGCAGGTCTTTTGGGAGCAACGTGTGAGGAAATAAACACAATATGAAATGTCATCACCGGGTCTAAATCTACAAAGGAGGAGGGGTCAGAATATGTCAGAATATTTAACGTGACCCGGTGATCCTGTTTCCAAGACATTTCAGAACCTGGATATGGTATTCCTTTGCGACAAGAGGATACCATCACGCCCGGTTTGCTTTGAGGTTGGAGCCTCTAATTTTCTCTGACCTTAACGGGGCGTTCTCCAATCTGGAGCCTGAGCTTGGCCGAGCACATGTTGCAAACAGCCCCGGGACCATCCATGTATGGAATAGTTTGGGTCTATCACCAGGGCCCCGTGGATGATGATGGTTCATTAGGTTGCAGGCCTTGTTCAAACATAGCAAAAATTGATGTGATTTGCGTTACTGACGGCTCCACAGGTGAACTGGGACAGACCCAAGGAATAGTTACATACATTGTACAAATGAAAACAAATACCGATGTGGTGGTGTCACTCATTCCAGTCTGCCATGGGACGTTTTGGCCAACAAAGAGCTGGCAGCTGTAGCGGGTGATGTTTTGGAGACATCAACGCCCGAATCTATAATAGGCAAATATTCCTGACATGGAGCGGTGACCTTGTGAAGTGGCAAGTGACCTGTTGCAGTCACTACAGTCATATTTTCAGCACCCCCCGACCCGTGGTTTCGATCCCACCCGTGGTTTCGACCATGTTCCGAATTCCAACCCCAGTGGTTTTGGGTTCCATGTGGTCCTCTGCAAATCCTGAGGGCTCCGGTGCATAGGACCGTGGCATATGCTTCACGACAGATGAGCAAGTGCAGCAAAGGTGAGAAGATGTGAGAAGTATCGACCTTTTGAGCAAGTAAACCACCCAGCCTTCAACCACTGACCCAAATCCAACACAGCGACAGCGATTTCCACTGCGCGACCAGGACGACCGTGACTCGGTAGGCTCTCCTACTTCGGCCCGCGTTCCGTGTTTCAAAGCAGGCGACAAATGGATGTGCTGGTACCCCATTGATTCCGTACATGGTGGGTACCAGAAACATCTGATAGCGACCCGCGAGTGACCCCAATCGATCCATCTCCAAGTGGCCACTGAGTGACACCAAGGACAACAGTATCCAAACACTCCATGGGACTGCCATATATGCCTACATTGGGGTGGCTTGAGGGGTCAATGTAGGCATATATGGCAATACATGGAGTGTCTGGGTTATAGTTCATCCTAGCTCTAGCTCGACATCGCAAAGACCCACCGGTCATTTGGCGATGCTACTTGCGTTGAACTCATCGCCACCCATCCTAGTGGGGCATCCTTTGCAGCCCAGAAACCACCCGTGTCTTCTGATTCCTCCTCGTGCGGCCCACGCGCTGAGCCCCCCTGGACATATTGTGCGCCGGCAGCAGTGAGAAATCACCCGAGTGTGGTGTGTGCAAATGGGTTTGCAAACAAATGGGGCATCAAATGGCTTAAACAAAACAGGACCCACGGTAGCTGGGTGGTTCATAGACACCGAACTATGCTTCATATGCATCATGCCGCTTTTTCCGGCTCCTATGCGGCTAGCGGCCATGGCTATCGACATGTGGTTGAAATGGCTGGGTTAAGTTTTTGTTTGCCATGTGTTGCGCGCATACCTGTGGGTTCAGGAGACGGTCGCTACCGAGGCTGAAACCTCGACCTTCAAAGACATGTCTTGGTGTCTTGGGGTGTGAAGCCTGGGCTTTAGGCCTTGCCCTGCGTGGTCCGTGCGTGCTTGGAGAGTTGGATTCGGCAGTTGGCCGTGCGGCTGGCCTGCAGCTGGGTACACTCCCTAGGGATCCAAGTACCTTATCAGAAGGTGATTGGAGGCACTGTTATGTAGGTTTGGAGGGTCCAAGTACCTTCTGAGAAGGTACTTGGATCCCTAGGGACTGACTGGAGAGTCTATAACAGGGTGATGGACTGGAACATATGGCTACATTGTCCCTTTTCTCTTCTGGTGTCAGGTGGGCATATATACTATGGAGTGTTTGGGAGTATATCAGTGGCGGTTGTTAAACAATGTTAAACATATACAGACCCCAAAAACCTTCTCAGGGAGGCATTTGCCAGGACTCCTGGCAGTTGATACCTACGGCTACGGGATGCTACGGGGAGCAGTTCCACGTCCTTCGTGACCGGACGGACAGAAGCACCCCCTTCCCAAGCTGGACTCCTCCTCACTCGAGTTCAGGTCCAGCATGGTCCTAAGGTTTTGAAGACCGTTTAAACGTCGTGATGCCAATTCCACCTACCCCAGCATACTTCCCACAGAAATCCAAAGCATACCCCAGCATACCACCCCAGCATTCCTCATGACTAAGCATACTTCCCACAGAAATCTGTTTCCATGGACAAGTCGTCTTCCTTTGACGTCTTCCCCGTCGGCCCAGCCCTGACCGTGACCGTGATCGAGCGCCGAGCGCCTCTCTTTGAGGAGGCGCCGAGCTTCAGCCACCTCGCCGCCGGGATCCCATCGATCACGGCGCGACTCGTGACGACGACGACGATGACGACAACAACAGCAACAGCAACAACAACATCAAATATTGATCTTATGCCTGAAAAAGACTTGAACATGAAAACTTGAACATGAAAACTCTCATAAAAATGATCGAATTTTTGTCTCAGATGTTTCATGGATTTTCATGGCCTGACTGTTTGGTCCTCTCTCGTTCGTGTGGGGTGTGGACACCGCCCACCCGCACGGCCGCTCGACGAGCGTCGACGCACGCGGAGAAACGCGTCGGACGCACCAGCCTCCACGTCATCGCCATCCCTTTGTGGCCGTCGGAGTGTTGGAGGTTTTTCACCTCCCTTTGGATGGCCCATCCCATATGTACCGGCCAAAGGATTCTTAGGGCAGAATGAATCCAAACGAATCCAACGGACGGGTTCACATCCTTCACCTTCACATGCACTCCGCTCGGTTGAAGATTGTTTGGGATTTTTGGGGAGGTCGGTGCGTTCCATACACAGGCATTTATACATGGCTATAGGCTGTAGGTGAAAACAAGGAGACCTTGGTTGACTACCTGGAGGGCTATGCTGGACTGGTCCGGCTCCAGGGTTTGACCCATCCCCACATAGGTGCCAGGACAAGACTCCCCACCACCGAACTGATCTATATAATATAGGGAACATTTCAAAGGGCACTCATCACCCCGAGTTCGGCACACAACTGTTGGATTACTTTTCCTGAAGCATCCTGGGAGGGAAAATAACAGGAAACAAGAAAAACATTAAAAAGAACACTATGAACAAAACCTCTCTGCCAGGGCAACCTCGCAACATGGAATCAAGGGGTCAAAAATCTCTTCGGCATTTCGCCCTGCCGACTCGGATGCCCCTTGTCCTACCAAGCTATCCCTCCACTTCCCATGGATGATGACAGGGAGTGCAAGTTCCAGAGTGTCATTCAAGTTCACGTCTTTGTTTGTTCTTCTTCATGCATGGTGACTCCTCAAGTCGAGGGCCTTGCCCTCGCCAAGTGACGAAGCTGGCCTTGCATGCTGATCTCTTCCAAAGCCTTTTCTGGCAGTGTTCATGTTTGTGAAATTCCAACACATCACATGGAAGTGGCTGGCACCCCCTGAGGACAGTAGTCTTATGTAGTTTTCCTTTCGGGACCATGCCATCCACTTCGTCCATGTTGGTTGTGCCCTCCCCACGGATCCCTCAAAACACCGTCAACAACGGATTCGTTAAGCTGCCTGCACGGTCTCCCATCTTCTCCCGGTCTCTCACTCTGGCTGGGGAATCGACTCTTCACTGTCCAAATCACTCCCCTGCGCGGATGAACTGATGGCGATGGCGTCAGTGAAATAAGGGGGTCACGATGATTTCCCCTCATTGATCAGCCTCTGAGTCAATGAGAGGAAATCATGGAACATCGGCTAATTATATAGGAACATCCACAAGATCCTAAAATGATTTAGATTTGGTATTTCGAGGGCTTTAGGAACTGCTAAACGCCAGAAATACCACTGGTTTCTCAAACAAGAAAACATCCGGCACCACCCGAATTCCCACTACATATGCATCAGCAGGGTGGATCCAAATGTCTACACAACCCTCAACAGTACAAATCATTGATGCATATTGGTGCTCTTTGGGAAACAAAAGGGGGGTCCATTTGCTACCTTTATTATACTGGTTGTTCACCTGGGGGTATTCCCTCTATCAATCAACCCTAAAAGGCCATCTACAAGTCTCCTGGTCCTTCCACGGCTCCAGTCCGAGCGTTGATGCTCGATGGTCCAAACGTTGGGAATCTCAAATCATGTCCTAAGAATCCATGCCTCAGCCTAGGAACTGAAAACCGGATCCATGTTCACATGCTGTTCGAATCAGAAACCTGAACACATAAGTGTCCAATCCGTATGGCTGTTTTATGGATCACATCATTTTTGATCCGTTGATGACGTTTGATGTTGATGGGCAGGCGCCGCCCTTCTCCCAAGAAAGTATACCCAAACCCTCCAAGTATGCAAATATATAGCCTACATGACATCTGGAATGGCGACCTGGCTGCCCGGAAGCGGACCATGGAATCATCCTGAAGAATCAACCAAGGGGATGAAGAGGTTGGTGTCAGGACCCCCTTTTGCGGCCCGAACTCCTGCCATGGAGGGCCAAAGGATTCGGAATCTTCAACAAGTCCACATCGAATTTCGTGCCAACTCCCAGACCTTGACCCAAACTGAACAAAGTGAGTCCCTGAAAATGCAGCCTCCAGCAGTATAACGACTTCTGACGGGTGAACCAGGGTGAAGAATGACGGCTCGCAATTGGCCATGACGGCTAAGCAGGCGTCTACCGGGCAATAAAAATCATCAAGGGTCATATACCTGCAACCTCATGGTTGTTTCTTTATTTGTTGTGTGTGTGTGGTTGGTAGTTCAAAATACCCGTATTTAGGTAGTGAACCACATAAACGTTAAACATCCGCAACCAAAATAAACATCCGTTTAGAAAACACGTTCGGGAAAAATACGCCTGTGGCTCACCACTAATATATCAGAAAACATCAGAAAACTAGAGAAACATCCGCAAACAAAATATAAGGCCGTGACTCCAAAAAAGGTTTTTCACACCGCAGAGGGAAAAAAAACTCTGAGGAAGTTCCATGCAGGTATCATGCAGTGCCAAATCATATCCCAAACACTCCATATATATGCCATACTTGCCTACATTGGGGTGGTTTCAATAGGTCAATAGGTCAATACCTCATACATGGAGTGTCTGGGTCTCCAGGGTCCGATATTGTGGCGCCAAGCACCCCACCTGTGGGATCAGTGTGGGGTCGAAAACCGCTGTCCTATCAGGTTGCATCGCCTCAGGTCTTGTTGCCTTCAATGGAACTCAGGTCAACCAGATCGAACGAACACCAAGCCGATCTTAGCTGGCCATCAGTACGTTGGCCCGATCAGGACGCGAATGGAATGGGGAACACCCGTGAAAATCGGCCTCTTCGAAGGTGCCCAGACTGGCCTCGAAGCGAAAGCTCTCATCTTCATAGTGAAACGGCTACTATCCATTCCATAGGTTTAACCAAGCATATTATTCAATTCAAGGGGCACGAGACGGGTTTCATCCAAGGGATTCCTGCAGGTATGCCATGGTATGCCCACCATGAATGATGGATTTATAGTGTTGTGATTCAGACACATGCTGATGCTGGAGTGTACCGGCGAAAAAATACATACACCATTAATCTTACACGATCCTTTTCCTCTAGAAAAAGGTGGTTTTCCACTTCCATGCCAGTGACTCGGAGTATATACAAACATAATTCCACAAATATTGCACAATTTCCCAGACACTCCATATATGCCGGGGTGGTGCCAGGGGGGTCAATTGATCGGCATATATGGCAGTCTCATGGAGTGTCTGGGATATGTGACATGTGCCTTTTCCCCCCTGTGCCAGTCAGGGCTCCCTGGTGAGCTGACCAGATTGGTGAGATTCATTCTTGCTTCAGCACGCCCTCAAGTTCAACCCGTATCCCGTATTGTGATGTCCACGTACCAGGGGCCCCATAAACCATCCAAAACCTGGTTTTCCCCAGCAAAAACTTGTTTTTGTATATGAAAACCTCTATGTTTCATGGTTTTGAGGGCCCGGGGTAGGTACTAACAGGTAAGTACTACCTACATTGGGGATTTGACCAACTCTATGGTGTTGGTCGGTCTCCTTGAACCTCCTTGAGCTTGTAACACGAGAAGGTGTGGCCAGCCATGACCATCCCCACAGGTACCCAAGGGTCAAGCACCATCCATGGCTCGGATGTCCTGAACATGGCCCCAACGACGGGAAGTACTCACCCACCATCAGGTACCTGGTCCCTCTTCAGGGGATAGCTATAGATCAAGCAGTCCACCCAGTGTGCAAAGAGGTTCTCTTGGACTCTTAAAGGTTCTCTTTTGGATTCCCACCTGCGACGCAGCTCGATCCAGGGACCCCCGTTGGGACCCCGACAGGCCCCGAGCTCGTCTGTTCGGCTTCTCCCTGTGGCACCCGACAACCGACGAGCCATTCTCTAAGATAATACTCGTTGACCGACATGCACATAGGTTGACTGTCCCTATACTGTACTGTTCCTTTGCTACAGCTCAGCGATGCTTGTCCGGATTGACTGTCGTTCTTCTTGCTTTGCTACAGCGATTTGCGATGCTTGTCCGGACAGGTTGCCAAGATCTTTCTGCCATGAAGGCCATGATCCCGGTAACAACCCTGATCGGATGATCGAGTGGGTGTCCAGTTCATACAGCAGTCTCTAGAAAACACTCGTGCCAGAATCAGTTCTGGAGTCTGGAGCCTGGGCAGAAAAAAGCACATGTTCCCAAACAATCCACATCCCTAGGGCTTTAGGGCTCCAGTCGTACCTTTGTTTCAAAAGTGGGACTGGGGGCCGTGCCAGGGAGGTACGTCCAGTCATACCGAAGCGTTTCGGATGTATGACGCTTGAGCCCGAAAACGGTTGGATTCACATGAAACGGTGAGATCGTTGATATCGGCGAAGAACGTTATCGAGAGTGAGAGTGTTCGGTGATCAATGGTTGGATGAACGCGTCTTAGGATGTCTTAGGTCTTATTTATGATTATTTATGTCTCCCAGCACCTTCTCGGAGGGTAGATGGATCCGGGTGAGAGGCCCAAGCTTCTCGGTCTATGGATCCATAGGGGTACACTGATCCCCGCTACGTCGACCTCTACCAGAGCTCTCATCTCGCTGGTCCACCGCCAAGTCCAAACACCGCTTGAGAGACTTGGCCTACATTAGTAGTCTTGGGGGGTCAAAAGTCACACAAATATGTATATATATATATATACCTCCAGGCATCGCGTGTTCAATAACCTAGGCAAGTGCAAACTGGACATGATTCTTTTTCCACACACACATAATATAATATGACAATTTACCAGGTTACCAGGACCTTCAAATTGACCGAACTTGAGATCCCAGGATGAGGTCACGAACAGGCCTATTAAAGGTCACTGGATAAGACTCCAAAGAGGTCACTTTGAGGGTCCTGGTATATAACCCGCCGCAAACTCACATGGACCTCTGATAAGCGTTGCAGCGACCGAGGAACACGGGTCTGACTGAGGGTGCCACTCGACCCAGGCTGGGCATGGATGTTTTTTCTTTGGATCAAATGCATTTGGATCACATATGTCTTATGATATCTTATGTAATTCATATGGGGTGTCTGGGATAAGGTCCGGTGTCAACGAGTGGGACTTGGACAGCTGTTGGCATCCTAAAGGATGGCTAAGGGTTGATAGACCAAGCCTACCATGAGGTGACCATCCGATAACCATCCTGCTGGTGATGGTAATGACATAGTAACACTATAGTAACACGTTATTGTGTGGATGTTTGAGTCAGTGACATTGCACACCGTCATTTCCGGATTTTGAGGTACAAACCTCGCGACCTCTCAGCGTCCATTCAGTGCATTTGGCGGGGCAACTCCGTGATGCTCGGAGCCTCCAGTTGGAAATTGAAGTTTGCCTGCCAGGCTCGTCTGATGGTGCTTAGCTCGGAGAAAGGAGTCTCCGAATTTGGAGGCAGCATGCCCATGTCCTTCTGATTGGTACTTGGGGGGCTTTTTGGAATGACAGGTCATTGGAATGATCCAAAATAGGTAAAGAAGGATGGTAAAGCTTGACGTTGGAACCTCTATTTATTGGAATGGCATTGGTTCACATTCCCTTCTGGTTCCGAACTTGGAACATCCAAAATCGAAAGTGCACGTGAGCACGGGCCACCCACGGTCATCGGACGACTGATGAATAGCGGTCGTGGAACCTTGAAAACCAAACCATGGCAGTCCAAGACGATGTTCAGAGAATGTACACCTTGGAAGACTAACATGGAACCTGAAAACCCCTGGTTGGTAGATGAAAATAGTCTTCCATGGGACCATTGTCAGGGTCTATGTTAGTTTTCGGGAGTATATTGTTTTTTCTTGGTGACCTTAAGTTGAGGAATTTCATGGCAATTCCAAGTGCGCTTCAGGGAGAAAAGAGCGTGGGAACTCGACTTGAACAATGAAACAAAGCTCCAAATGAGCATATGACGTGTAGAACAATGAACTGACTATGACTGACTTCCAGCATCTTCTAGTATTAAAAAACAATCATTCTTGAACCCCAAGCCCAGGTTCGTCTGGACCTCCCACACCTTCCGACCTCCTCGAAAAGGTTCAGGAAAGAGATCAGTCTACCATTTCCATCCATTTCCATCTACCCAATCAGTGCTAGAAGGTCTCACTCTTACACCCTCAGGTGCTTTCACCTCTTGTCCCCCCTCCTATCCAAACGTGAGAAGTGGCGCATTTGTGGCGTATGATGTGCGGAGCAAATCCGCCAAGGAAGACGTGGTCAGACACGCGCCGCGTGTTTCAAGTGCCTAACCTGCGATTAAGTTGAGCAATTCTAGACGCCTATAGGATTCTATAGGATCAAAGAAACAGCACCAACTAAACACGTCGCCATCCCCAAGATTCTTCACCTGTTTGGATCTGCTTGCTTCCATCCACCAAAAAGCTCTCAGTTCTTGGGCTCGAAAGGCTTCGAGCTTGCCAAAGCCGCGAACCTCACCCGGGCGGCGCAGCTCGAGCCCTTTTTGATTCGAGTGAGCCGGGAGGTCCCGATACGTGGAGGCCGGAGAGTCCTGGAAGGCGAAACCCGGCGAAATGGGTCGTTCGGGTGTTGGGTCACGCAGGTAGCCAAACGAAACTCTGAGGATTTGCCGATTTACGTATATAGGATGAATTGAATTTGCAGCCAGGACATTGTACATCTCATCATGTCTCTATAGCCGTACTTATCTAGCTCAGCATGTCTAATCCAGCTCCTGAAGCCTTCTCAGATCTCAGATTCCTTGCTGAAAATAACAAAAAAAGGTTTCTTCCCTCCCATCAAGCTCAGTCAGGAGGTCCAGGATCACCTCAGCTGGCCTAAGGCCACGGCTGAGGCTTTTTTACCCCACGGGTCCTAGACCTTGGCCACCGCGAGCTGCGTGAAGCAAGATTCGGAATCCTCGCAGCTCTTCTTCTTGTCGTAGAAGTACTGGGCCTCGAGAGCTTCAATCCACTTCAACCACCCCCAACAAAAATCCCAACTATCTTACCCTTCCGTTTCCGTGGTTCAAATAGAAGCTCTATTATTCATCGACCTGTTCGTTCCGAGTTCCCCCACAACCCCCCAAAGTCGGCTTTGGCTCGCTGGATTTTTAAGCTGCCCTCCTGGCTCTGCGAACAAATAGAACTCCCACCTGCCCCAGCAAGCCAACCTGGGATTCCTCAACCCCGGCCGATGCTCCGCTGAGGATGCTCTGTTGTAGATATCATATATGATAATATATGGATGGATAGATCGGGTCAAAACCGTTCGAACCAGAAAACACCGATAGACAGATGATAGATAGATGATACATGTGTGAAACTACGCCTGACCTGGACTCCTAGAAAATACATAAACTCCCTGGGGAAATGAGGGACGTTCTTCCAAAGAAAAGTCTTTATACCCTAAGGGAGGCCGATTGGTGGTAAAGGGTGTCCATTAGCTCCAAACACCATTCTTTGGGGCGTGGATGGCTTTAGTTAGATGCAGCCGAACAGTTTCAGTTGCACAAATCACTTGTGAAGCGGAAGTGGGAAATAAGCCACTGGAAGACTATGTTTCTTTACAAGACAGGTGGTGACTCCACGTCCATCTTATTGAATTGCAAAAGATGCGCGCTCCCTGGAACAATCATTATGGACGTGGAATATCCCCTGTTCATGGCGGAATATGCTCATCCAAGGGACCATTTTCCACTTCCATGATGATTCCAGAAGTAATTCAACCAATCTAATCGGGTCCTTCCTCATGTAGCTCCAGGTCAATACCTTTGATTCTGCTTTCGAAGCAGTGGAAGAAATAGAACATCTTCCCCAGAGTTTGAGGATTGACCGTTAGCAACTGGCCTCAGAAAATCACACAAAAACCAGGAATCTTAGAGCCAAATACAACCTTTCTGGGACTGGCTTGAAACGGGGTCGGTTAGCATCATGTAGCCACAAAGAATCAGCCGTCCGGGTCCCATGCATACCACTTCGATGGAAGGGGTGGCAAGGAGCCAAGCCAAAGCCCTTGGATCCCTTTTTGCATCCATTTGGATCCCTAAGATCCTTCTCCAAAATCACCCTGTCGGTCCAGGAGGGTGAATTCTGCCATGCCCTGGCTGCATGGGCCAGCGAGCTGGGTTTAACGGCGATCCGGAATTCTTGGACGACTTCCACGTTCCAACATCCCGGTCACCAGAAGGTTTCAGCGGCATTAAGGCTCCCAGTCCGCAAACCTCGCAAAAGTTCTCCAAAAGGTGAGAACCAACCGCCCCCCAATCTATTCCAAACACCTTCCCCTCAGTATCATGAGTTGATCTTTGTTCTTTCCGAGCCCTGGGGACATGGACCAATTCGATGCACCAGTCCCCGGCAGTCGCAGTCCCAGTGACAGGCTTGTAGCCCTCGGGAGGGCGAAGCTGCACCAGGTCCGAGCCAAAGGGAACGCCCCTTGGGTCCGACGGATGGTGTCGACCGGGGCGGTTCGCGGCATGGACGCAGACGTCGCTCCAATACGAAACATGAGAGATGGAGACATGGTGGACTCTGTGGACCCAACCATTGAGCTATCCCAAACACTCCATGGGACTGCCATATATATGCCGATCAGTTGGGGTGGTTTGAGGGGTCAATGGGGCGGCATATATGGCATACATGGAGTGTCTGGGTATTATGTGAAATCGATTTCTCCTTTCCAGCTCAGCTCAGTAGGCTTTTCTGACCCCCCCCGTCAGTTTCCGTGGAACATGCAGGATGTGGGTGGGGAAGCATGGGGAAACCAATCGCCCAATGCCAAGGTTTTGCAGGTGATCTACGGAACTCCTGGGTAGGTGGAGTTGGTGGAGAAGTACTATGCAACGCACAGGGTTTCAAGCTATTCATGATCCAAACACGGATGGATTCCCCAAGGCCCCCCACAACTGCTGTAAGTAGGGTACCTTCCACACTCCAGCACAGCCCAAAGTGGGATTGAACTCTTGGCCTATTGTAGGCCTCTTTCCGTTGGACCTCCGGGCGCTTGACCCCTGACCGTTCTCTCATGTTCTAGCGACTTCCGAAGTCACTGGGTCTATGAGATGTCTACCAGGGCCCCCCAAGGGGTGTCCAATTATAGCTCCTTAGAGGTTAAGGGGTATCCATTAACCACCCCGAAACGGGGGCCTGGTAGAGTCATCGTTTTTCGGGCGAACAGTCCCATCAGTTCGTGGATGGACGATCCGCCACTGAGGTGTTTGGTTGGATTGAACGCATCCGCTGATGTCCGAAGGCTGTAAGGTCCAAACCCTATCTGTTTCTCGATGGAATGTGGCTCCAACACCCAATGTGAACACTCGAAGGGTCCAACTCCATCGATGCTTTGCATCCATCCATCGATGCTCTGCAGCTACGTACATCCACCATGCTAGCAGCTTCGTGGCGATTTCTGGGAGAGTCCACCGTCCGTTGGTCTCCCAAAACGCCCCGAGACGCGCGAAACACCCCGAATTGGCCCCCCCCGGTGCGTCGCACGGTCGACCGTCGCCCTTTGCCGCACGGGTGCGTGAAGGTGATCCAGCCGGTGCGGTTGGCTTCTGGGCAAGTCGCCGCCGTCCCGGAGACGAGACGGGAGAAGGGTGAAGGCCGGGGTCGGCCGGGGCGAAGTAGCTCTTGAATCCTAGGGCTTAAGTGTAAAGCTATAGAGCTATAGATAGCTATAGGTACAGGGGAAACACTAAGTCACTAAGTTAAGTCATGCCTAAGTCCTGCCTAGGTGGCCTTTCTGTATGGCTTGGACTGGTTTGGGTGGGTGGGATTCGTAGAAGGTCATGAGTCATGACTATATATACGTCGATCTGTAGTGGTGAACGTCTGCGTGGGATGCAGGGATGCCGAATGGTAGATCCTAGAAATCCACAGCCTCTTTTTGGATCTTTTTGGAACCATCCAAGTTAAGGAACGTTTGTTCTCGGTGGGTCATCTAAAGTTATCAAGACCATGTTTAACTGCTTAAGTAGAGTATACTTGATTAATTGAGTGTTGGGCTCTCAAGGCTGGAATGCTCAGAATGTGCAAGTGGCTCTAGACCTCTGCACCAGCTCGTCAGGCTGGCACCGGGTGAGGCCATGTCTCTATGTATGTTTAGGCTTGGATGTTCAACACCCATGACCCATGGCACCCCTCGCTTCCCGGAAAAACAAAGGTTAACCTTCTCTCAAATGATCTTAAATGTGCATTAGCAGTAGGGAATCCCAATCCACAGAACATCCTAAGCGTGCTGAGTACCAGGGCAACCCAATTGCATCATTCCTAGTTCCTTTGTCCAATTGCCCTTTCATGCCATGGCACCAGACATGCCAAAGAGGGTCGTGCTGTCGGAGCTCATCGCCCGCACTTGCATCTGAGGAGGAGGAGGGCTGCTTCAACACAGTAGATCCAAGACCCCCTCCACAATCCCCAAATATCCCCTAAGGCCCCAGGGAATGGGATCTGTATTTTACAGGATCAGCTCTAATAGTACTAACTACCTAGCTAACCCTGCTAGTCCGGTAAGCGCTACCTTTTGCTCTACCTTGAGAGTCAACGCTACGGGGTCCATGGGGATGAGGTGAATTTCAACAGGATCGAAAAAGGCCCACTAGTAGTTCCAAAACAACTCATAAACAACCGAAACGGACCCCTGGTAGTGCACTACTAGTGGGAGTCTCTGGGGTCTTCAGCTGATCTTTGGTTCGTCTGCTCTTGATGGGGCAGCAAACCCGCTGCAGCCCAGAGCGTCTCTGGCTGAGGCACAGTTGACGCCTGAACAATCCCCAAAAAAGCGCGCTCGCGGTGGCAAACCCCATCCAAACGTTGATTCCAAAACCAAAAAAACATCCTTAGTACATGGCATGCAGACCGATCGGGTTGTCGTTTGAATCATTGAAGGGCCGAGTACATTTCATGATGTAGTGCCAAAAAATCACAACCAACGCTGCAAAAAAAAACGAGTACATTTCACATTAATTCCACCAAAAACCAACGCTCCAAACACGCCAAAACTCTGTCCTTCTGCTTCGTTGATTTCTGGCGATCACGGGTCCCGTCCACAGTCGTCTCACTCGTGGGCACCCCAGACACCGCCCCCAGCGCACCCCTCGGAGCGGCATGTCCACGCGTGGGTCGATCAACTTCACCTTGCACACAAGCACTGGAACTGGAAAAATAGACATCCCAAACATACCCCTTCCAATTAAGTCCGTGGGTTGGGCAAGTCCATTTTATAGCACCATTCATGTTCTTTTTCAAGCACTGGCCCCCCTTTCACCACCCCAACTGATCGGCATATATGCAGTCCCATGGAGCGTCTAGGTATTGGAAGCCAAAGGAGAAATAGAGGAACAAAAGGAGGACATCAGTTGAAAGTTCATGTTCCCATAGTGGAAATAACATGAAATAACAATCCTACCATAGAATCAAAGGGAACAACAAATTGCATTTATGTTAGGGGACAATCCTACCATAGAATCAAAGGGAACCACATATTGCATGGTAAATATGATTTTTAGGTAACATATGGCAATGGGAAAATACATTGAAACAACTAAAAGCAAAACCAGGTCACGGACAAACTCCAGACCTGTTGTCCAGCCTCTCGCATCCTCAGGGCTTAGCGTGGTGCATGGCAGGCTACGCTAGACGCGAGGGATGCTGGGCGTTGAGGGTGGAGGGCCATGAAGCCCTAGGGCTCCAAGTACCTTCTGAGAAGGTGGGACTGGGGTGGGTTTGGAGGGTGCGGAAGTACTTGGAGCCCTAGGGAAGATGACCACCCGGGAAGGTCACTATCGCGGTCACTCCTTTGGTCAGTTTGAGGTGCTTTGCATGCCTCCCATCAGAAGCAATCAGAAACTTTTGGTGAGCATGGAGGATATGACATTTGGAAGTGCATGTGACATGGCCCCCTGTTGACCAAGACTCCACTATACCAACGCAGGGGCAATTCCACTTCCACGCCGCTAGGGTCCCCGCGGAATCGTGGTCCCGCGGTCGCCTTTCTATGACCAGTCCAATCCCCTTCGTTCAACACCGAAACGGTTCCAACAGCCGTTCATCCGGATGTCCTGACCCCCCTGACCCACTTCGCTTGGAAGGTTCAACCGCCCAGGAGTTCATCAGGAATCTGGGCATGGTCCCGTAAGAACGACGTTTCCTTTACGAAAAAGCAGGGGTGTGTTCTGACTTCCATTATTCCAGGGGGTGTTCCGCTTCATGTTGCAACTAAGATGGGAAGTGGAGTTCAGCACCTGTTTTGAAGAGAAAGCATCGTCTTCCAGGGGCCTTTGTTCCACTTCTAGTGAGTCCGAGTGTAGGTCCTTGAGACTCAATTCTTGCTCAGCGACCTGATCGATACGAAACCAGTGTCTGTGTTCGTCCATGATGGAAGCTGTCACCCTGTAGGCTTCCAACCACCATTGATTTACATTAACTTATACTCTAACGAAACCACCAATAGATTTGACTACCGGAATATCTCCCACTGTTCACTGGTCAACCATTTTAATTTTGTAGATGGTGGAGGGCATCAAGGCTTCAGCTTGGACATGAAGGGGCCTCTCCTTGCGGCTCGGGTGACCTGGGAGTGGAAGCCCCATTTCCCAAGGCATGGATGTGTTCGTTGCGTCAAACACCAGCAGGTCAAGTTGGGATGCACTGGAAACCACCAGGTTTGGACCAAGACACGAATTCTGCTTGAATCGAAACTTGGATGCGCTAAAAACCATCACTCACACCTGACACCTTTGGCACACCAAGGGACACCTTTGGCACTGTGATGGTCCTTAGCAACGACGACGACTTGGTGGATGTCTGAAGAAGTTGGACCGCATCGTCGGAGCCTCCATTCAAGTACATCATCCCTCGTTGAACATCCCAATGAAGAACGGGTATACAGGATACTACTTGCATTCTGTCTTGTTAAGATACTAAAAGATAGTAATGTACGGTAAGTATATTATTGTATATATATATATATATAAGCAACGTATGTGTGTGTCTCCTTCTTGAAATCTAAAGTAAAATTGTCTAAGACACTTGGGGAGTCCAGGTGCAAAAGGGTAGCGTTGGTGGGAACATGCAAATTTCAAGCCCCCTGGTTTGACCTTTGATAGATTTTGATAGCGTAATATCCGGATGCCATTGAAAAGTGGAGCTCATGATATCCTATCCTTCCTCATGACCACAGGACTTCTTGTTCAGCGGTGCCCGGTCTACCGAGCGTCGAGGTCTCGACGACGTCGGCACCCAGCGTGCTCAGCTCCGCAGGGAGCCCACTGGTCCAGGCCAGGCACTTCGGAGACTGCGGGGGCTTCGCGGGGCGGGCGCACGGTTCGGGGGCAGGAGAGTGGCCCGGGGGTACAAAAATAGAACGAGACTGGGGGAAATCAGGAAAAACGGGGGTTGGTAGGGACCTGGACAAAGGAAGGATTCAGCTCCCTTCACCCTCGAATTTAGTGGCTTGGTGACTTCAGTGGTATGCCCTCACTACGCACATCGCCCCAGCTGCTTTTGGTTCAAGGCTAGCAGAAAAAAGAAAAAGAGAGCTTTCCCGTGCAAAAGGCAAAAGCCATCCCAATTCCACCGATCTCCTCAACAAAAGTTTTGGACTGATCCAAACAACCTTCTTAATACAAAGCACTACCCTCACTACCCAAGACTGGCATACACTGGCCCCATGTTTTACTAAGACCAGGGGATTTTTCTCCACTTGGCACGAAGTTTTCCACCGGAAAATGCCATTATATAAACCGTTTACCACTTGCTCCCTTAGTGGAGAAACCCATCAATCCCCACTTAAAAGAAACAGCCTTTGCGGACGATCCACCTTTTCTGAGTGGGGTGAGACTGTAGACCAAACATGCTCAGGTCCATTGGGGTGCCTTGAAGGGTCATAGCTGCACAATGCTGCACAGCTGCATCATGCAGGTCAACAGCTTCCGACACTCTCTACACTCCAACTCACATGGAACCAGGCGACTGGCATGGACCAGACTGGAAAACGATCTTCCTCTACAACCCGACGTGGTTTTCAGGTTCCATGTGGACCTCTTCCCGGGATTCCCAGCCTACATGGAGTAATTGTGCCCCAAATTCACGTGACCCGCAGCGGCACGCGGCGACCAGACCGAGCTCCAGAAGCGAAGCGTGGTAGTCCAGTGAGTAAGTAGAGCATCAGAAGCGTAGACTAGGATAAAGCAGCTCTAGTCATATGACTTGCAGCACTAGTGATCGTGCTCCACTTCGGATTCTCTTGGTCCAACTCGCCCACTCACATCCCTCGGCTCCCCGGAAGTTGAGCCGTTCTCGGTCTGAGACCATCCTTGGTTTCTGTATAGGACTTGTACAGCAGCCCCACATAGCCGCGGCAGCCCGAAAAAAGGGGCTCCTGGGGTTTGGCGGGTGCCAAGGTGGAGGGTTTGCATGGAGAAAGACAATGGGAGGACACCTCCAAGATGGGGCGAACTACATCATACTGGGCAATTGACAAAGGGCTCAGAGATGGACCCAGTGGGATCGAGCGAGAACTTGTTGGGGAAAAGTGATGAAAAAGTCATGACGTGCCCAACCGCCCAAAAAACAGAAATGGTCAAGACTCTATATAGAGCAAAGTATGATGTTTCTGACACATTTGGAGTTCCACTTCCATCACAATTCTTACGCCTCAAATCTGGGCTCTGGGAAAAGGAACAGCTACTGGAGCTATACTTTTCAGTCAGGACTTGGACAGTGGCGTGACCGTTTGAGGTCAGGAGGGGCAACCAAAAGTTCTTGAGAGATCCACTCCGCGCCCCATTAGACATATAAAATCCGCTTGAATCCGGTGTCTTTCCTCCCCCCTAGGCCCTAGGGGATTCCTGGTCTACCATTGATTGAATGGGTTTACCAAACAACCCTTGTTTGATGCCAAAGGAGTTTAGACACATAAGCCAGGTCAACCAAATGATGGTCTCCGAAGCTCTGGACGTCCAATCATGACTCATGACTCACTATAGCCCCTTGTAGAAGTGGTGAATCATTACTTCCAGGGACTCCTGGATAAGAGATGATAAAACAGGCTCAGCAAGACTCCCTCGGTTTCCCTCAGTATTACACATGTTCATGTTTAATGAGGTGGGGCGCCCCCCAACCCCAATAATGCTTGTGCAGGCTAATTAGCAACCTTTCGTGGGAAGGCAAAGCCCCCCCCACGAGGTGCTAAGATGGGCAAGGAATTCCAAAAAGGCTCCTCACACCCTAGGGATTCACATACCTTCTCAGGAGGTACTTGGGCCATCCAAGCCTACATAAATAGTCTCCAATCACCTTCTGAGAAGGTACGACTGGATCCCTAGGGACATGGAAAGATCCCCACTTTCCGAGTCAGTCCTTCTCTCGTGGAGAGGCGTCCACCACGATACCATGGTCCTCCGAGTTCTTCTTACCTCAGCGGAACTCGCGGGTTTGAGAAGGGCAAGGTGACTGGGTGGGCTTCATTGGACACCAAACCATCCATTGTAATGTGTGGAAGAAATACTGCCTTGCATTTGGCTCGATATCATATAACACAGTATACTACAGTAGTGTAATGTATGAAATATATATATATAATGTGAGTGTAATGTATGAAATAATGATGGCATCTCCCACAGATCGACCGTACCAGGCCTCACTGTACCGAGCTCCCCATGATACAGCTCGTCCCCCTGCATCATTCGCGTGGGACTGGCGTGAAGCTTCGTGAATCCCCTGAGTCTCGGGGAGGATGCTGGTGAGCAATTGCTACATTTATCGGCTTTTAGTTTATATTTATATATATATATTTATACTTATTATGTAGTTATGTGCACACCAGGAGAGACAAGAGGGTTGTGTTTAGTCCGTGGATAGTGGGCACCCGGCCCATAATCTCCAATAAAGCACCTTTTGGAACTGCTGGAGTATATCATAACTGATTACTTTCCATATATATATATATCTAAGGGCAGTGAACTCTAGCTAGTCATATCATATGCAATCTAGAGTCTGGGGAAAACTGGAAGCCAAAGGCTCGGTGGTATGTGGGTCTCTAGCTGGTGGGTGCTTGCAACTCACGTGACAATTATGAGTCAGTGGGTTCAATCATCCCACGTAAAGATTGAACATTAAAAAAAAACTTAAACCACCTAGGATCTAGGACCTAGCTAGTTGTTTAGTTGTTTATGAGTTTCTGGAGTGAAAGCAGCCCTTCACTTAGCATTTGCCCGACCGTGGGTTGCGAGCGCCGAGCGTCAGCAGCGGAATTGCTTGCCGGCCACGTGCAGGACTCCGGGACCCGTGAAGTGCGGCGTCAGATCCACCTCGGGCCAACTTCTTGCGGCGGTGTTGCGTCGTTTTCGTCGAGAAAACCTCGGTCCAACGTCGGATGGAAACCATTCCCAATACCCTCTGAGGTACTTGGAGCCCTAGGGATTGTGATGTAGTGAAAGTCAAGAAGGTTCTGAAGTCGAAAAGGAAGCAACTGAAGTAGAGAGTGAGACTACTTCGAAACAGGAAAACCTATAAGATCACATAAATGAATTGAAATCAACACATTCATGCAGATTCGAAGAAATCAGGAAATATAAACTCTATGGGGAGCGCTCTTAGTATGGCCTGGCGGACAAGAAATCTGTTGAACTCTTTAAACCCTACATTGAGGTCATCAATGCGTTCAATGTACGCTACGCCAGTAACTACCTGGAGTCGACCCGTTCGTAACTCGGGAAGATGGGTACAGTCGTACTTGTTTTTTATGGGTTCATGTCCCATTTTCTAAGGTACTTGATGTCGGGTCCAGGTATATACATGATGTGTTTAGGACAGATCCTGAGATCTCCGAGTTCGCCGCTCCAAGTCGCCAGCTGGTCCAGGACTTGCGTCACCGAATCGCCGGACACGTCCATCTGCTCCACCTGATCCTTTCGGATGGCCAACGCCAGCTGCGCCAGGAGGGCAAGTCCCAAACGGGTCATGGTGAAGACCTTGGCGCCAGCGCACTGGAGGCCAGCAAACAGCAAACAGCAGGCTCTAGATTTCCATTGGCGGAGACAAACGAGGAGGTAGAATTCAAAAACTTGTGCATGCGCCAAAGCACGCTTTTAAGTTAAGCATGATCCAACGGTTTGATGCGTGTGGATGGGGAAATTGTTGAATTCATTCTACCAACAGGATCCAGCTTCACCGGCGGAGGGTTGAAAGAAAGGGTCGAGGGTGAAAAAGAAAGGGTGAAGGGAGAAAAAACACACGGTGAAGGGTGAAAGAAACATGCTACAGGGTGAAAATGATAGGGTGCAGGGTGGAAACAAATGGTTTTAGAAGGATGAGGAAAAAAAAAGGTTCGAAAGGGGAATCTTGAGGATGAAAAAACAGGTTTCGAGGGTGGAAAAAGAGGGATGATGAAAAATACTTTGTTCAAGGGTGAACAAAAAAGGGAGCCCTTCCAAGAGCTGTCTATAAATAGCCTCTTAGCGTTTGAGCGGCTTGGAAGGTGGTGGAAATTCCGATTCTTCCAATTGGCTTCGCCAGCACCCCGATGAGCGCCCCTGCTCACTCCCGTCCCATCCAACTCCTTCATGCTCACTCCCGAGGAGTAGATCACCCTGCTCAAAATGAGGCTTGTATAGCCAAACTTTCCACCTGTCTTTGTTCAGTGAGGTGTCCCCAATCTCCAACATATTAAAACGTAACGGTTATTGCAGTTTATCCACGTTTTTGTGGGTAGATCGTGCTCACTTGCAAACCCAGCCGCGGGAGAAAGTCTTCAAACAACGACGGAGCAACGAGGGAGATTCGAGTCAGCTCTCAGCAACGGAGGCTGCGCGAGAGATCCGCCACTGGTCAAATGTCAACTCGATTCTTGGATTTGCTTCAAGTAACCTGGAAAAATGAACTTTTCCAGAAGAGGGTTGACCCATAGGGAAAATGGACAATCACCTTCAGGAAAACTAGGGATTGAAACACTTGGTTGGACCAAGTTGGAGTGCACATACCATATACAGCCTGAGCGTGAACCTGCCCCCTTTTTGTAAGTTTTACTCACTTTAATGTATGACGAACGAGTTGTATCACCGGAACTGGAACCGATAATAACCATGGCACCATGGATATTTGAAGGGAATTGACATTCTTTAGGGCCTAGCCTAGCTTGCGAAGTTCTAGGGCCCAGGGTGTCTCAAGTTTCAAACCTCAATGTTGCAGTGTTCCCCTTCATGGGACCTGTGTTCTCCCAGAAGCATCATGTGAGCAACATCCACAAGCAATACCAACGGAGTTCCGCTTTTGTGTCCATAGGTTATGGCGCTCGCTCATGTGAGATGATATTGCTGTGGATTTCCAAGCTGGTGACATCATGTGACATCCATCATCTACATTTGACATCCGAGCAGCCCAAGGCCTTGGGGAGAAAAAAGTCTCGTGGCCACACTCTCCAATAATTACTCGGACGCTTCTGGACTACTCGAGGAATTTGGCCCGAGCGCATTTGGCGCGAGGAAAACCGCCTGTTTCAGGCCACCAACTGGAGAGCCCGCTTCCTTTGCGCCCAACCGAACAGAGGTTAAGTGACCTTATAGGACCCTACACAGGTACCTATGGGATAGTCTATAGGGTCATTCAACCTCTGTTGGACAAGTCCCAAGCTGGCTTGGATTCGACCTGATTCTCCGCCTCGACCCTCCGACCCCCAAACGGTCGCGAGCCTCCGGTGCCAGTGGGCCACACGCAGCTGGTCGGAGGAATCGGAGGAACGAAGCTGTTTTCCAGGTGACCCAGGATGTTCCCATGAGAAAAGCTAACCTGTGCCATGACCTTCCGTTCGTCCGGTGGTTCTTGGACACCCCGAATCACCTCTAAGAGGCTATGAATAAACACCCCTTGGAGGGTCCTGGTACGGTTGTTGTTGTTGTTGTTGTTGTTGTTGTTGTTGTTGTTGTTGTCTTTGGTGTGTGTGTGTTGAAGGAGGCGGGCTCTCTACTTTGAAATTATATAAGCCCAACATGGTAACATCCTACAGTGTGGGATGTCCGGTTTGATGTCAATCATCTACGCAGGTCGGGGGTCACATCTACGGCTGGCGGCGTGGCTTGACTTCTATAGTCGCACCCGTGGCCGCACCAAACCCCGGGGGGGTCACTCCCTCCTTGATCTTCCACCCGTCTCGACCGTGAGACGCGGTGCGCGGTACGCGGTACGCGCGCCTAAAAACTCCTTCAGGGCCTCACTGAGGGCCAAGCTGGTCGAGATCTCACCCGACCTGACCAAAGGACCCACACGAACTCGCCGGTTGGACTCAGTCGAGTCGACCAGGGGAGGAGTGCCCCACCTCCTTTTCGAAGGTGTTTGGCGTGGGTCTTGTGCCCTTATGGATCCATGCATCGTCTTTATGAAGGTGATTGCACACTTTTGGGATTTCCGGTGCCAAGTCGACTTCCAGTTTTGAAGGAAGAATTCCATTCCCTGGGGTGGATTTGCTCTGAAAATGAACGCCCAGGAAAGCCATCCAAGCTGCGGATAAAACCAACAGCAACAGACTCACTGGAGGATAGAGCGAAGAAAAGGACGCAGAACCAGACCCAAGAAAACAATAAACACAAACAAACGCACGTCAAGAGACATAGAAGTCGATCACAAAACATTAAAAAAGTCTAAACATGCGTTTGAGCCTCCAGTTTCCACTTGTTTTGGTGTTGTTTATATTTATAGGGAGCTGTGTTTTTTGTCTAAAGTCTCGTGCTTTGAGTCTCACTTTATTGATTGCTTTCCGATGACCTGCTGCCTTTTCAGTATTATATAGTATTAATATGTATTCCATGTGTTTTGCCTTTTCTTGGTGACTTCCCACTCACCATCCTTACTTGATGGGCTGTTGGTCAAGAACAAACCTGTTCATTTTAAGAGGGCCGCGAACACCCCGCCGCCAAAAAGGTGCCAAAAGCAAACGGCGAGTGAGTAGGAGCAAACCCTGGAGATCCGACAGACCCTAAAGAGTGGATCCTCTACAATCAATGAATTGGTGGAAACATCTAAGCCATGGTGAAAACAACCCCAAATGCACGGGATTCAACCATAATCATGCATGTTGGAGGCCATCGCTCGTATAGGTTGGAGGCCATCATCATGCATGGAGGCCATGCCTAGGTTGGATAAAAGAACAGCCACACATCTCTGCACAAACGCCTCAGGCCTCATGACCCTTTGCAGCTCTCCGAAGCATCTGTTCTTCCTCGCACGGAAGCCGCCGCGGAGCGAACGTGGGGAGCGAACGGCTCTCCAGTCGCTCAGGGCATTACTAGGAGCAAGGACGCGACGAACGGGGCTCCTGGCATCGTTACTAGGCTATACTAGGAGCATTCTTATTACTAGGAACTACTAGGAACCACTACTAGGAACTACTAGGAGCATTCTTACTACTAGGAACTACTAGGAACAAGCTACTAAGGGCATTACCACTACCATCCACCACCCCACTCCGACACTCTGACCGAGGACATGTGATTCCTGGCGAGCTGGGGGCCTGTGATTCCGGGTCGGAACCCGGGTTGGCAGGGTCTGCCAATGGTCTTTCAGACTGACATCTGAATGACATTTGTCTGGATTCGTCCGTAAATCGCTATGGATCGTAACCCTTCACACATCTTGGGGTACAGTTAATAAATGTTAATAAGATAGCCCGAACACTCCATGTATGGAATACAATTACTGTTACATTGACTTCTGAACCCCAATGTGGACATTGATGTTTCATAGATGGAGTACTTGGGAAAGTAGGAGGTCCGGAAGAACACACATGACAACGAGCTTGCAAGGCACCGAAACCGCAAAAGATCGAGGAACATGCTGAGACTGACCTAAACCTACCCAGTGGATCACATCAAACCAACGGGATACTAGTAAAGACGGGTTGTAGCAGTGGGACGTGCAGTGTCTTGGTAACACAGATGACCGTCTGTGACCCACTTTGCACACCATCCCAGCCGCTTTTCCCTTGTTTCAGGCCGCAGCTTCCAGGTGGAAACTTGGTTTTCTATACTGAACCAGCTTTCTCCCTCTCTATAGCTGTGTGCCAAATCAACAGATTGGCACTTGCTCCATTGCCAACCCTGTTTCCTCTCTTATCCTGGCAGTCTAGCTTGCCACACGCCAGGATCCCCGGCAAGGCTGCTTGCATCTGGGGCGACAGCTGCGCGAATGCATCTCCAAAGCCCTGACGGCACGTCGGAGCTTACACAATTCTAGCAAAACGGGTATATAATTGTGCAAAAAATTATATGAACTCTTGGGATCTCTTAGGCATACCTTTGCCTTAAGTCAGTTCCTACTCACGCACAGTGGTTTGAGAGTAGATGGCACAGGATCCCCAAAATGGTCTTTTGCAGTCCAACCTTTTGGATGGGTCCATGGGTCCATATCCCCCAAAAAGAGTCCACGCCACGTGGGATGTTTTGGATGCCCATCTATGGAAAAAAACCACCGATGCGATCCAGTGCAGCCGGCGGCCGCCAAATCGAACCCCCGGACTCACGTCGGAGTGTTGAGTCTGGAACGGTGCATGTATGGAAACGCTTATTCCCAGACACTCCATGTATGCCATACATGCCGCCCCATTGAACCCTCTGGCACCACCCCAATGTAGGCATATATGGCATACATGGAGTGTCTGGGATTGTTTGCTTCGATGTTTGTGTTTGCCAAACATGCAATGCAATCATTGCATGATCATACATGGATGGTTTAGGATCTGGTGTTCTGGGCGCCTACGTATGTTGTTGGAAAAAAAGCCATGAAACACCACCAAACGCAGGACTCCTGTCAGTTGCATTTGGTCAGGTCTCAACCGACCCCAGGTCAGGTCAGGGCTCATCTTTCAGCCTCACCGGGTCTTGACTCTGGACTCTGGACCCCTTGGGGTCGCAGACTAAGCCGTCCAGCCCCCGGAGTCGTCGCCTCGCCATCTTTCGAGTGAAGCTCGATCTCGACATGCGCCGCCTGGGGTGCAGAGGAGCTTCTGCGACGTAGTAGGGGGGGTGGAGTTCGGGACAGGTCAGGTGAAGCTCATGTCACTGGAGGTTGGCTCGCATTTTTCAGCACTACTCAATGAGGTGCTTATGACCAGGTTTTACTGGGTCAGGCTGGACCTGTAGAGGTTGGTTGCGTTGCTTGCATTGGCTTCAGCTCCATCAATGGAGCGGGCTAGAAACGAGATTCAACTGACCAATGATTGCAGGTGCACTTGCAGGTGCATCTGGGTGGCTGGAGATCGATGGTGCAGGAGAGAGTGTCTATCAATCACAAAGGGGGGGGGGTGTAGACACAAGCTTGTGAATGGCCTTCCGACCCCCTAGAAGGGTCGGAGGACGAACAAAAAAAGTCGTCTACCCAGCGAGGCTGGGGTCTCCTCGGGGTCCTATTCAAATGCACACCCAGACCCAGGCTCCAGTATGTTTGGTATGGGAGGTTCAGTTGGTGGGGAGTCTTCAGCGACTGCAAAGGCAGCATCAGCAGTAGGAGCAGGAGAAGCGGTGGTCGTGGATGGCACTGGCGATGGCAGGAGTGGTAGCAATCGTGGCGGAAGTACTGGTAGATCCTACTTCCGCGTGCAAAACAAGTAGAGCGAGCTTACCCGGCTCAACAGAAGTGTTTCGGGGCCGGCACGTCAGTGGAAATGGTTGAAGTCCAAGTGAACTGCAGGAGGTGAATCAAGTTGCCTAGAGTTCTCCTCGAAGACTCCAGTTCAAGAAGTCATGTTTTATGAAAGTTCCTGCCTCCAATGGATTCTCATCTTCGCGCAAGTGCATCTTGTCATACCTGGGCGCAAGCTGCCACCCACTTGGTGTACAAACAAAAACTGCCACCCACCTGCTACTGCTGAAATGAATCCAAAAATAACGCAGCATGCACCAGCAGTTCCAGGACTGGGCCCCATAGTCTGATCCAGTGGATCATGGGAACCTCGACTTGCCCCTATCCTCCGTTCATTCGACTGTCCGACGTAGTGCCAGACATGATTGCACAAAATCTTCACAACCAGGAGACCCCAAGGGGTGCCAATTGGTGGTAAGAGGTGTCTATTAACCACCCCCTTAGGCTCCAAACAACACCTCTTGGGGCGACCAAGACGTCGACCAAGCGACGTCAAAGGAGTTCAGATCTCGAAAAGTTTCGTTTCAGGTCCAGGGTTCCTACGGTTCCTAGACCAGTGGTTGATATATGAGTAGATGGCACATTTAGATGGACCCCCATCGAAAGACATGTCAGGGTGCCAGTGCCACCTATCTTGAAACAGCATACGTATAAATGTGTTGTGGTGTCCCGCTCTATCTACTGAAGGATCACTGCATGAGCATCATAAGACAAGGTCCCTTTTCAAACTGAGAGATACTCAAACACTCAATCACAAATGTATTTGTGACAATACTTTGTACACAAGAGCCGCTCCCAAAGCATGATTGGCACCACCCTTCCAAACTCATCCATCTTGCCACCAGCGAAACCCTTGAAAGCTGCAGCGGGCCCGCATCAGGGGTAGGGATCCACCCTCATCTAGAGGGGTCTAAGGCAATGACCGGGCCTCTGCCCGGTGAGGCCACCGGGCCGTGACCGGGTCTCAAATCGTAGGGCCGAAACTAGAAAGCTTTTTGCTCCTAATAGTAAGGCCAGGAGCCCCGTTCGTAGTGTTCTTGCTCCAAGTAGCGATACCAGGAACCCCTAGTAGCTTCTTGTGACCTCTGAGACCTGTCTGGCGTTTGGTCTCGACAAACACATCGCGTGGCGTTTGGGTCCTGGCTCCTTGGTTTCGACGATTTCGTCTCGCTTGGCAAATCATATGCGGAATATCTGCATCTACAGTGACCCCTAAAATCATCTAAACTAAATACATGAACCCACCCATCCATGGAGCAAAATAATTTCCAAACACATGGAGTAACTCTCTCTGATTCTCTCTGTGCAATTTTCTTGGGATGCCCCTGAAAAAATCTTTCGGCCCGCTTCATCCACCCAGTTGCGGGTAGCTGTCGGCCGGGTCCTCTTCAGGCGGCCTTGGAAAAACAGTGGAAACGCGGCTCGAAACGGGCGACAGGCGTGGTGAATATCCTTTCATTGTAAAAACCTAAAGCCCGTAAAGCCATGTTTAATTCATTTTAATTCGAGAAGTGGCGAACTAAAACGAGTTTCCCCAAAACAAGATGCCCAAGAAAACCCAAAACTAATGGAACACAATGGAACAAACACCTGGAGAATTATGGTGAAGGAACACGATTCCTGCACCACCTGCAATGGGGGCAACTGTTTTGGGACTCTGCTCAACAGCCTTTAGAATCTTTAGAAGTTGGAGTAAACAGTAGCAAACAGTTAAACACCATGGGCCATGGGTATCCCTTGAATCTATCCCATTGCCAGTAACATTGGATGATGATGGTTAGTAAATGCCTTTCAAATAAAATGGTGATAGACTAGATGCTTAACGACTGTTTCAGGTAATGGGACAGACCCACGGTATCCCTCTAAACCCTGATGTTTTGGCAAGGGCATGCAAGATGTCCTTCACGAACAACGACAAAACCGCTGCATTCGCAGGAAGTGGCAGTCTTGCCAAATGTGTCTGGCACATGTGATTTACATCTGTGGGATCTGTTGGGGCATTGGTCCTTTTGGTCCTCGCAGAACACGAGAAGAGAGTGCATTCTTTAAGGATCAACCCTGAGCAGCAACCGTTGTTTTCCGGGATGTGTTTGTTTTGGACAAGCTGGAAACCTTGAGGCGTCTAGTTGTTTCTATTGTTGGCAACCTATCTATCAATCTATCAGAAATCAATCAACTAACATATCTATCAGTCTATAAAGTATCAATCAGGCAGCATCTATCTATCTATAGTTCATTATTTATTTTTGTCTATCTATCTATCACTATCTATCAATCTATCGATCTATCTATCTATATATCTGTCTATCTATGTATACCCTGCCATTCAAAGACCGTTGTTATAATAGTCTTTGGGAAAGCGCCGTTTTTAGCAGCCAAGGTCAGTTTCAAGGTGTTCCAATGACCATGCTCTGTGTGCATATGGGATGTTGTCTCAAGATGTTCACCAACATTCACCAACAAATACCAACAAAACACCTTCATAACCTGTCATATCAAATCATGTGGGATGGATTGCATTGTGTTCATTTTTGCACCTTGGCTTTGCGTGTGCTGATGCATATGCCGATGGTCGATGGTGCATTGGTGTCCACAGCTTTGATGGGGCGCCTGGGGCTGCACATCAGCTGGATTGACTCTCAACTCTCAACACATGGTGGTTTTCTCCTTGTTATTGGTCCACCCCAGGTGATGCCATCGCATGAGAATCAAACGAGCGTTGAAGCGCAGCCCCTTGGGTGGCATTAACGTTGGTCTTGGGAACCGCCCTTAGACAATACACCAAAGACTCCAAGTTTGATCTTGATTCAAGTATATGCGCAAACAAATGGCTTTCCTGACCGCAGCTAACTCCCAATGACCCAGGACTTGCATCAGATATCAGTCTTGGAGAAGCCCAATTAACACATCCAGGTGCCGACTGCGACGCGGACTGGAGGTGGATGGCTTCAGTCAAAGGAATCAAACAATTTTGCCACAACATGTTTACAGACTGAGTCTTGGGGTACAAAAAGCTTGAATCGAAGTGTCTATTTTGCTTGGCATCCCCCCGCTATGAGGTTCAAATTTTGTAGAACGTTGTGGGGTCATCCGAAACCCAGCTGGCCCTTCTGCGACTTTTCCACCAGCAATGATGGCTACTGCTGAAGATCGCTTGTCGCTCCTGCAGGAATTTCAGCAGCAATCCATGCAGAACGTGTTTGTTCTCTCTCCCCTCCTCCCACCACTTGATATAGAGGGGCCCATAGAGCACACATCAAATCACCTTGAACCAACCACCTAGGAATTCTACAGGGATATCCTGGACAAGGGCGACTACATTCCAACGCGGAAGCAAGAGCTGAGGAAAAAGGCTGGACTACGTGAGAAGGATGTCAGAGTCACTCAGCACCCACCCACATGCTTAAGAGTCATGATTTATTTGTTTGCTTGATGTGCATAGGGAACCTGCAATTCATAGTTGTTTACCATGCATGGCTGTGCGCACTGATCCAAGGTGGTGCCATTTGCATTTGTAGACCGGCTTTCCACTTCAGAGAATATCCGTGACTATGAGGTACCTGAGATTGGTTTTAGTATTTGTTGAAACTGAGAATCACCTCATCAACAAACCTGGTTGGAATGGTGTCGCGCAAACCTCATGTGCACTGCGCCGCACAAGGTGGAACGCTCTGAGGGGAACCTGTCATTCCTTCTGGAGTTCTTGGCCCAATTCTGTGAGAGAATCCCCAACGACCAAGAGCACGAGGACACAACTAATTCTAGAATGTCCATGCACACCATTGAAATGATTGAAACAAGGCCTTTTGTTTTCTTAATTATTTTCACCGTATCCACTGGGCACTCTTTTGTTTGAGCCCAGAACTGATTCCCCAGGAGGCATTGGTGTGGGCAAGCATGACCTATTGCTTGAACCCGCACCTGAGGTCTGAAGGTGAGCAAAGGGTGTCTTGTCGCAAAGGGGTTGGTAAACTGTGTGGTGCTAATTTGACATGCGTTCCATTCTGAAAGTTTGGGGCTGCCTGTGCTGCAACATGTTGCAACTAGGCTTGGGCGAGCGTCGAAGCTGGGGTTCAAAGAGCCCTAGCTGGCTACTGCATGATGCGGTTTCAGAAAACCAAGAATGTACGGTGGCTCTTCTCAATTAAGGGCATGTGGATGGTTTGTGTGCAATCTCAGCTCAAGTATTGAAGGAATTGGGTGGTTGATATTTTTCCATGTGTTGCTGAGGGGTGGACGTGAAGGCATGGCCAAGATCAAAGCGGTTATCTATGCAAAACTGCAGGTGCATTATAGTAATATGTTGAAATGAATTGACCTTGTTTCCTGCTTTGATGTTCTTTGCTTGGTTGAACCAGCTACAACTGCACTAGGCCTGCGGTATGCTCACAGACACTGGAAAGAAAGTCGCAACGCGGGGACCAAAGTCAAAGAAGGAGCAAACAAACATTTTGCCTGCATGTCTCCAATCCAAGCGCCCTGTTTTACAGACACACTATTAAGTTATTAAGTTTACTACGAATTATTGGGAGAGATGTTGAAAGATCTACAGTTGCTCAGTGCGTCGTCATACTGTATACTTGTAAATCTCAGTGGGTATCACGCTTCACTCACCTCCTACTCCTAGTCAATCACTTTTTAAACCTAGCCCAACAGCTGTGCTTTGATGCAGGAGCAGAAAGCAAATGAAGGAACACCAGAAGAACAAGAAGGCGAACCCCCAAAAAAGTTTAAGAGGCTCAGGCCAATGGATGAAGCTGAAACATTACCCTACCAGTTCGACTCCCAAGAACTCCAAGATGTGAACCAGTCTTTGTTCGCAGATGAGGAGGTCTTAGATCATTCTCTTGACAGTGAAGAAGAAGTGACCGAGGAGGACGAGGAAAGCGAAGGTGATGTCAAGGAGGGTGAAGAAGAAAAGAAGGAGGAAGAAGGGAAACCGCATCAGGAAGACAAGCCTGAGGCAGAGGAGGATGAAGAAGGAGAGCAGGAAGAATGTGACAAGCCTGAGGAAGACAAAGCTGAGGCCGAGGAAAAGGAAGGAGGAGAAGTTCAAGAAGAAGAAAAACATGAGGAGGAACAGGCCGAGACTCAGCATGATGAAGAAGGAGAAATGGAGGTTGCAGAAGTAGAAGAACATGAGGAGGAACAGGCCGAGACTCAGCATCATGAAGAAGGAGAAAGTGAGAATAAAGGAGAAAAAGATGAGGAGGAACAGGAAGAGGCCGAGGATGATAAAGAAGGAGAAGAGAAGGAGGATGAAGAACAGGCCAAGGCTGACGATGATGAAGAAGGAGAAAAGGACAAGGAAGAAAAGCACAAGGAGGACAAGGCTTGGGCCCAGGATGACAAAGATAAAGAAGAAGAAGAAGAAGAGGAAGGCGAGGTGACGGCATTTGCAGACACAAAAGGCCCACTTGGACCGGAGGAGTTTGCAAGTCCAGAGTTGGAGGCGAAGGCAAAAGAGGCCGCTGGCCTAGCGAAGAAGGTCTCCCGCACCAACAATGATGACATTGTCACGGCCCAAAGAAAGATGCGTAGAACATTGAAAGAAGGAGAAGAGGACTCTGATGGAAATGGTGATGGTGAAGATGATGACCGAAGGCTTCGTGAGGCTGAAGAAGATTCAAATGAGGAAAAGAAGACAGGCAGAGGCCGCGGCAAAGGACGAGGGCGAGGACGAGGAAGAAGTAAGAAACCAGCAGAAAAAGAAGAGGAAAAAGATCTGAACCCCAAAGCAAAAAGCTCCAGACCACGAAAAGAAGACCAGAAAGAGAATTGCAAGAAGAACGCAAAGAGACAGAGTAGCCCTGAGAAGAGGGATGAGGAAGAAGACAGCGCACCGCAAGAAAGGCGCCAAGGGGATGACGCCGAGAAACCTGAAGATGAAGGTGTGAAACAATCGATCCAAGCAAAGAGCAAGTGCGCTCCGCGCAAGACAAGGACACCGGAAGTGCAGGAGGCAGCGGAAAGCAAAGCAAAAAGGCCAAGGAAGAAAGCAAATAATGAGGATGAAAGTGAGGAGAAGAAGGAGGTTGCAAAGAAGACACCGGATGAAGGGGGAATTGATGTGAAGGAGGTTGGAAAGAGGGCGAGGGGCATGAAGGTTGAAAATGAGGAGACAAAGAAGGGCAGCAAGAAGAAGGCCAAGGAGGAGGCGGTTGCAGAAATGAAGGCAGCTGAAAAGAGTGGACAGGACCAGAAGAGGAAAAGCTTTGCAGCGGGTGAGCAGCATGATGATGAGGAGAGGGAAGTTGAAAAGCCTGGCACAGACTGCAACAACAAGAGGAGGAAGAATACAAATGCAGATGAGGAGAAGATTGAAGATCCAACAAGGGCGGCTGAAGAGAAGGCAAAGGATGAGAAGAAAAGAAAGAAGGCAAAGGAAGATCAGATGCACGAGGCTGAAAAGGAAAAGAATCATGACAGGAGAAAGAAGGCAAAGGCCATCAAGAAAGATGATGAGGAGATGAATGGGGAAAAGAAACAGGAGGTTGGTGCGATCAGCCAGACACCTGACAATCAGTTGGGAGACTCAAGGCTGTACCCGGGCAGATCCCCCTTGGAGAAGGGCAAGCAGGCAGAAGTCACACCGAAGCGCAGCCCTATGAAGATAGCTGCAGCAGCCGCCAAAAGAGTGGTGATTCAAAAGAAAGCAGGAAACGAAGATGGAGTGAAAAAGAACCTCTTGGGTGACTTTGAAGAGCTTGCTAAGAAGAGTAAGACCAACGAGAAGAAGAAGCGGGAACCAAAGAGCTTGAATCTCGAAGCTCTTGACACTAAGCCACATTAGCCGCATCAAACACACTGGGGTGTTTCAATTGCATACCGCATACCGGTCAACCAAGCTACATAAGTAATATACACATGTGTACAAATCATGCATGAGCACATGTGCACATCTACTAGCGATGAATTTGTGGCACTTCTTTAATAAACTATGCAATGTGCATCACTTAGGAGAGTACAATTCGGCAGTTGAAGCACTTGGCCAACGAATCGACTTGGTTCACCATCCCGACTGACGTTGAAGCCGCCATGAGCCACTTCGAGCAGACCAGGGAATGGAACTATTCCCAGAAGTGTGGATCCCAGTAAAACATCAAAAATGGTACGGACTATCCTGAGATAGGTACGGAAAAATTATCATTCGATCCATGAAAATATGAAGTCATAAGACTGGAAACCATCGACCACACATGTCCCCGCTACCGCCGAGGTCCTTCACGCTGAATCGACCAAAGGATAAGGGCCCAGCACCTTGCAAAGAGGTGGGCAGCATCGGAGTTGGGCGCAGCCCTCAACCTCCTTTGATTTTTTAGTGATGTGGTGTATGTAAAAATTGTCTGGGGAACCAATTAAGGTTGGACACCCATGGATTCTTTGCTTCAAAAGTTCCACAAGACCGCATCAAGAAGGTGAACCAGGTGAAGAATTTGGAACCTCCACTCAATGCACCTAGCCCATAATTCGAGATGTTGGTTTGCAGTTTGCACTCAAGTTTCCTATCCTATAAATCCCGTTTCCTTGCCTACAACTAAGGCCAATGTACGGAGGGGTGTCAGCATTGCTTGGACAAGGTATGGCATCTTCGTTGGGTCATACTCTTAATTACTGCATAGATGTTGAACCAAAACAAAATCACATCCATATTCCCTAGTTTCATGGTTGTGATACGGCTGAGGTGGAACCTGGCTTTGGTCTTGGCGGGATGGACCCCACTGGATGATGATTTAGATTCAGACGAGGATTTGAACTCGTCTTGATTCTTAGCAATTTCCATTGTTTAGGTGGCTGGCATAGCGGGGCTTGGTTGACTGGTTGCAACAACTTTCATAGAGCTTAGTTGGCTTTCCTCCTATGATCTCATGAAGCGGTGATGTTTTGCCTGTTTGGAATATTTTGGACTGGCCCCTAGCTGGCGCGTTGATTGTGTGGCTTCACACAATGCACTCACTTGGTCCGTGGGGTGGACAATGTGAAAATCTGAGTTCAATTAATATTGCTTATGAACCATGAACACTCTTTGATATGCAAGTTGACTACCAAAGATTTGCTGATTCGACCTCAAGCTTTTCTGTGCAGCATTCTGGTATCAAGGCTTTGTATATGATACAGGTTGTGGCGATGCGTTCGAAGCCCTTGACCCGCGTGAGCCCATTGGCCTTGTCGGCCAAAGCTTCTCAATTGCTTTTGCTCCTTGGAGCACCGGTGCTATTGTTTCCTGGCTATGCACACTCAGCCTGGGCACAAACCCGTATGCAATCATGTGATTGATGTTTTCCAATGGCGTGGGTGCGTTGGGATCTGAACTGAACTGAGTCTCCATTGCATCGACTATGTGGTGGAAAACACACCCACCTACAAGTCTACGAGGGTCCCCAACTCAGGCCTCACTTTTTTCTCCTACATAGTCAGCAACCCCTGTCACCTCTAGTTGAAGGTTTGCCAAAGCTCAGGACCTCGACAACGCAGATCTGTTCTCGGGTGAAGGAGCGATCAATTTGGCATTCCGTGGGTGCCTGTGTCTTTAGAGCTCTTGGTTCAGGGAGTGGCATGCATGAAGCTTTACTCTTGTACGCACGTTTTCCGACTAAGTTGAGAAGAAGCTGAAATCGAGTCGCCCTTAGCAATTACTGAAAGAACAAACAACGATGTCAAATCAGCTGGGGATCGATCTACATCTAAGCACTGACAACATACCCTGAAACTTGCCGAGGAAGCCGTTTGACGTGGAAACATCTGGTGACAGCGGGGACATCTTGACTCCGCTGGGCTCTTTACACTTTGTGAAGCTTATGTGTGCGTGCACAAGTTTGTTACAATGAAACAATACCACAGGTTTTGATTCAACAGGGACTGTGACAAGTGTCTGTGCTGGGTTGCCAAGGACTGGATTCTTAAAGAGTATCCAGGTCATACTCAAACTCAAAGAGGGAGGCCTTGCAACTGCAGGGCCTCCCTGCGGCAGCTTTGTCTTTTTGAATATGGCTACATCAAAACGGACAAGGTCAAAACCTTTAGGAGGCCGTTGGGAGTACGTCAAACGCGCTAACCAGATCCTTGTCTTCAAAGTCCCCCAAGTCCTCCAAAATGTTTTTGGATGGGATGACCTTCTGAAATCTTGGGTGGCTTGGGACTCACAGGTTCTAATATGTCCGTCCAGTATCCCTCAAAGATCCGCAAAGTGTGTCACTGTAACATGTTCAAGCCAGTTGCAACTTTTGTTCATCCAAAGGGTGCGACCATGGATCACACCAAGCCATGATGGTGGCCAATGAAAAACTGGTTTGGGTTTGCAGTTCACTATCCCTTCTCCCGCCGGCACCGTCATCGCCAAGGATCACATGCCGACTTTGCTTGCTGCTGCTCCTTACCTTTGTGAGGTGTGGAGTTTTTCTCATCGAACAACCGTCATCAACCTTGATGGTCTACTTCCCCTACCTGGTCTGGCTCCAAAAAGTTGTTGAACTTTTCTGGCCCTGGTTGTCCACCAGGTTGTGGGCTACTCAGTTTTTGTGTTGGGGTACGGAGTCCAAATCCTAAACCCCCCTAGTGGGTGACTGAACTGAGTCACATGGGCAGCTACGGCCACCAGAACCTAAAGCCCACCCTGGTCTTTGGAAGTGCGCTTGGGCCCTGGATTGCAGTGTGTCATGCACTGACCTTGTTTGTTGCTGTTGGATAATCCATTGTTTGTGGTAGCTACTGTTGTTTGCACTAAGTACTTGGTCATACCGGCTCCGGGTGAAGCTGACAAAGTCGGTGAGAAAGCGGATCAACAAGAACAAAGAGAAGAACGCTACTGTGCGCAAATACATCGATGGGAAAGGACAGAAGAGAGTGTGCCCAGCTTACACGATTTTGACCCAACAAACATTCATGATCTGGCCATGTGACAATGACTGTTTTATGCCTGGATCGTTTTTTCTCTTGATTGATTGGGTTTCTTCTTTAGGGCTGGGAATCCTCTTCGACTTCGTGCTTCACAAGTTTACCCAAAGGGCTATGGTAAAGCGATTTGCTCTCTCCATACTTCTTGGATGGTGCCCAGGCTCCAAAAGCAGTAGAGTTGAAACAATAAATTAACAACAGTGTGCAAAGCAAAAAATTAATATATTTTCCTGGTCACCTCAATACTTCCTAAGGCGGACAAGAGCAACCGGGAGAACATCCGCACCGCCCTTTACCCCAAGACCGGTGGCTTGATGGAGAAACTGCTAGAGAATGTGCCAAAGGTGGGATTGCGTTCCTCAGTCTCAACAAAATGCGACATGTCAGCAAACTTTATGTGATCCACTTTAGATGGTGGTGTGGAGGTGGTCTTGGGTCATGGGAGGTACCATATCGATGGCGACATGCGTGCCTATCAGAAATGCAAAGCTTTTTACAAAGCGAGCGGGACGCTGGAAGGTTCCACTAATTCATGTGGTACTCGCTGGCTTGTGATGGTATGAAGATGTTTGATTCATACTTGGAATCAGTAAATGGTGGTCGCACACCTGCCAGGGAGTTGAAAATCATTAGCTCTGGAAACGGACCTGGACGACTCGTTTCAAACTCAAAAGTGACCGTGAAAAGAGCGCGAACTACCGTGAACAGATCGTGAAAGACAGTTTTTAGGCGTGAAAGACAGTTTTTAGGCGTGAAAGGAAAAACTCTAAAAACTCATGCTTTTTAATGTTTTTTAGTCAACATGGGAACACATTGAACAAACATGGAAACACATGTCTTCCACCTGTAGCCGGTGATTGCTCTTTGAGGAAAGATGTCAGGTGTGTCTGATATCTTAGCCAGGGCTGCCCAACGGCTAGACCGGGCTGCTGCAGTGAAGAACACGCTGAATGGGAAGGAAGGTTCAGCAAAGTCTGATGGGAGGACTGGGTTTGGGGTACCAATTCTCAGTTTGCACTTTTGGGGGGACAATTACAATGGGCCCCTGCTGTCGTGGCTGCCACATACTGATAGACTCTGGTTTGACAGGTGTATATGCCATAGACTTTGATTTGACAGGAGTGGTGGTCAAGTGAAAAGGACACAGAGCCAGGCAGAAGCGGCAGAAGGCTGGCTAACCCGCCCGGACTGCATACCAAGTCACCATCGATCCACAGCTATAGACCGATATGTAGAGGATGTAGATGATGTACGGCACACTTCCTGCACAAGTGGTTGCATTGACTGTTCCAAGATTTGGATTTTTTCAACATTTGCTAAAGGGATCAATGGCAAGGATCTTAGAGGCCACAAGAAGGTTTTGCACATCTTGGCATGATTTCATAAGAACATATCGATGCAAAAAATTAACCTAAACTCAAAAACACATTTAGTGTCATCAACTAGAATTCAACAAGGAATGAAAACAAGTCTGTGCGCATGCTTCCCTGCCGCGCCAGAATCGGAAGCTTCCACCATACCCGGAACCACAGAAGAAGCGAGGAGGATGGCGAGAGAAAAGACTCGTCAAGCTAAGGCCGAATCCACCCCACCCACCAAGATCAAGAAGAGTGAGAGTGCTTTGGAAAACCCGTCAGGCCCGAAGCTGAGCAAAGCAGTGCAGAGCAAAGCGATACTAGAGCCTGTTGAGACAAAGGCTGAGAGGCGCCGGCAGTCCCAGGCGACTGCTGTGAAGGCCAAAGCAGCACCAAGAGTTGAGGAGGACAAGAGAGCGGATGCAGTTCGGGAATGCTTGAGGAGACCATCAACAGGGGACTTCGCATCTCCTGTCACAAATCCTGCAAGCGCAGCAAAGCCTGGGAAGGTGCCGGAAGAGAAGCAGAGCACCCCTCCTGCCAAGGAAGACACCAAGGAGAAAGAAAAGAAGAAGAAAGACACCAAGGAGAAAGAGAAGAGCACCCCTCCTGCCCAGGAGAAAGGCACCAAGGAGAAAGAG